>CM031920.1:26267855-26541947 GCA_018703695.1 Prunus fruticosa | reverse complement strand
TATATACCACGAAAGTGTTAGCAATATTGGCATCTTGTGTCATTGTCATCTTGTGAAACACAAAGTCATGAAACACAAGACAACCCTTGTCTCATGGCACTTGTCTCATTCCTTGTTTTAGAGAATACTTTTCTTGAGCAATGTAATCCTTGTCTTAGGGAATGTTTCATGGAATGTTTTAGGGTTATTACATGTATATATGTTTTGATGTGTAATAGAATGAACATAAGTTGAAATCAGAAAATATGCATAGCTTCCAAATTCTCTACACTCTCCATTATCTCTACTCAACCTTCAATATCTCTTCCTAATTTGACATGGTATCAGAGCAGCGATCTTGCTGACTCTAGTCTCGAATCGTTGCTGCAATCATGGGAGAAAACGACTTCTTTCCCACTGAAAGTAGCACCACCGATCCGGCTACTCCTTCTCAACCTACCTTCACAGAATTTTCTACTCAAATGGCTGAGTTGATGAAGACACGAGCATCAACATCGACTACGACCCCGACTTCGACAATTACCTACGAAACCTCCTCTGCACAAATTGGCATTAAATTGGATGGCTCCAACTATGCCTTATGAGATGTATGTTGCTGGCAAAGACAAGCTGGGATATCTCACGAGTGAACTCCCAGCACCTTCTCAGCAGACTCTACATTCAACCGATGGCGGACAGAAAATCCAATTGTGAAAGGGTGGCTAATCAACTCCATGGAGCCAAGGTTGATTGGCAACTTCATTAGATTCCCGACGGCCAAAGGAGTATGGGATGCAATAGCCACAACTTACTTTGATGGCACTGACACCTCCCAGGTGTATGATCTTAAAAGGCGAATCTCCCGTATGCGACAAGGGGGAGGCTCGATTGAAACTTACTACAATGATCTCCAGGGCTTATGGATAGAAATCGATTTTCGTCGTCCAAATGAAATGAAGTGTGAGCTGGATATCAAGAAATACTATGATATCATCCAAGAAGATCGAGTTTATATTTTCTTGGATGGTTTGGATGACCGACTTGACAAAGCCCGAAGTGATGTGCTCCAAATGAGTCCATTCCCTACAGGTAGAGCAAGCCTATGCTCATGTTTTACGAGAAGATATTCGACAAGCTGTGATGTTAGGAGCTCCAACACCAACCGGAGTAGGATTGGCAACAAAAGGAACATACCGACCCTCTCGCCCAACTACAACCCCAGGCTGCTTCTCTCCAACTACAGACCACTACCAACAAGACGACTACTCCACCACCTTCTCAACCCAAGGCTCCCACAGATGGGAATGGTTGCACTCACTGCGGGAATCCAAAACACACTCGAGAAACCTGTTTTAAATTACATGGCTATCCAGATTGGTGGGAGGGTCTCAAGGCTCGTAAACTTGCTGCTGGAGGAACGGGTCGTGTCCTGCCCTTATCACCATGGACTCTCCAGATAACATTAATTCCTCATGAAGAATCTACCTCAGCACCAGAAAAGAACTTTTCATCTTTTAGTGACTCAGGTAATTGTGGATATGTATTTCATACATCATATACAAGTGACTCCATATGTTGGATTATTGATTCAGGAGCCACAGATCATATGACGTTCGATCCAACTGATTTTCTAAGTACAACTACACCACAACGAACAAGTATTGCCAACGCAAATGGTGTTACCTCTCCCGTGGTCGGTGCTGGAACCATTGGCCTCTCTCCATCCCTTACTCTTCAAAATACTTTGCTTATCCCATCGTTGTCTAATAAATTGATGTCTGTTGGCCAAGCTACTGAGCAACTAAATTGTTGTGTACTCATGTATCCCGATTTTTGTTTATTTCAGGATATTCTCACCAAGGAGATCATTGGTCGTGGTACTAAGAGAGGGGGGTTGTACTATGTGGATGATTTCAGTATGGGAAAGGCACATAGTGTGAAGCACTCATCGACTTGGAATGATCGACAACTTTGGCTATGGCACCGACGTTTGGGGCATCCGTCTTTTGGCTATATGAGACATCTATTTCCAGAATTGTTTTCAAATTCCTGTACCACTGATTTCCAATGTGATACTTGTATCTTGGCCAAGAGCCACAAAGCCTCTTATCCATTAAGTACAAATAAAAGTGTTGCTCCATTTGCTTTGATACATTTTGATGTTTGGGGTCCTTCACCTATCTCTACAACTTCTGGCTTCCGGTGGTTTATTACCTTTGTGGATGATTGTACCCGCATGACTTGGCTCTTCATGATGAAAAATAAAACTGATGTGTTCCCTATATTTCAGTCATTTCACAAGCAAATTGAAACTCAATTCTCTACCAAGATTCAAGTCCTTTGTTCTGACAATGGAGGTGAATATATCAACCATGATTTTCAGACCTACTTCCAAATGCATGGCATCATCCATGAGACCACTTGTCCTCAAACTCCTCAACAGAATGGTGTTACGGAAAGAAAAAATCGACACCTCCTTGAAACAACACGAGCTCTTTTGATTGGAGCTCATGTTCCTCGCCACCATTGGGATGATGCTATAGTCACTGCAGTCTACCTCATCAACCGAATGCCTCCCAAACTTTTAGACTTCCGGACTCCATTACAAGCACTTGCCCAACATGGGCCTTTGCCCTCTGTTCAGATGCTTCTGCCCCGAGTCTTTGGTTGTGTGGCATTCGTACACCTCCATAAGAATCAACGTGGCAAGCTTGATTCATGTGCTATCAGATGTGTTTTTGTAGGCTATGCTGCTCATTTAGAAGGGATATCGATGCTATCACCCTTTCAGTCGTCGTACATATGTCACTTTGGATGTCACTTTTATGGAGTCGGAAATGTTTTTTCATGATCCGATGTCCAACTCTCCGCCTCAGAGACATACAAAGAGAACCATTGGGCAAGGAGGCCCTGGAAATTCAAGAACTTGAAGATTGGAGCAAAATGGATCCCAAAAGTCCAGAAGAAAATGTCACCTGCCCAAAAGCGACCGGTCGCCAGGAGCCTAGCGACCGGTCGCATAGAAGTCCTGAAGGTGAAAATCGATTGAAATTCGTCTCTGTCCGAATTCGACCGGTCGCTAGGAGCCCAGCGACCGGTCGCATCAAAGCACTGAAGCTGAAATTCGTCTCGTCCAGAACGACCGGTCGCTTCCAAGCACTGAAGCTGAGGATCGAATCTATCCAGAAACGACCGGTCGCCAAGAGACCAGCGACCGATCGCTCCACAGCAGAGAGCACAATATTTTTTCATACTTCACCGACGATGATGATGAAGACCCCCTCACATCTCAGGACCAGCTGATCAATCTCCTGAGAATACTCCTGAGGTACGTGATTCTACTACATCTACTGTTTTAGTTGATGAAACTGTTAGATATCAATTACCCAATAGACAGAACCGTGGAAAACCACCAATTCGGTATTCACCGGATAATGGCAAAGCATCGAAGTATCCAATTGCAAACTATGTTTCTGCGGAAAAATTATCTGCACCCCTCCAAGGCTTTGTACATCAGTTATCTGCAATTCATATTCCAACCAAAGTGAGTGAGGCATTGAAGGATCCAAAATGGGTTCACGCAATGAAGGAAGAGATGCATGCTCTGGAGAAAAATCACACATGGACACTGGAGAATTTACCTCGAGGAAAAAGGACTGTCCGATGCAGATGGGTTTACACCTTGAAATACAATGTTGATTGGTCAATTGAACGTTACAAAGCACGACTTGTGGCAAAGGGATACACGCAAACATATGGTATTGACTATGAAGAAACCTTTGCCCCGGTGGCAAAACTTAACACGTTCGAGTGCTATTGTCCCTTGCAGCAAATCTTGATTGGCCTCTCCACCAATTTGATGTGAAGAATGCTTTTCTCCATGGAGAACTCACAGAAGAAGTCTACATGGATATCCCACCAGGATATGTTACATCTACTCCTGCTAATGTGGTGTGCAGATTACGAAAGGCATTATATGGATTGAAGCAGTCTCCCGGGCATGGTTTGGGCGTTTTACCTTGGCAATGAAGAATTATGGTTTTAAGCAGAGTAATTCTGACCATACTCTGTTCTTAAAACACAAGGGAGGAAAGGTAACAACTCTTATCATTTATGTCGATGATATGATTATTCCTGGGAATGATAAGCAGGAAATTTCTCAACTCCAACAATGTTTGGCAAAGGAGTTTGAAATGAAAAATCTTGGTGGACTCAAGTACTTCTTGGGCATTGAAGTTGCTCGATCAAAGCACGGCATTTTTCTCTCACAAAGGAAGTATGTTCTCAATTTATTGGCAAAAACGGGAATGTTAGATTGCAAACCTGGACACTCCAATCGTTCAGAATCACCGCCTGGGGAATATCCCAATCAAGTACCCACTAACAAAGAAAGATATCAGAGATTGGTGGGACGACTAATCTACCTATCCCATACCCGACCCGACATTGCGTATGCTGTAAGTGTTGCTAGTCAGTTTATGCATTGTCCAAGTGAAGATCATATGGATGCCGTTCTTAGAATTCTTAAATATTTGAAGTTCGCACCGGGTAAAGGACTTATGTTCTCTAAAAATGGTCATCTGAATATCAGTGGTTATACAGATGCAGATTGGGCAGGGAATGTCACTGATAGACGATAAACATCAAGGTACTTCACATTTGTTGGTGGTAACTTGGTTACTTGGAGAAGCAAGAAACAGAATGTTGTTGCTTTGTCTAGTGCAGAAGCCGAATTAGAGGAATGACCAAAGGAATTTGCGAACTCCTTTGGTTAAAAAAAATTGCTTACAGAGATTGGATATGCACCTACAGGAGGAATGCATCTACAGTGTGATAACAAGGCTTCAATATCCATTGCACACAATCCAGTCCAACATGATCGCACTAAACATGTTGAAGTGGATCGACACTTCATTAAAGAAAAACTTGACAATAAAGAAATTCAGCTTCCGTTTGTCAAGTCCGAAGACCAGCTGGCAGATATTTTGACAAAAGCAGTTTCTAGCAAAGTATTCCACAACTCACTGATCAAGTTGGGCATTGGTGATATCTATGCACCAACTTGAGGGGGATTGTTAGCAATATTGGCATCTTGTGTCATTGTCATCTTGTGAAACACAAAGACATGAAACACAAGACAACCCTTGTCTCATGCACTTGTCTCATTCCTTGTTTTAGGGAATACTTTTCTTGAGCAATGTAATCCTTGTCTTAGGGAATGTTTCATGGAATGTCTTAGGGAATGTTTCATGGAATGTTTTAGGGTTATTACATGTATATATGTTTTGATGTGTAATAGAATGAACATAAGTTGAAATCAGAAAATATGCATAGCTTCCAAATTCTCTATCTCCATTCTCTCTACTCAACCTTCAATATCTCTTCCTAATTTGACAGAAAGTTGTTTCAAGATCAGTTGAATGGGTGTAGTAACTTGTATGCTTCATTTGCAAGCGATAGGGAAGGGCTGTACACACGAAATTGTGGTTTCTTTCCAGTATACGAGGATTATGAGGAAATGGTTAAGCAGCGCTGTATGAGCTTGATCGCCTCGTTTTTTGTCCATATGGAAAAAAAGTATGGTGGTGAGGGCGACGCAGGTCGTAGCAGCAGAACAGACCCTCACGTATGTTGCTTTGGAAGATTGGAAGGAGCCGAGGGTCCTAAGTCTAAAGACAAGGGTAAACAAGTTCAGGAATGTGGCATTAGGTGGTCCATCCAATTTAAATAAAAACCACAAGGTCTGCATTATCTTGAACTGTTTGGAATAAAATGTTTGTTAGTAAGACGTGTCGTTTCTTAAAGGCATGCATGCAATATTAGGTGTTTGGTTTGTGTCCTGTATTTGAAATAATTGAGGATTGATTTCATGTCCTCTTCTGTCGTTTAACCACTAGGTTTAATACAAGTCAAGCAGTGTTGTCTAAGTCACCGTTGTGGATTAAGTATCTCCTTGAAATAATTCAAGAGTTATATATATGTGCTCTTACAAGAAGCATGCTTTTTATTAATATGATTATTGTTGATTTTATGGCTCTCACTTTGTAATTTATATATTCTTCATGTAAGTTTTTAGATTGCAGAACAATATTTTTGTTAATACTGTATACCTCCCTAATTTGAAAGCCTATAGAAAACCGTGTGAGTTGTGAATATAAGGCAGATTTTGCCGTACTCACTCAAATGAATTTTTTAACATATACCTTGCAAGATTCAAATTCTGATCCTTCTCTTCAGTGGCCAACACTACGTTTCTTGGAAGAATACTTATGAATATAAAAAATTACTTCACCTACGTATATAAAAAAAAAAAAATTTGGGAGCTTTAGTAATATACCCAAAATAGGAGCTGAAATTATTTAAAAAAAACCCCCACATGGAATGCACTTTAGAAATATACCAAAAAACTATTTAATTCATAAGAAATGAGTGTTGAAGTTCTTATAAATTACATCTCTACCATTGATTAACTTAAAACAAGCTCAACACAAAAAACTCAAAAAACACCCAAAACAAGCCCATCCCAATTTTTTTTTTAAAAACCCAAACTTTAAAAAAAACGAAAATCAAGGAGTAATAAATTTTAATCTCCCTCTTTAGAAAAATGTAAAATTAGATTTCACTAGTATACCTCTAAAGTGATTTAAATATAATTTTTACCTAGATAGAGCCCGACACGGTATAATTATTTCTCATGATGAGTTGCTTAGTCCAACAAAGTCTTTAGATATAAATATTCCAACCAAGCAAGATAGACGAGCTGAAATATATAGCTTCAGGATAAGCAAGAAAGGAGAATGATTTTTTGATGAACTGTTCAACCAAATAGTGGGCCCGTTTGGGAGTGATTCTGGAACAGTTAAAAGCGCTTTCTAGAGCGTTTGGCAGAAAAGTTTAAAAGCGTTTTTGGGCCATAGAAGCGCTTTTGAAGAAGCACTTGCCATGTGCTTCTTCAGGAAGCACTCCCAAGTGCTTTTCCAAGAAACACTTCGATTTCTTATAAAAATTTCAACATCTTTATAATAAAAGCACTTTTGGTAGAAGCACTTATAAGTAAAAGTGCTTCCTAGAGAAGCAGTCCCAAACGAGCCATATTAGTCAGAAGCATAAGATAATGACGACTCGTACTGAAACAACTTAGGAAAAGAAGAGCTACACAATATAGACAACATGATGGATTTATAATGAAGCCATAGCAGCAAATGCATGAAGTCCATGTGAAGAGATCATCCTAGCAGATGCATCATCAGTCCAAACTTGTTGGCACTATACAGAAAGCAAAATAAGAAGTTTTTGTCAGTATGTGAAGAAGCCTTCTCAGGCAATCTAAAAAGGAATAAGGTGATTATTGTCCAAATACTATAAAAAAAATTCCTTCTGTATGAAACCTCCCACATTTGGGCAGCGCTGAATCAAGATTGTCCCATTATTCTTCTGCTAATGGGTAGGAAAAGGGTAAGGTCATGACCAAGGTTAGTGTGCTGACTGGGCAGATAATAGGCCATTGTATAAACGTCTTAATACTATATAAATGTTATAAGTCCTCTCCTATGTTCACACACAAAATTTTAGCCTTAGAAGATAGACTAGAACCAGAAGGAGTGTCAGACTCCACATTCCTTCTTGAGCTAATAGGGGTAAACCCTTCCATATCATCCTTTCCACTATCCTTCTCAAAGAGAACATTGAACCTGGACCTAGAGAAGATATCAGCATCCTTAGACCCAGACTCCTTTGAGTTCAATTTATCTAACTCAGAAGCCTTCCCTGAATCACTCACCACCTTCTTTTTATTAAAACTTCTTGGTTTCATTAACATCCACTGCCCATGCATCTTAGCTAGAATCTCAGCATCTTTACGTAATAGGATTATTAACACAGAGATCACCACTCTTATTCCAAAGTATTAACCTCCATATTCTCAGCATGACCTGAATTTGACTCATGTTTTTTGGCTTGCAATATAATAGGACAAGAGTTTCTACCATGACCATAACGCCCACATTCAAAACAGACCAATTGCATTCCCTCATACACAACCCCCTAAGAACGACCTTCCACCTCAATGAAAGGGGTTAGAGGTTTAGCTAAATCAAGTTTAACACAGACTCTAGCAAATTTACCTCGAGCTTGACTCATGGTATGAGCATCTACCTTTACAGTGGTGCCACTAAGATTCCCAATCTTCTCCATAACATCAAAGCGAAAATACTCCACATTCAAGCCATTAATCTGAACCGAAGCAGTCATATGAGTGATTTTTTCCTCTTTAGCATTAAAACTACGCTTCAATTGTTGAGTGACCACATATTGCTCAGCAATTTGCCAAGGACCACCAGAGAGAACATACCGCATATCTTCCACTAACAGGAACTTAGCAATGAAATAATTATTCTCCAAATCGATTAGGCTCATCAAACCCTTAAGATCCCACTTCTGAAGAAGACGAGTCCTCAAGAAAGTGTAAGACAGAGGCCGACCCATAAGCTTAAGAATTACAGAAGTGCGCCATGCCCTATACAGACAACTCTTAACTTTATTAGAAAATTGAATTGAAGAAATTGCCCCTTGCTTGATGACAAAATCATCATCACCAATCACCAATTGATCCTTAGCCATGCCAAAATCCCTACAAACCTTATCTTTGAAACTCATCGAAATTGGAGGCAAAGGGGGAGGAGGGTCATCTAAATCCAATCCACCAACATCCATCATCTCGTGAGTACGAGCTCTCTTCTGACCAGCAACTGGGCCCTCTTTGACAGAGCCACTCATGTCGGTAGAGAAGACAAACTCTGGCATTCCAGACTCCACCTTGAGTGGTGGTAACGGTCACAAAGAGAAGCAGCAAGAAAAGTGTGAAAAAGGAAAGGAAGGAGTAGAACGCCGAGCGCGTGAAGTGCGTTCTTTTTTTTTTTTTTTTAAATTCTTCCCCTCTGATTTTTCTTTGTAACTCATCAAATATTTCACTATAACGTCAACGAAAAGAAAAACCTAGTATTAATAGTTTTTTGTACAGGCAATATAATATTTGATCATGTGTAACATGATCAACATCTATTGATTGTATTTCGATTATGCATAATGTTCGGGTGTTCCCATTTCATGTCGCACGTGGCGAATAAATGATCAACATGTTTAGTCATAAGATAATGTTATATCCACTAGAAATAATAATTTACTTGATCCCTTGATCATAGTTTCTCAGTGGTTTCCCGTACGTTCCCAGAAGGTGGAAATTAGTTGATCATGTGCAGCATGAGCAACTCATCAAATGTTTCACTATAATGTCAACGAAAAGAAAAACCTAGTATTAATATTTTTTGTAACACCAGGCAATATAATATTTGATCATGTGTAACATGATCAGCATCTATTGATTGTATTTCCAATATAAAATGTTATGTGTATATATATATCACTTGATTGGCAATTGATTATGCATAATCTTCTGGTGTTCCCATTTCTTGTCACACCTGGCGAATAAATGAACATGTTTAGTCGTAAGATAATGTTATATTAACTAGACATAATAATTTACTTGATCCCTTGATCAGCCAGACTCTGCTTAATTGCTTATAAATATCCCACTAATTCAAGCCTTGTTCGCCCAAAGCAATAGAACTCCATCTCTCATCCATTGCCTTCCATCGATCAACATCATTGTTTCATCTTCATCCTCCTGATCCTCCTCATTTTCTCTTCCTGCTCGATCTTCTTCTTCTTTGTCTCTTACTTTTCTTGTACGACCTACTGCATCAGTTTTGATTCGACTGCACCGAAATGCCTTCATCGGCTTCTCCTAAAATATTGACACATGATGTGTTTCTCAGTTTTAGGGGTGAGGACACCCGCCAAAGTTTTACGAGCCATTTATACCATGCTTTGATAGAGAAAGGAATTGATACCTTCATGGATGATGAAAAACTGAAGAGGGGAAAAACCGTTGGCCCAGAACTCATGAAAGCAATTGAAGAATCGAGGTTTGCAGTCGTCATTCTTTCAAAAGATTATGCTTCTTCAACGTGGTGTTTGGATGAACTTGCACATATTGTTGATTGCAAGAAAGAGAAGGGACTCCAAATTTTCCCGGTTTTCTATCACGTAACAGAATCCGAGGTCGGAAATCAAACTGGTAAGTTTGGCGAGGCCTTTGCTGAACATGAAAAAGTTTTCAAGGGCGATATGGTGAAGATTGACAAGTGGAGGAAAGCTTTAGGGGAAATAGCCGATATATGGGGATGGGTTTTGGATAAAGATAGGTAAATAATATTTCTACTTCTTCAATTATTTGAAACTTTAGAGTATTCTTATCTTGATTTTTATTACTCATTTTGCCATATGAAATAAACATGAAAGAAACTGACATCCTGATTTTATGCATCTTTACTATTTCGATATTTTGAATTATGAATTATATTTGAACAACAATAAATATATTCACAACTAATATATAGGAAAATAATAAAAGTCATATTAAGGCATTTGCAAGAACATAAAATACCTACAATATAGGTTTGGAAGTAAGGGGCTTGTAGCTTCAGTAGTTAAGGGCATTTACTCCTGCACCCAAAATCTCATGTATGAATTTCCCCTCCCCCAATCATTTGTAGATTTGGAAAATCAAATAATAAACCTATATATAGCATAGTTCTGAGGCGTTGAAGAGGTCAAAAGGGATTGATTTAACGATTATATCCCTCATAAAACGGGGATTTAACGATTATATCCCTCATAAAACGGGGATTTAACTATTTTTTTTTACGGAGGGACTATTTAAGAGCACTCATATTAACGTTAGGGACCACAAGTAATACAAAAAAAATTTAAGGATGCAATCTGATAGTTTCGCAAATGTTAGGGACGTTTTGTGATAAAAATCATTTATTAAAACCATTTCGAGAAAATTATGGTTATGCCACTGGGTTTATTTTGATCGTAACTTCCTCGATACAACTCCGATTCGAGCCCACTACGTGTTTACGGACTCATTTCGGTACGATCTACATAGAAGTAGCAGTTATTTCCCCGAAATCATTCGGGATTAAAAAGTGACCAAATTACCCCTAACCCCGACGGCAAAATTGGAAATTCATATTTAAATTAATTAAATAATTTAAATGGATAATTAAATTAGAGTCGGGGTGTTACAAGCACGTCCATGTCACACCTGGCCAATAAATGAACATGTTTAGTCATACGATAATGTTATATTAACTACCCTCTGATAAATGAACATGTTTAGTCATACGATCATGTCACACCTGGCGAATAAATGAACATGTTTAGTCATACGATAATGTTATAATAACTAAAAATAATATTTTACTTGATCCTTTGATCATAGTTTCTTAGTGGTTTTTCCGTACTTTTCCAGAAGGTGGAAATTAGTTGATCATGAGTAGGATGAGCAACTCATCAAATGTTTCACTATAACGTCAAGGAAAAGAAAAACCTAGTATTAGTATTTTTTGTGTAGTCAATATAATATTTGATCATTGTGTAACATGATCAGCATCTATTGATGTATTTCCAATATAAAATGTATGTGTATATATCACTTGATTGGCAATTCATTATGCATAATCTTCGGGTGTTCCCATTTCATGTCACACGTGGCGAATAAATGAACATGTTTAGTCATAAAATAATGTTATATTAACTAGACATAATAATTTACTTGATCCTTTAATCAGCCAGACGTTGCTTAATTGCTTATAAATATGCAACTAATTCAAGCCTTGGTCGCCCAAAGCAAAAGAACTCCATCTCTCATCCATTGCCTTCCATCGATGAAAATCGTTTTTTCCAGAAGATATTAAGGGCCAGTTTGGCATTGCTGTGCTATGAAAATAATCGCTTTCAGATTTGCTGTGAGAGAAATCAGCTGTAAGAGAAAACAGTTTTGCGTTTGGTAAACTTTTTGTTAGAAGTATTGTTGGTACTGATTCTAGCATAATTAGAAAAAAAAATTGCAGCATAATCATTAAACTCAGCGCCTCTTCGAAATTGATTCCTGCATAATCAGAAAATGAAAACACTTCATTAGCTGTTTTCCCTTATAGCTTTCTCTCACAACAATTTTTAACAATAAGTGATTTTCTCATAGTTTACCAAATGGGCTCGGCTTCCCAAAATTTTTAAAAAAATCACTTATCACCCCAAATAAGCAATGCCAAACGGGCACTAAGGGTCATATGTTATATTAGAATATGAGAAAAAATACAACCCTTTAGTTATATATCCAAGCATTTCTTTTCAATTTAAAAAATAATCTACAACATTGTATCAACATTATCAAAAAAAGTTGTTCACTTTATACTATTTGTTTAGCTAGTATTGACATAATAGGATATAGAGAACTATCTTATTACTTTAGGATTCTTAGTAGAGTATGGTTACTTAAGTCAACTTTTTATGCTGAAAATAGTGATCACTGATCTTCATTTTCTTCCAAAATAAAAGAAGTAATAAATTTTTATCTCCCTCTTTGGAAAAATGTAAAATTAGATTTCACTAGCATACCTCTAAAGTGATTTAGATATAATTTTTACCCAGATAGAGCACAACATGGTATAATTATTTCTCATGATGAGTTGTTTAGTCCAACAAAGTCTTTAGATACAAATATTCCAATCAAGCAAGATAGACGATCTGAAATATATAGCTTCAGGCTAAGCAAGAAAGGAGAACAAATGTTTGATGTACTGTTCAACCAGATAGCATATCAGTCAGAAGCAGAAGATAATGAAGACTTGTACTGAAACAGCTTAGGAAAAGAAGAGCTACACAATATAGACAACATGATGGATGCATAATGAAGCCATATCAGCAAATGCATGAAGTCCATGTGAATAGATCATCCCAGCAGATGCATCATCAATCCAAACTTGTTGACACTATACAGAAAGCAAAATATATGAAGTTTTTGTCAGTATGTGAAGAAGCCTTCACAGGCAATCTAAAAAGGATTAAGGCAATTATTGTCCAAATACTAAAAAAATTTGTCCTTCTTTATGAAACCTCCCCCATTTGGGCAGCGCTGAATCAAGAATTAATGTCCCATTATTCTTCTGCTAATGGGTAGGAAAATGATAAGGTCATGACCAAGAGGTTAGTGTGCTGACTGGGCAGATAATAGGCCATTGTATAAATGTTATAAGTCCACTCCTATGTTCACACACACAAGTTTAATAACAGTGGCGAACACGTGTCATAATCTAAATTATAAATAATAATTTATAACACATAACCTTATGACATGTGTCCTCTCCTAATTGTTTGGATTAAATTCGTTGTTGTTACGTTGTATATAGAATACATTATCTTCCTCACCACAGTCACCTTATTGAAAATATCATACGGTAGGTACCTGTTGCTTGCAAATATATATAAATATGACAAAGTACTCCATCTGAGGAAAGTTTCTCGACTGTTAGGTAAAGCATAGCAATATAAATGAACATGTTTAGTCATAAAATAAACAATATAAAAAGTGGATTGTAATAACAACTCCCTCATCAAATGTTTCACTACATGTCACACCTGACCTGACGAATAAATGAACATGTTTAGTCATAAAATAATATTATATTAACTAGACATAATAATTTACTTGATCCTTTGATCATAGTTTCTCAGTGGGTTTCCCGTATACTTTCCCAGGGAATTAGTTCAACCAGACGCTACTTAATTGATTATAAATATCCCACTAATTCAAGCCTTGTTCGCCCACAGCAATAGACCTTTCCATCTCTCGTCCATTGCCTTCAATCGATCAAAATCATTGTTTCATCTTCATCCTCCTGCTCTTCTTCTATTTTTCTTCCTGCTCGATCGTCTTGTTCTTTGTCTCTTACTTTTCTTGTCGATTCGATTGCACCAGCACCTAAATGGCTTCATCCTCTTCTTCAACCCCTACTATATGGACACATGATGTGTTTCTCAGTTTTAGGGGTGAGGACACCCGAAATAATTTTACGGACCATTTGTACCATGCTTTGATCGATAAGGGAATTAATACCTTTAGCGATGAAAAACTGAAGAGGGGAAAAGACATTGCCCCAGAACTCTTTAAAGCAATTGAAGAATCGAGGTTTGCAGTCGTCATTCTTTCAAAAGATTATGCTTCTTCAACGTGGTGTTTGGTTGAACTTGCACATATTGTTGATTGCAAGAAAGAGAAGGAACTCCAAATTTTCCCGGTTTTCTATCACGTAACAGAATCCGAGGTCGGAAATCAAACTGGTAAGTTTGGCGAGGCCTTTGCTGAACATGAAAAAGTTTTCAAGGGCGATATGGAGAAGGTTGACAAGTGGAGGAAAGCTTTAGGGGAAATAGCGGATATCAGGGGATGGGTTTTGGATAAAGATAGGTAAATAATATTTCTACTTCTTCAATTATTTGAAACTTTAGAGTATTCTTATCTTGTATATGCCCATTAACAAAATACTGAACCTTGAAGATGATGATGTTTGGCACAATAACGATACGGGCACTAACTAGCTTTTGTATCTCATGATATTTATTACTCATTTTGCCATATGAAATAAATATGAAAGAAACTGACATCCTGATTTTATGCATCGATCTTTACTAATTCGAAATTTGAATTATGAATTATATTTGAACAACAATAAATATATTCACCACTAATATATAGGAAAATAATAAAAGTCATATTAAGGCATTTGCAAGAACATAAAATACCTACAATATAGGTTTGGAAGTAAGGGGCTTGTAGCTCGAGTAGTTAAGGGCATTTACTCATGCACCCAAAATCCCATGTCTGAATTTGCCCTCCCTCAATCGTTTGTAGATTTGGAAAATCAAATAATAAACCTATATATAGCATAGTTTGAAAAAATAGTATAGGTTTGGAAATAAAATAATAAACCTATGTTAAAGGTTGAAAAACATTCTAAAAAAACTGAATTTATGTAAACACACACAAGAAAGTAGGGCGAGGACACTCAATACATATGATCTACGATATAGGATGAAACAATTTCAAGAACAACATACTTAAATATCATGCAACTGCTAATCAAAATATCCATGCTTACAACATATCTACACCATAAACAACTATCTATAGTAAACAAGAAGGTGAGAAAGAGAAAAGAAGAAGACAACAAAAGAAAACGAAGATGAGAAAAAAAAAAAGAAGATGAATAATAAAAACTAAAAACTAACGTGATAATTGTAGATGTTTGACATTATAGATCTAATATTAAATGTGATAATTATTGAATAAGTATTGACCTAAAATAAACAATCAGATAATAATTAAGGAGTTGACAACATAGTCAACGAGATCTAACCGAGTAGAAAATGACATTGACTTACAGATTAACTGTCTCTTCTTTTTTAAAAGAGAAAAATGATAATTGTATTTATAAATTAGGCACAAAGACCATCGGCCACAAGGGCAAATACAAATACCCACAAAGGGGTAATACAAATATGGAAGCATAGTAACCACAAAGTGACAAGACCCGCCCCCGAATTCCTCGGAACCCGAGACGAGTCCTGTGGAAAATTCTGACATCACACCGATGCCAGGCCCACTTACTAAGAACCGAGACTTTCTGCCGAAATTTCGGCAGAGTCTCCCCTGTAAATTTGATTTTTCCCAAATTTTCAACCTGTAAAAAAAATCACAGTTTATATCCCAACAGGCAGCACACACAATACAATGCACACAAGTTTACGGAATAGGCATCCAACCTGCAAATAAAATCAAGGCAAAACCACTACCAGTTATACAAAATAACCAAACCTAAAATCAATCGTTTACTTCGAAAAGGTCCTCAGACCTCTCAAAACCATGTACACTGTTTAATAGAATTCATTCAAGTGATAACTGAGGAATAAACAAACATTTAATCTCGCTCAAGCTTAAATCAAGCTTCAGGCATATCAACATATTCAAAACCGAACCCGACAATAATAATTAGGATTCACATCCAATAACCACCCCAACATCCAATCATATACTCAGAATCGATCAAATCTTTTAAACATAGTATATCTCGCGGCTGCACCTAAGTTAGACCCCAAGCTACCTACGTACCCTTGGGTGATGGATCAAGCCACACGTAGTTCTTTTTCAACTGTCACAACTCCGATAATATAAAATTATTTAAAGTAAAACCAACGAATAACTTTCGATTCCTTACTACATCAAATTCGACAAGGCAACCCCTGAACCTTTATGAGTTCCTTTACTTTTATCTATTCTTTCCACGCAACCATATCCTATCCAAGGCGTATGTTGCTGAACAACACTTCCCAAAACCAGGGCTTAAACATTCATACATGTACAGGGTACTCACAAAGCACAATCTCACTGATCTCAACCCAAAATCAAATCCACACATACATGTATGAAATGTGTACGCCTATACATGAATAAATATACATAGATATATAATAACACCCACCTCTCACCATCATCATGTACCAGGGGAAACCAATCCAACCGGGGATCGTTTGACTAGCTCACAAGTATCCGTCCTCAAATGACCATGTGGCTAGGGACAAGCCGTCCAACTGGGAGACTAACTCTCAACCAGCACGTACGGACGAAGAATCAAGACCCGTATGCCTGGAAACAGCCCTACGTGTAACATCCCGGCCCTAAAAATAAGTAAAATAATTAAATTAAGAGGAAATAAATTGGAGTAAACAATAAAATAAAATGATTTGAATTAATTAAGGTTTTTGAAAATTTAAAATATTATTTAATATAAAAAGGGTCAAAAAGGTCATTTTAAGTTCGGGACGGAATTTGGGAATTTCGATTGTACCGGTGCGTAGAGCACGTCGAAACGAGTCCGTAGACACGTAGTGGGCTCAGATCGGAGTTATAACGAGGAAAGTACGATCTAAATACTTCGAGGGGCAAAGTCGTAATTGAGGAAAAATCAGATTTTTAAAATCTGATTCTCCTTCCTCTCTCTCACTCTCTCTTCTTCCTCGCGCAAAACCCCCCCTTCCCGTTACTGTTCATTCGAACCAGCCCAGCCACCACCCGCCTCCACCAAACCACACCGGAGCGGCCAAGACCTGACCGGCGTCGCACCCACAGCCGCTCCGACCTTCCTCCTCCCGCCGCCGACGCCACAGCCACCGGAAACAGCCCGGAATTGGCTGGTTTTTCTCCGAATTTCAAAGGCCTCGTTCTCCCTCCTCCGACCACCAAATCAGACGTTTTAGGTATGGTTTTTCGACTGATTTTCATGCTCTAGCTGCCTATGGGATAGGATTCTAGAAATTTTGAGAGTTTACAGTTCGATTTTTGAATTTAAGTTTGGCCGGACTTCGGGTTGAATTTCCGGCCACTTCCAGCCATTTTCTGGCTTTCACCCAAGAACAAAAGTGACTCCAAATTAGGTGTATTAGCTAGGGTAGGAGTTTGGAGTCAAGATGTTAAGTTTTTCCGGTGAGTGGTTATCGCTTTGGACACCCACGTGCTGCCGCGCGTGTGGCGGGGCACTGTATCAGGGAGACATTTTTATCCTAAAATGATCTCCTAGTTGTCACGAGCGCGTAGAATTTTACGGATCTCAATTCGGATAACGTTTGAACCTCGAACGGATTTTACATATTGTGTGATTTCCGGGTTTGATATGTTAGAACCGTTGGATCGCTTTCCATTTAATATATGTTGATTTAGGTATTCCTAGGATCGTGTAGGAATTCGCGGATCGGGAATCGGAGTCCCGGATGTTCCGATTTAAATTGTTAAAGTTTGTGTTTTACAATAATCGTCCGACCGTGCCGATTGTGAGCGATCCGACCGTCCAATTTGAACCAAACTTGTAGGGCATATATCCTAGACCTTGTGGAACCTATAGGAACTTTCGGTTCGTAAAACGGAGGTCGTGGGGCCCGCGGGCCCGGTTGACCAAATTTGGAAAGTTTGACTCTCGGTTGACCGTGAGTCTTCCGAGGTAGTTTCACACTTCGAAAAGTGTTAGGATGACCTTGTAAACGAGTTTTAATTGTTATTTGAGTTATTTGGATTATATTGGGAGTATGAGCTTGTTTATAATATCTTATGGGATTCTTGGATATTATTTGATAATTGAAATTATGAAATGAATAATTATGGGATACTTGATTTGTAGAGTTGTGAAAGTGAGTCTTGGGACTCGGTTATGATTATTAGGAAGAGAATGGGCATTGCTTGCAAATAAATGGCATGGTTTTAAGATGGAAATGTTATGCATATGAATTAAATGCTTTATTGAAATGCACTTTATATTTAATAGTCGAAATTATTATTTTGTAGAGTATTTGTAATATATTTGTGGATTTGATATATTATAGTGTCATGGAGTTTATATATATAATATTTGAGAAAACACTATCTTAGTTACTTCCCCGGTTATGGGTTTTATGTTTGTGAGTCATTTGTCTACTATGAATATGTATTTTGTATTGGGAAAATTGAACTAAGGATGAGAATATTATTTATATAATATTTATATAAGGATTACGAACTCCACCATCATACGTACCTCCCCCTTGGATGATGATATTTGGAAACAGTGGATATGAACACTGGGATACATGGAAATGGATATATGGATATGTTTTGGATATACTATTCACACACGTGCCGGGTTTCGGGCGTGTGGGCTTATTTGGTCATGGATCCCGGAATTGTGGGATGCCGGAAAAATTGTGGATATGGTATGGATATGACGGAACCCGGGGCATACCTTAACGGGGTGTCGCTGTAGACCCTTGATTGGGTAGTCTGCGCGCGTAGGACAGTTCCAGGCGTACGGGTCTTGATTCTTCGTCCGTACGTGCTGGGTTAGAGTGTCAGCCCCCAGTTGGACGACTCATCCCTAGCCACATGGACGTTTGAGGGCCAGATAAGTGTGAGCTAGTCAACAATCCCCTGTTGGATTGTTTCCCCCAGGACATGATGTGCAACATCACATGTACCTCCCCTTGGATCCTGATACATGGAAATTATGGATATGGTCTGGATATGACGGAACCCGGGGCATACCTTAACGGGGTGTCGCTGTAGACCCTTGATTGGGTAGTCTGCGCGCGTATGACTGTTTTCAGACGTACGGGTCTTGATTCTCCGTCCGTACGGGCTGGTTGAGTTTCAGTCCCCCAGTTGGACGGCTCGTCCCTAGCCACATGGACTTTTGAGGGCCGGATAAGTGTGAGCTAGTCAACAATCCCCGGTTGGATTGTTTCCCCCTAGTACATGATGATGGTGAGAGGTGGGTGTATGTGGATGTATTTATGTATATATATAAATATATAATTATTCTTTTCTTGTTATACATATTACATATATGTATATGTGGTTTTAATTCTGGTTTGAGATTTGTGAGCCTGTACATGTATGAACGTATAAGCCCTGGATTTGGGCAGTGTTGTTTGGCGCCATACGCCTTGGATAGGGTATGGTTGCGGGATTGAACTGTAAAAAGGGGAATAATTGGATGATGTGTTTAATGTACATACGCCTTGAATAGGGTATGGGTACGAAATTGAACCTGTTACAAAGGAAGAATTCGAGAATGTGCTCATTGTGTTTTTGTTGGAATTGGGATTGTGTTAGATCTGAAATGTATAGATGGTTCTGTCATAAATAATTCTTTATTTTCAGAGTTGTGACCGTTGAGATAAGAACTACGTGTGGCTTGATCCCTTGTCCAAGGGTACGTAGGCAGCCTGGGGTCTCATCAGGCGCAGCCGCGAAATATTATTGTGTTTAAAAGGTCTGATCAATTCTGTGTATGTGATTGCATTTCGGATGTGGTTTTCGATGTGATTGTTGGATTTGAATTAGGTTTGATGTTTTCGGTGGTATTCATAAAGTTGTTTGAGATCTTTAATTGTATTGTTTATGAAGTATCCGACTTAAGAACTTTGTTGGTTCTGTTTCGGAATTATCTGAAGGCCAGAGGCCTACTATGTGATTGCATGTTGCTAATTTGTGCATGCTGCCAGTTGGTGTTTTAAAATGTGTTTTATGCAGGTTGAAATTTGGGAAATGTTCAATTTACAGGGGAGACTCTGCGAAATTTCGGTAGGAACTCTCGTGCCCTTAATCCTTTTTGGGAAAAGAGGATATAATTTCAATGAGTAGGCCTGACATCGGGTGATGTCGGGAATTCCACAGGATTCGTCTCGGATTTCGAGAAATTCGGGGGCGGGTCCTGTCAACTTGGTATCAGAGCTATAGGTTCGATTTCTTGTGGACCCTGCACCTTGTGTGCATCCTTGAGTTGTGGGTAGTGTTGTAAATTCCATCACAGAATGAGACATCCTTGACGTGGATGACCTTATTAGACATTTCAAGTACGTCTTGCACATTGTTTCCTTGATGTCGTGATAAATCTAACTTCGGAGTTTTAAAGGTAATTAAACTGGGTTGAAAAATTTGTTGAGGTTTTCCTATGAAAACTTAGGATACACGTTAGAATGAAACGGTTTGGGAGGAATTATGACTTGAGACATTTAATGTCGAAAATTGGAGAAGGTAAACTGGGTAGAGGAGTAGGAAGAAACGGGGAAATTGTCTCTTGGATATGAATGTAAAGATGAGGGTTTGATTGTGGGTAAGGTTAAGATGAGCCATGTTAAATTATTGAATGAAGAGCATTAGGTTTGAATTCCGGTGGACTTCGCACCACGTCTTCACCCTCAAGTTTTATGAGTGTGGTTTGCCTCTTGCTTGTAGCCCAAGACACTAGTACTCTTGTCCACAAACTCCCCAGCCTTGCAGCTCCCAGGTAAAGCTGCTTGAACCTCCTCCGTTATATGCATCGTTATGCAAGTATCGATCTTTGATATGAAGTTCTGGAGACTCGTGGAACTGTGAAGAAGATGACCCATTACTCAAAGGCATCACCTTTTAGTAGCCACAATAACCATGCATAGGCTTTGCATCCGGTTTCTTTGACATTGCCTGATTTTGTTTGTATGGATTATTACACTTGGAGGTGCCACATTTCTGGAAACTTTTCTATCCAAATTGTCACATCTCAATATCTTGTAAGAGAAAAGCTGAAAAGCTGAAAGTCCTAAAAATCTGGAGAGTTGAGATGGATGATGACTACAATTGGGTAAAAATGATCCTTTGTGGTATTCATCTTGAAGAATCATATTGGCAATGTCGTCTGTCAATTCTAAAGAAAGAAGGAAAATATCAAGAAGTTAAAGAACGTGAATTCCTTTTAGGGAGAGAGCTAGAAGAGAATCAAATCACAAATGGAAGAGTTTAGCTTTCAGAGGAAGATTAAGCATTTCAGCAGCTATCAGAAGACATTTAGCGGGAGAAGGAGACTTCTCTTTTTCTGTTTGCGTAATCAGGGCTTTCGAATTAGCGGACAACATGGTTGCGACTTCTCTTGACTCCATAGAGTTTTTGATACTAAAGTATTCAAAAGCTATGAGCAGTGTGAAGGAGTTGCAATAAGTTGTCGAGAATGCCAAATATGCTATATTCTTTTCCTGCAAAGGCCCATGTTCTGGAGCTGATGAAATGGGTGGTGGAGTTGTGATGATAATCTATGTTGGGCCTCAAGAAATCCTCAGACATGGGAATGTCTTAAACGGAGTGGACTTTGGATCGAAGCTTCATCATCATTTTCCTAGGTTGCAAGTACTAGACCCAGTGAGCTTTTACGAAACCATACAAAGGTTAGCGTTGCAAAGTTCAAGTGACACAACACTGAAAGAAGGGTTACACGAATAGTTATCCCAAGTATGTTGAAATTGTAGTTGGTGAGCGGGTATTCCTGGGAAGTATTTATTGGGAAGATGATGAGATTCTGGAAATGTGGGATGTTAAGTCCTCGTAAGATTAAACTATTGAAGAAGTTACTTGGGAGCCCAAGACACAAATGCGGGCCCAATATCCTTATCTCCGCTTTTGACAGGTACGTAAATTTCGAGGACGAAATTTTTATAAGGG
Source organism: Prunus fruticosa (assembly GCA_018703695.1). Taxonomy (NCBI): domain Eukaryota; kingdom Viridiplantae; phylum Streptophyta; class Magnoliopsida; order Rosales; family Rosaceae; genus Prunus; species Prunus fruticosa. Next base: position 26,520,007 of record CM031920.1, on the reverse strand, counting down.
GGGTAGATTGTAACATCCCGGCCCTAAAAATAAGTAAAATAATTAAATTAAGAGGAAATAAATTGGAGTAAACAATAAAATAAAATGATTTGAATTAATTAAGGTTTTTGAAAATTTAAAATATTATTTAATATAAAAAAGGGTCAAAAAGGTCATTTTAAGTTCGGGACGGAATTTGGGAATTTCGATTGTACCGGTGCGTAGAGCACGTCGAAACGAGTCCGTAGACACGTAGTGGGCTCAGATCGGAGTTATAACGAGGAAAGTACGATCTAAATACTTCGAAGGGCAAAGTCGTAATTGAGGAAAAATCAGATTTTTAAAATCAGATTCTCCTTCCTCCCTCTCACTCTCTCTTCTTCCTCGCTCAAAACCCCCCCTTCCCGTTACTGTTCATTCGAACCAGCCCAGCCACCACCCGCCTCCACCAAACCACACCGGAGCGGCCAAGACCTGACCGGCGTCGCACCCACAGCCGCTCCGACCTTCCTCCTCCGCCGCCGACGCCACAGCCACCGGAAACAGCCCGGAATTGGCTGGTTTTTCTCCGAATTTCAAAGGCCTCGTTCTCCCTCCTCCGACCACCAAATCGGACGTTTTAGGTATGGTTTTTCGACTGATTTTCATGTTCTAGCTGCCTATGGGATAGGATTCTAGAAATTTTGAGAGTTTACAGTTCGATTTTTGAATTTAAGTTTGGCCGGACTTCGGGTTGAATTTCCGGCCACTTCCGGCCATTTTCTGGCTTTCACCCAAGAACAAAAGTGACTCCAAATTAGGTGTATTAGCTAGGGTAGGAGTTTGGAATCAAGATGTTAAGTTTTTCCGGTGAGTGGTTATCGCTTTGGACACCCACGTGCTGCCGGCGCGTGTGGCGGGGCACTGTAGCAGGGAGACATTTTTATCCTAAAATGATCTCCTGGTTGTCACGAGCGCGTAGAATTTTACGGATCTCAATTCGATAACGTTTGAACCTCGAACGGATTTTACATATTGTGTGATTTCGGGTTCGATATGTTAGAACCGGGTTCGATATTGTGTCGCTTTCCGGGTTATGGGTTTTATGTTTGTGAGTCATTTGTCTACTATGAATATGTATTTTGTTTTGGGAAAATTGAACTAAGGATGAGAATATTATTTATATAATATTTATATAAGGATTACGAACTCCACCATCATACGTACCTCCCCCTTGGATGATGATATTTGGAAACAGTGGATATGGACATGGGATACATGGAAATGGATATATGGATATGTTTTGGATATACTATTCACACACGTGCCGGGTTTCGGGCGTGTGGGCTTATTTGGTCATGGATCCGGAATTGTGGGATGCGGAAAAATTGTGGATATGGTATGGATATGACGGAACCGGGGCATACCTTAACGGGTGTCGCTGAGACCCTTGATTGGGTAGTCTGCGCGTAGGACAGTTCCAGGCGTACGGGTCTTGATTCTTCGTCCGTACGTGCTGGGATAGAGTGTCAGCCCCCAGTTGGACGACTCATCCCTAGCCACATGGACGTTTGAGGGCCGGATAAGTGTGAGCTAGTCAACAATCCCCTGTTGGATTGTTTCCCTCCAGGTACATGATGTGCAACATCACATGTACCTCCCCTTGGATACTGATACATGAAAATTATGGATATGGTCTGGATATGACGGAACCCGGGGCATACCTTAACGGGGTGTCGCTGTAGACCCTTGATTGGGTAGTCTGCGCGTATGACCGTTTTCAGACGTACGGGTCTTGATTCTTCGTCCGTACGGGCTGGTTGAGTTCAGTCCCCCAGTTGGACGGCTCGTCCCTAGCCACATGGACTTTTGAGGGCCGGATAAGTGTGAGCTAGTCAACAATCCCCTCTTGATTGTTTCCCCCAGTACATGATGTGCAACATCACATGTACCTCCCCTTGGACCCTGATACATGGAAATTATGGATGGTGAGAGGTGGGTGTATGTGGATGTATTTATGTATATATATAAATATATAATTATTCTTTTCTTGTTATACATATTACATATATGTATATGTGGTTTTAATTCTGGTTTGAGATTTGTGAGCCTGTATATGTATGAACGTATAAGCCCTGGATTTGGGCAGTGTTGTTTGGCGCCATACGCCTTGGATAGGGTATGGTTGCGGGATTGAACTGTAAAAAGGGGAATAATTGGATGATGTGTTTAATGTACATACGCTTTGAATAGGGTATGGGTACGAAATTGAACTGTTACAAAGGAAGAATTCGAGAATGTGCTCATTGTGTTTTTGTTGGAATTGGGATTGTGTTAGATCTGAAATGTATAGATGGTTCTGTCATAAATAATTCTTTATTTTCGGAGTTGTGACCGTTGAGATAAGAACTACGTGTGGCTTGATCCCTTGTCCAAGGGTACGTAGGCAGCCTGGGGTCTCATCAGGCGCAGCCGCGAAATATTATTGTGTTTAAAAGGTCTGATTCGATTCTGTGTATGTGATTGCATTTCGGATGTGGTTTTCGATGTGATTGTTGGATTTGAATTAGGTTTGATGTTTTCGGTGGTATTCATAAAGTTGTTTGAGATATTTAATTGTATTGTTTATGAAGTATCCAACTTAAGAACTTTGTTGGTTCTGTTTCGAATTATCTGAAGGCCAGAGGCCTACTATGTGATTGCATGTTGTTAATTTGTGCATGCTGCCAGTTGGTGTTTTAAAATGTGTTTTATGCAGGTTGAAATTTGGGAAATGTTCAATTTACAGGGGAGACTCTGCGAAATTTCGGTAGGAACTCTCGTGCCCTTAATCCTTTTTGGGAAAAGAGGATATAGTTTCAATGAGTAGGCCTGACATCGGGTGATGTCGGGAATTCCACAGGATTCGCCTCGGATTTCGAGAAATTGGGGGCGGGTCCTGTCACTACGAGCGTAGACTACCCAATTAAGGGTCTACAACGACACCTCGTTAAGGTATGCCCCGGGTTCCGTCATATCCAAACCATATCCATATATCCATTTCCATGTATCTCATGTCCATATCCACTGTTTCCAAGTACTCATTTCCACTGTTTCCAAGTATCATCATCCAAGAGGAGGTACATATGATGGTGGAGTTCGTAACCCTTACATAAATATTATATAAATAATATTCCCTTCCTTAATTCAATTTTCCCACAATACCCCTTCATAGTATAGACAAAAAAACTCTCACGCATAAAATCCGTAACCGGGGTGGTACCTAGGGTAGTGCTAATAGCACTCGAACTAACATTCTAGTCTCACAACAACATTCTAAGTACCCCACACATAATCAACAAAGATAGCACTTTCTCAATTATTATTATTATTATTATATATATACAGAAATTCTCTTATACGGACATCGGGCGTTATTATCGTGCGGACGCCGTGTATTTTGTACTACCCCTCTATGTTTTCCTACCTGTTTACAATAGGATCCGCACGATAATAACATGCGGACATCACGATAAGAGAATAACTGTATATATATATATAACTCAAGATACTTAGATATGTAAAAACCCACATATTCACAAATACTTTACAAAATTAATCAATTCAGCTATTAAATATAAAATGAAATTCAATAAACCATTAATTTCAAATGCATAAAATTTCCATCACAAAACCAAGCCATTTAGTGAAAACAATGTCTACTCACTTCCTAATAATCATAACCAAGTCCAAAGACTCACTTTCACAACCCACCAAATCGAGTATCCCTTACTCATCCCTTTCATAATTTCAAGGGTAAATTACTCAAATGGTCCCTAAATTTGTACACGATTTACATTTTGGGGCCTCAATTAAATTATATGTTCAAATGGTCCATCAACTCTATATTAATCGCTCCATTGGTCATACCGTCTAATTTTCTGTTAGATTTAACCAAATTTTAGGGTAAATAATGACCAATTTGCCCTCATATTTAACGGAAACATTGACAGAATGTAACGGTAGGACCATTGGAGCGAATAATATAGAGTTGATGGACCATTTGAACGAATAATTTAATTGAGGCCCCAAAATGTAAATCGCCTACAAGTTTGGGGATCATTTGAGTAATTAACCCTAATTTCAATTATCAAAATAATATCCAAGAATTTCATAAGATATTATAAACAAGCTGACGCTCCCAAAATGATCAAAATAACTCAATTAATGGTCAAGACTCGTTCACATGGTCGTGCTAGTACTTCACGAAGGGTGAAACTACCTCGGAAGACTCACGGTCAACCGAGGGTCAAATTGTCCAAACTTGGTCAACCGGGCCGTGAGGCCCACGACCTCCTATTTCCCATCCGGAAGTTCCTAGGAGTTCCACAAGGTCTAAGATACACGTCCTGAAAGTTTTGTCCATATCAGGACGGTCGGATCGCACACGATCACATGATCGGACGGTTATTGAAAAACACAACTTTAAGTTATTGAATCGGAACATCCGGGGCTCCGATTCACGATCCGTGAAATCCTACATGATCCTAGAAATGCCTAAATCAACATATATTAAATTGGAAACGATCCAATGGTTCTAACATATCGAACCTGGAAATCGCACAATATGTAAAATTCGTTCGGGGTTCAAACGTTATTCGAATTGAGAGATATCCGCAAATTCCCACGAGCTCGTGACATCAAGGGATCGCATTGGGACACAATGCCCCCCTGCTACAGTACCCATGCGCCGCCACACACACTGCCAGCACGTGGGTGTTCAAAGAGATTGCGGCTCGCCAGAAAATCTCAAAATCATGGCCCAAGATTCCTATCTTAGGTAATACACCTAATTTGGAGCCACTTTTGTTCTTGGACCTACCCCAAAAAGTAGCCAGAAGGGGCCGGAATCGGAGGCCGAAACTGGCCAAAACTTCTATCGCTTATTTCAGTTTCAAAATGCATAAATTGCTCAAAACTAACACAACCAGCGGCAAGAATAGCTCGAGAGGTTTAAGATCCATACCTGGTTCATCGGAAATGGTGGCCGGAAGTGGGAGAACGAGCTCCCCAAAGTTTGCTAAAAATCTGCCCAAACCGCCCGTTTCATGGCTGTTTTTGGTGACCACGACGGTGGATTGGGGAGGCGGCGTGTGGTGGCGGTGGCGACTTGGAGAAGTTGGTGCCGTCGCAAGAGAGGGGGGGGGGTTGGGTCTGTTCCAGATCGTGAGGGAGAGAGAGAGATGGGAATTAAAAACCAATTTCAACTTATTTTTTAATATGCCACTGGTGATGTTTTGCTCGTAACTTTCTCGTTACAACACCGATTCAAGCCTACAGCATGTCTACGAACTCGTCTCAGTATGACCTAAGTAAAGGTACCAGCCACTGCTCCGAAATTCTCCTAGATTAAAAATGACCAAATTACCCCTACTCCGAGGGCAAAATTGGAAATTCATAATTCTTGAAATTAATTAATTCACTATTCCTTTTATTTTGGGTTGGGATGTTACACAAAGGGTTAATCCAGATACAAGCCACAAAAGGTTAGAGAAATTTCAGCATAAAAGCCGCATGCATGAACAAACCAAGTATGAATCACGCGCGCCACTACCGTCACCACAGATGCCGTCGCGCCCTGGAGACGAGATCACCATCGAGATTGCAGCCAATCACCATACAACTAAAACACCAACCAACAAAACCCCAAATCCAGTAGATGGGGAAAGGGAAAATAAGTGGGGAGGTAAGGAAAAGAGAGAGAGGGAGGAGTGGCCTCCTCTCCCCTCCCTAGAACAAAGCAAAAGAGATTTGAGAGAGAGAAGGAAGGCTAGGGTTTGAGAGAAACAATTGATATATCATATGTTTACAAACCAGTGATCTCACGTTCGAATCCCCGTGACATCTTGGTAGTATCTAGTGTACTTGAAAAACACCACTCCCCCTTGTAATTTAGGTTATCACACTTGTATTTTATAAAAAATAGTTGAAAATATAAGAAGTTATTGAGAGTTAAAAACACATTAAAATTTTTGGAAAATGGGAACCATAAATATTGGCCGACTCATTAGCTTACTATGGAAAGTTTTTTATTGTTTGCCAAGTTCCGATGGTAAGTTTGCTAACATAGAAAGAGAGTCAATGGGCATCCAAAAATAAAATTACTCTGGTTATTTCTGATGAACCCTAATACTTTTAGATTTATATCTAATTTTTTATATTTAATTTTTATTATGTTTGCAGGAGTGAATCAAAAGTTACTCAAGAAATATCTAAAGAGATTTCAAATAAATTGTCCTGCATGCTAATATCTAAAAAAAATATTAGCACTGATGCTTTTGGATTTATATATAGTTTTCTTAATTATTGGCTTATCTAGGCTTTATAAAATATCTAATTTGTATTCTGTTTTCAGTAAGGAAGCAGAAGTTACTCAAGCAATAGCCGAGAAGATTTCAACTATATTACACTGCATGCCGTCATGTAGTGAAGATTTAATTGGAATGGGTCCTCGAATGGAGAGAATGGAGTTGTTGTTGGATCTTAAGGAGCGTGATGATGTTCGTACCATAGGGATTTGGGGGATGGGGGGCATCGGCAAGACAACTCTAGCGGAACTAGTGTATAACAAGATCCGCGACCAGTTTCAAACTAGCCACTTTCTTCACGATGTCAGAGAGGAATCTGAAAAACAGGGTCTAGTTTCCTTGCAGAACGTTCTTTTCAAAAAACTCCTCCAGGGCTCCGGGAATGACATACATAATGTCCATATGGGAATGAGTTCATTGAAGACACGACTGCGTACTAAAAAGGTGCTTATCGTTCTGGACGATGTTGATCATCAGAAACAAATACAAGCTTTAGTTGGAAATGATTGGTTGGGTCGAGGAAGCAGAGTCATTATAACGACTAGAAATGAGCAATTGTTGAAGGCATATGGAGCGCAACACATATTTGAGGTTGAGAAACTGAACGATGAAGAAGCCTTTCAGCTCTTCTGTAAGAAAGCCTTCAAGAAAGGCCATGAGATGGCTGATGACTACACAAAGCTGTCCAAGGGTTTTATCAAATATACCAATGGCCTCCCTTTAGATCTTGAAGTTCTGGGTGGCGCCTTGTGTGGGAAAACGGTAGCTCAATGGGAGAGTAAATTTGCTAAACTAAAAGAATATCCTGATGACAAAGACATTTTTCCTGCACTTCGAATAAGTTACGATGGATTAGAGGATACAGAGAAGCAAATCTTCTTGGACATTGCATGTTTCTTCAAAGGAGATTATCACAATCGTGTACATCCAATTTTGGATGCTTGTAACTTTCATCCAACAATCGGTATTAGTGTCCTCCAGGATAAATGTCTAGTTAAAATTAATAAAGGAAACAGACTGTGGATGCATGATTTACTACAACAAATGGGTTGGAGCGTTGTCCTTGAAGAATCTTCTGAGCCAGGTAAACGCAGCAGATTATGGGTTAGTGAGAATGTCTCGGAGTATAAAGATAGCAGGTCGTGGGATGACGTCAACACTGTACTCGAGGATAATTTGGTAAGATATCAAATAATATATATGGTACATGTAGGCACCATTTTGAAACAAACATAGTATATGCATATTTGCTCATTTTGAAACAAACCTAAATTTTTCAGATGCAATAATTCTTATACATCTTACACTTGAACCCTTATGATTTTGTGGTATAGGGAACAATTTCTGTTCACGGTATATTCCTAACCTTGCCTGCAAAGGAAGAGATAGAGTTGGATGCTGATCCATTCTCAAATATGCGCGGACTAAAATTGTTGAAGATTTGTAATGCCAACTTTTCTGAATGTCCTGAATATTTCTCTAGACAGTTACGGCTTTTGGAATGGCATGAATATCCTTTAGAGTCCCTACCCCCAAGTTTTCGGCCATCTTCCCTTGTTGAACTTAGGTTGCCTAACAGCCGCATTAAACAACTATGGCATGAAATGGTACTACGAAAACTTTTCACTTAATTATATATGTTTTTCTTGCATTCAATTAGACAGAAATTATTAATTCCAAAACTAATTACTACAATAAGTTTGTTTAATTACTACTGTTTTCTTGCCTTCATAACAGCGCCTTCCTATGATGGAAAAGTTGATGCTAATCGATCTTTCCAACAGCAAATGCTTGACCAAGACCCCAGACTTCAGTAAGGTCCCAAATCTTGAGGATTTGATTCTTGAAGGTTGTGAGAAGTTATCAGAGCTCCACCCAACAATTTGGGATCTCCAACATCTGGTTGTGTTGAGCTTGAAGGGTTGTGAATGTCTAGAGAGCCTTCCCCACTCCATTTGCTTGGAATCTCTTCAAATTTTTGTTCTTTCAGGATGTTCAAGACTCGAAAGGTTTCCAGAGATTGTGGGAAACATGGGACACTTGTCAGCACTTCATTTAGATGGGACCGGGGTAAGAGAGTTGCCGCTATCAATCGAGCACTTGACTGGCCTTATTGTGTTAAATCTCGGAGAATGCAAGAACCTTTTGAGTGTTCCAAGCATCATTTGCAGTTTGGCATCCTTGGAAAATCTATATCTGGCAGGCTGCTCACTGATTGACCAACTGCCAGAAAACATAGGGAGGCTGGAACTTTTAAAAGAGCTTGATGCCAGTCAAACTGCCATAAGAAGATTGCCTTTGTCTATTTTACTTCTCAAGAACCTCCAATGGTTACGTTTAATTGGTTGTAAAGGTTTGCAGCTCCCTCACTCGTTCTCAGGTTTATCCTCTTTGGTATTGTTAGATCTTAGCGGATGCGGTCTAGGAGAAGGAGCAATTCCTGATGATATTGGCATATGCTTATCCTCATTGCGGAGTTTAGGTTTGAGTGAAAACAATTTTGAGAGCATACCTAAAAGCATATCTCAACTTTCTGAGCTTAGAGAACTTACCTTGTTCAAGTGTTGCAATCTGCGATTGTTGCCAGAACCTCTTCCATTGAACCTAAAACATTTGGATGCATATGATTGTCCTTTGCAGACAAACTATCCAAAAACCTTGAACGTATGGACTTCTGCTGAGGGTATCTATTTCATAGATTGCCGAGAATCAAAGGGGGTTGAATTTCACCCACTGCCAATTCCTGAAAAGCATTCTGAAGAACTCTTTCCTATATGGTTTGAGGCTCTCTCTCTCTCTCTCTCTCTCTCTCTCTCTCTCTCTCTCTCAACATATATACAGTTCTAAGTTGCCTTAAGGCGCCTTCCAGTTCCAGCCCAACAGGGGAATTATATATATATATATATATATATATATATATACATACATTATACATATAATGATCCTATATCAGGTTGGATCACCTACAACCTCTTTTGGTGAACTGTAAAAAGGGATCCTGGGGCTGCTCATACATACATGATATATGTGTGTGTATATGTATAATGTCATTGTTTTTCTTATTTTGTACAGGAAGCGATTGAGCATGAATTTGAAATTCGTGTTCCGTATACTAGAATTCCAGATTGGTGCAGTGAGTATTCGAGTGGGACTTCTGTAACAAGCCAACTATCAGATCCAGAAGATAGTAATTCGTGGATGGGAGTTGCCGTTTTTGTGTTTTTCGAAATTCTTGAGAAGAGTTTGGAAATGGAAGAGACCTTCTTGTTGAGAATTAATACTAACTCACTTCCCCTTAGGACCTTGTTGTTGATGAACTTTGTGACAAACTCAATGATGGATGAGACTTACACACACACAGAAATTTAACCAAAATAGAAATGACACAAGTGTTTATAGAGGTTCAGCAAATTGCCTACTTCCTCTTTGGTGATCTTCTTGAGAACCTTCACTAATGAAGATAGGTTACAACTTTGGTTTACAAAGAAAGGAAACCCCCTTAGAACACTACCCTCACAATCTGTTTCTCTCTCACCCTTGCTCAACACCTTGACACACTTAGAGAACTCTCTTGCTCTCCCCTTGGTATTTTCTGAACTTACAAGTTTCAGCTTCTTTTCAACTCTCTCTAGTTTGCACCAAATTATGCACTTAACAACTTGATGTTCTCTTGCTTCCTCTTCCCTTTTATATAGGCCTTTGGACTCCAAGATAAGGTATCATTAAGTTCTGCACGTTCATGCTTTAGATATCCAACTTTAGACACCTGTTCTTGGCAGCTCACAAAGTAAGTGAACAATGGATGCTAGCTGCCATATATCTCTTGAACCAAGAGAGTATTCACTCATTGAAGCAAGTTATCAATTTGCCAAAGAGTTCTCCCAACTTTCCAGCTGCTATGCCACCTTCTAATATCTCAGATTTGATCAGAAATATCCTTGCAAGTCGATAGGAAGTGGTAGCACACCAAGGAAGACTTGAAAACGCGTAGAAAACTGAAACAGCATTTCTGGGCGACCGGTCGCCCCAATCCTGGCGACCGGTCGCTTTCCACAGATTCGTTTTTAGCTTCCTTCCTCTTTGTCTCGCAGCTTGAAAGATATCTTTGATTGCTTTCCCATGGTACAAAATTTGCAGAACTCCAGCTTGCAGCTTTGAACACCTTTCAATAATTTCCTCTTGTGTAGTTCCTGCATGCCTCTCTCACTCATGTGCCCTAGCCTCAAATGCCAAAGCTGAGTTTCATCCTCTGAGTCCTTGCTTGTGGACACAGCTGCTCCACCTGTTATTGTAGTACCACACAATCTATATAGACAATTAGGTTGAACCTCTCCCTTCATAACCACAAGTGAACCTTTTGAGATTATGAGTTTCCCTCCATTAGCCTTAATAGAATAACCATTCTTATCAAGAGTTCCAAGGGAAATTAGATTCTTATGCAACTTTGGAATATGTCTTACCATTCCAAGCGTCCTAACAGTCCCATCATGCATCTTTATCTTGATTGTACCGGTGCCTATGACTCTACAAACCGAGCCATTCCCCATCACAACTTCGCCACCTTCTTCTTTCTCATATGTGTCAAACCACTCCTTGTTTGAGCACATATGGTATGAGCACCCGGAATCCAAAATCCAATCGGAAGAGAAACACCTTGAAGAATCAGCATATGTATTAGTATTAACATTGCCATTAACACATAAAAGCTCACCATCACTTTCCGTGACTTCCTCAGCTGTGTTTGCTGCATTCTTTCCTTTGTTCTTCTTCTCTTTCCATATGGGGCAATTTCTTTTCCAGTGCTCCTTTGACCCACACTCGAAACAACCTTCTTTCGCCTTGGATTTTGATCTTCCTTTGTTGCCTTTCTTGCCTTCACGCCTCTTTGAACGACCCCTCTCTTCGATCTTAGCAAATAGACCTTCACCTTGAGAGTTTTCTCCAGAACGTTGAGTCATCCTATGGTGCGTCATGATGTCTTGCAGCACAGGCTCAAAATCCAGAGTGACCTTCCCGAACATAAGAGTGGTACGGAAGTGTTTATAGGACGGAGGTAAGGATGTTAGCAACATAAGTGCCTTATCCTCCGTACTATAAATAACTTCCATTCTTTGCAAATCAGCAACACATCTATTGAAACTACTTAAATGTTCCATTAGATTACCTCCTTTCACTACAAAAAAAAGTGTCTTTTTATGACACAGATTTAATGACGCATCAAAAATACACGTCATTAAATGTGATAAACTATGACGTGTTTTTAAAATGCGTCGTTGAAATGAGTTTATGACACAGTTATCACGACATTTGCTTGATGCGTCATTAAAATCATTTTCAATGACGCGGAATGTGTGTCATTGATTTGAGTACGTTTTACGACAACACTGATCATACGTCATTAATCCTGTGCATTTAACGGCGTCTTCTACACGTCATGAAGTACTTATACAACGACGCAGGACCTACGTCATAGATTTACCGTATACGACGCAGGACCTGCGCCATAGATTTATATTTTTTTCCCCAAAAATCAACGACGTTTGGGAGACGTCATAAAATTAGATTTCGACGACGCATATTCTACGTCATAGATATATTTATTAACGACGTCTTATGCGTGTCATAGATCTGTAATTTCTTTCCCCACAAAATTTTAAGCCCGTCGCTCTTTTTTTTTTTGTCTTTGCGCCACTTCTTCCACCTCTTTTAATTACGTTTGCTATTTTTTCACGGATAGAAATATTTTCAATAACCTTAACATGACGCGTCTTATGCGTCATAAAATCTTTAGCACTTTGACGACGTGGCATATGCGTCATGGATTTATAATTTTTTCCCTCAAAAATCAACGATGTTTGGGAGACGTCATGGAAACGTTTTAACACGACGCTGATTGTGCGTCGTCATTTTCATGACGCGTGTTACGCGTCATAAAATTAGATTTCAACGACGCATATTCTACGTCATAGATATATTTATTAACGACGTCTTATGCGTGTCATAGATCTGTAATTTCTTTCCCCACAAAATTTTAGGCCTGGCGCTTTTTTTTTGTTGTCTTTGCGCCACTTCTTCAACCTCTTTTAATTACGTTTGCTATTTTTTCACGGATAGAAATATTTTCAATAACCTTAACATGACGCGTCTTCTGCGTCATAAAATCTTTAGCACTTTGACGACGTAGCATATGCGTCATGGATTTATAATTTTTCCCCCAAAAATCAACGACGTTTGGGAGACGTCATGGAAAAATTTTAACACGACGCTTATTGTGCGTCGTTGATTTTCATGAGAAAATTTTTCCCCCAAAAATTTTCGCGTGCCGCCCTTTTTTCACCAAATTTAAGTTTGGTGCGTTTTTTTTTTTGGGTCAAAGTCTCTCTCATTCTCTAACTCACCGCTCTCTCTCTCTCTCTCTTTCTAAAATCTTCTTCTCATTCTCATACCTAAGGATCTCTCTCTCTCTGTCCCCAACTCCAAATCTTCTCTTCATTCTCTCTCATCTCTCCCTTCCCTTTCTTTTCTTTTTCTGTTCACTCTTCACTCATTCTCCAGCACCCCCTGATCTTCTCCTCATCTTTTCTTCTCGTGTATCTCCAACGGTGGCTTATTTTGCTGGGGATGTGTGATATTGAGTTTTGAAGGTGGAGATTCTAATTGAAGTTGTGGTAATTCAATGCTCAAGGTACGAATTTTTTCTTCTTCTTCTCTTCTTTGCATTTTTCTCATTTATATTTTAGTTTGCCCCTAATTCTTTTTTATATTATCATTTTTGTAATGAATTTTCGGGACATTTGAGCTGGTGAAGAGGTGTCTTTTCGAGCCTTTAATTTCTTCTGGGGACATTTGAGAGAGCTTCATAAAGCCATTGTCAGCTTGGGCAATTCGTTGAGAGAGCTAAGGAATTTTGAATTTCTTCTTGAACCCTTTGTAAGTTTGTTTTCTCAGATTTTAATTTCTGGTTTTTGGATGTTGTTGTCTTGTTGGGTTGATTATTTAAATTGTGTTGTTGATTGATTGCTCCACAGAACCCACGAAACTAAATGGAAGAAGAGTATGAATTGGATTTATTAAGTTTGGGTGTATTGATCAACTTTCAGTTTCGGGTTTTGGTTTTTCAAACTTCGATTCTTGTTGGTAATTGAGTAGCAGTCATAACTGAAATATATACTTGTTTTTAAGATTGTTCAAAAGTGTTTTGGGGTTTTGTTTTGGTAAAAAAACAAATAGGTGCAGAAGTTGTTCAGTTTCAGATTTTTAGAAAGTGTGATTGTTTTACCCACATTGACTGTTAGTTTTGCACAGGTTGTGGGTTAGTTTTGAGATATAAGTACTTGGTTTTAAACTATACATATCCAGGATTAAAAGCCCTCTGATATCATGTAATTTGGCTGAAGTTTGATACTTTAGTATGACTACAAAATCTGTCAAAAACAGGGGCTGCAGTTTCAGTTTTGAAACACTTACCTTTGTTATATGAAAATAGACATCTCAATGAACATTTGAAAACTTGTTTCATGTAAATCAGAGTTAAATTGAATTTATGGTAACTTTTCCAAGTCGGTGTTATGCTGCAGAAAAACAGAAAAGTCTGTAACTTAGTCTGTTTTGAATTCAGTTTTTGACATGATTCCTGAACTTCGAATTGAATGAATTTTTGATATGATGAGGTTCTATATGTCTAGTTATGATCTGGAAAGTTTTACATTCTTTTGAATTAAACTGAATGTTTAGTTAGCAACACCACTGCAAATTAAACTTCTTGTGCTGACATATTCTTTTCTGTTTTGATTGTGTTGGTTTTCTCTTATCATCCTATTACTAATTAGAAAACTGAAAATGTTTTGATTACTTTTATTTATTTTTTGTTAAATGGCAGATGTACACTTGAGATGGCAGAATTAAAATGATGGGAGATTGTGTTGGTTTTCTCTTTACCATCCCTCCCCGTACTTGCACCTATTTCTTATCTTTCTTTTTTTCTGGTTTTTTGGTAAGTTAACTTCATTCAGGAATTTTTGGTCCTTAAAATTTGTTTTGTTGGATTCAATTGTTCCTCTTGTTTTATTTGGCATTTGGTTTAGCAAGACATTTCTATCAAATGAAATTTCCACAAATGAAATTTCCAATTTTGACCAAGAATTTACAGACCTGTATCATTTTCATTCATGCTTGCTTGTAATTTCTAGACCTTCATTCTCATTTTCTAATCTTCTGTTTTAATGCAGGTGTGGTTGTAATTATTTTAGTACCTTTTACACTCTTTTGGACATGAAGCATCACATCCTCTCATACGATCATGGAGCATACTTTGTTTTGGACAGTCCAAGTATCAAATCTTCTCAAACTTCATAGGATTGACTTTGTGGGATTAGTTCAAGACAATATTAATGTACTAGCATCATTTTGAGTAATAGAAATATAATTTAGAGTACTTTGCCTTTGTGTCTTCATTTTTGCTTCTATATATTAATTTATTTTTTAATAATTATAATGATGGGATATATATAAATATTAGAATTTTAATTTTTTTTTTATAAATAAAGAATTTCAATGACGTCTAACTGTGTCATGAAAAATATTTCAATGACGTCTCATCAACGTCGTTAAGTTCCATGACGCCTAGTCCGCGTCATGTAAAGTCCTAAAAGAAGGCGTCAAATAGAACGTCATATTCTTAATGACGCTTAATTGACGTCATCAAAACTTCATCCATGACATTGAGGACGCGTCATGGAAAGAGTAGGACGACACACGATCCGCGTCATTGAAACCCCATTCCATGACGCGGCACAAACGTCGTGTTTTAAAAAAGTTTCCATGACGCGTTATCTGCGTCATTGAAACCCTATTCCATGACGCGGAAAAAACGTCGTGTTTTAAAAAAGTTTCCATGACGCGGATAGCGCGTCATTGAAACCCTATTCCATGACGCAGAACAAACGTCGTGTTTTAAAAAAGTTCCCATGACGCGTTATCCGCGTCATTGAAACCCTATTCCATGACGCATAACAGACGTCGTGTTTTGAAACGGTTTCCATGACCCCCCCTTTAGACGACGTGGGTAACGACGCCTTAGCTGCGTCATTAAATGCCTTCTATGACGCAAATCAGACGTCATAGAAGGGTTTATGTGTTGTAGTGTTCTACCATCTTCAGATTTAGGAGTTCTTCCTTTAGGAAGAGCTTGTTGGACAGCGACTTCCCCGCAAACATCTCTTCGAGCTTTTCCCATGTTTGCTTTGCTATATCCTTCAACACGTTGATGAGCACATCATCGGAGAGGTAGTTTTCGATGGCTCCTCTAGCTAACTCGTCAAGTACACTCCACTCCTCATCTTTCATGTCTGCTGGCTTCTTTTCCTTGCCAACTAACACAACATGGAGATGCTGTTGTGTAAGAGCTGACCTCATCCTTCGTTGCCAAAGAGTGAAGTTCTCCTTCTCTGTGAAAGGCTTTAGCTCCACCTTCATGCTTGCTGCTTGTGGTTGCTTCACATGTTGTGAACTGCTACCACTCTCAACTTCTTGTTCACTTGTCATCTTCAACACACTAGCACTCCAAAAGAAGAACTAGACCAGCTGCCAAAACACAACTCTGATACCACTTGTTGAGAATTAATACTAACTCACTTCCCCTTAGGACCTTGTTGTTGATGAACTTTGTGACAAACTCAATGATGGATGAGACTTACACACACACAGAAATTTAACCAAAATAGAAATGACACAAGTGTTTATAGAGGTTCAGCAAATTGCCTACTTCCTCTTTGGTGATCTTCTTGAGAACCTTCACTAATGAAGATTGGTTACAACTTTGGTTTACAAAGAAAGGAAACCCCCTTAGAACACTACCCTCACAATCTGTTTCTCTCTCACCCTTGCTCAACACCTTGACACACTTAGAGAACTCTCTTGCTCTCCCCTTGGTATTTTTGAACTTACAAGTTTCAGCTTCTTTTCAACTCTCTCTAGTTTGCACCAAATTATGCACTTAACAACTTGATGTTCTCTTGCTTCCTCTTCCCTTTTATATAGGCCTTTGGACTCCAAGATAAGGTATCATTAAGTTCTGCACGTTCATGCTTTAGATATCCAACTTTAGACACATGTTCTTGGCAGCTCACAAAGTAAGTGAACAATGGATGCTAGCTGCCATATATCTCTTGAACCAAGAGAGTATTCACTCATTGAAGCAAGTTATCAATTTGCCAAAGAGTTCTCCCAACTTTCCAGCTGCTATGCCACCTTCTAATATCTCAGATTTGATCAGAAATATCCTTGCAAGTCGATAGGAAGTGGTAGCACACCAAGGAAGACTTGAAAACGCGTAGAAAACTGAAACAGCATTTTTGGGCGACCGCGTCGCCCGATCCTGACGCGACCGGTCGCTTTCCACAGATTCGTTTTTAGCTTCAGACTTCCACTGGGCGACCGGTCCCTCCTGGACCGCGACCGGTCGCTTCCACAGATTCGAAAACCAAATTCAGACTTTGCAATCTGCCGAAACCGACCGGTCGCTCACAAACCTAAGGGTACCGGTCGCGGTCTGAAATTTTGTATACCTTTTTTTTTTTTTTTTTTTTTAATTGAGCCATTTTTCTCAACACTTCTGTCATTTTCACGCCTCGGATGGTCGTCTTCTAAATTGAAGAGACTTTGAATTTAAAAACTTCAAAGTTGGGTCGTATGCAGTTTGTTGCTATCAGCCAGCACGCAAATTCAGGGAATTTGAAAAAAGAAAGGGGAGTACTTCGAGCATCAGTCTCAACAAATCGACCCAGGTTGAAAGTGAAAGGGTGCGGAATACGTTTAATCTCCCATCAAGATGCGGCAAAATTTGCCCACGATTTAAGTCAGAACTGCTAATCAACACCTCGATTCAAATTTTGGTCCACATTGTAAGTATATGATAGATGAGGCGATGAAATTGGAAAGTTCGGGTAACGTGATAGAACTTGATTCCCATCTACGGGAACGACCATCAGCTTCAATAGTGAATCAGGGGGCAGCAGCAGCAGCTCTACCACAACTAGTCCTGATTCTAGCATCCAGCCAGTACAATCGTTGCTTTCAAAGCTTTATGAGGTTACTCTAGTGTCTCTATCTATCTCTCTCTCTCCCTCTTTATCTGCGTTTGTTGGAGTTACATTATTAGCATGCATATAACCATATATAGGGGCGGATCCATAGGATCATATTTTATAAACAATTTTTGACACAATTTTTGGGCCATTAGATTGCTCCACTTCAATGGATGAAATTAAATCTTATGTTCTATCACTTAAAATTCTTTCTTTTTGTCACGGTATTTAGATATTCTCTGTTTTTCTTTCTCTAGCTGGTAATGGTAGTTGTTGTGATGGAGATGTGTTATAAAACTTACAAGAAATAATAATGGGTTAAGAGAACTTAATTAAAATAATTATCAGCAGTAACTGCAGCAAGAAGAAGAAGGAGAAGGAGAGATTGCTCAAAAGAAAAATGTTCAGGCTATATGAGGGCTGATTTCAAATTTTTTGTAAAGAATGAGAGAAAGATCAGCAATTTTTTTTGGTCTGATGAAAGAAAGAGTTGGCAGAGAAGAGGAGAGAGAAAAAAATGTTTTGGTGATAGAAATTTACTTCCCTAGAAACAGAGAGAGAAGTGAGAGAAAAATATTTTAATTTAATTTTTATGTCAAAAAGCTAGGTAAGATTTAATCTCATCCATTAAAACTGGAGCAATCTAATGGTCCAAAAATTGTGTCAAAACTTGTGTATAAAATATGATGTCATATTGACAAAAAAACAAAATGATGTCATGGATTCGCCCCGTATATATATATAAACGACAAAAATAAAAATTTATATTTAAGGCAGTTGTTTTTGGAAGGTCTCAGCCATGAATTAATTATTTACTACTTGTGTGCTCAATATGGACAGGGAAGCAATGGACGCGAGAAGAATTTCTTTTTCAGTTTTTGTGATGAAGCATTACGAATTCCAAACTGGTTCGACCATTACTTGGGGAATGTAGCAACGTGTGACCTTCCTCAAAATTTATTTGATGAAAGCAGATGGGTAGGAATAGAACTATATGCCATAGTTTCTTGGCGTCAATCCCTTTCACATCTCTTCCTTCTTCCTTCCTTCCTTTGTGTTGATTTGTGTGACCAAGATGGCAGTAGAATACAAGGATCTGCTGTAATAACTAATCGCCTCCGTCAGCAAGTTACAAGGTTCCATGAAATTGTAGTGTTCCATGCGCCGCGTGCGTATTTCCAACAACATCAGTGGAGTCAATGTCAGGTTCTTAGGGCATTCTTTAGATCCACTAACTCAGATGTGGAGGTTGAAGTTTGTGGGACCCGCTTAGTATACGAGGAAGACTTGGGAGAGTTGATCCGTTCATTAACAGATTTAACATTTGGGAGATCAGATAAACTTGATGCGCTTTATGCCCAAGCTTTTTCTGCACAAACAATGGAAAATCCCCTTCATAAAGCCCAAACTGTGGGCAACATTGATGCAGAAGAAGGAGAAATGCACACTGATTCCATGAGGATCCAAAGGTCATATATATACATGTTAATATTTTGTGTGTGCGAGGATTTTTATATATATATATATATTCTCTCAATCCTGGAATAATATTTAAATTACTTGGACTAATATAAGTTGTACTTATAGGCAGCGGTTAGCTGAATCTGGACAAGAGTTTCTGATACCAATACTGCACAAGTATAGATGCTATCTCAAACAAAAGCATGATGTCAAGCAGGCTGGTGAAGTAATATTGCTCCACTCAAAACGCTTCACGTTTGACAACAGCGATTCCACCCAACAAAAGGTTGCAGAAGAAGATGCTCGACTGCCGTTGCCGTCTCCGGGTGGTCATGTACACGTATTGGCTGAGACTCGACTCTATGGAAGCTATAGTCCAGCACAATGGAAAATGTACCTGCAGGCTTTCCTTCAAACCTCCCAGATGGCAACACTCAGTCTTAAAGGAGATAAAATTTCTGTTTTCAAGCATTTCGATCCTTGGCGCCCATACAATTTTTGTTTCCCTCGGAAGGAAATTCTAGAGTGGTTCAAAGGTTGGACTACTATGTCATCCATGATTGAAATTGAGCTACCTCCAAAATTGTATGATAGTGGCGACTGGAGGGGACTTGCTATTATTTCTTCTTTTTCAGTCCATGAGCATCCAACTGCCACCCTTGAAGATATGGGCTCCCAAATTGCTGTCAAACTTCTGTGTCACTTGAGAATTGGTGATATTTGCTTGAATCCGGTCGCCATTTACTCCATCACTAAAGAGAAATTCAAGTGGCAGCATGTGCGGGGATTTATTTGGGTCACCTACATACCCCGTGTATTACTGTCACAGTTTAGTGCTGCTAATTCTGATATTGTAGGGGCTAGAATTTACAGTTATTGCCCAGCCTTGACAGTGCATGAGTGTGGTATCCGTCTCTTGTATGAGCACGAAGTGGAGGAATTTAAGCAAACGATAAGCCAGTCTTGGACCTCCTTCTTCGACAATGTGAATCTCATCCATCAGTTTGTGGAAGGTATCTCTCCGGAGCAGCCACATCAAGATCTTAGGAGGCATACCAGTAAAATGCCACAACATGTGCTGCTCTCTCTCTCTCTCTCTCTCTCTCTCTCCAACATCAGCTATCTTAATCCAATAATATTTATTACTTTGATTTTATATTTTGTAGGACTTAAATGGAGAAGACATACTTCACGCAATTTTCCGTCCGATTCCCAAAATTCTAGAGTGGTATCCTTTTCACTTCAGTGGTTCTTCAGCGGGAATCCAGTTACCGCCATCTATACATAGTCACAGAGATTGGATGGGATTGGCTCTTTATGCATTTTTCTCAGACCTTAAGAATCCAACTGGCTCCCTAGACAAATTGGATCCAGAAACTCCTCACTACCTGATTTGTCACTTGGAAACTGACAACGGTAGTTTGGAATATTCTATCCACCCCTTCCGAACCACGGGCCATGAATTAGAGTTTTTACGAGATGGAGGATTCATTTGGGTGACCTATGTAAGAACTCTATTTGAGTTCACATCCGTTTAGGAATCCAACTTGATCAGGGATACAAGGGAGAGATAAGCTGGATATACACGGATGAGTTTGATAGAGTTGGAGCTCTATCTCACTTGTGGAATATCTATTATATTAGGCTATGGACTCTTAAGGTGATAAGGATAAGCCTGGAGGAATCCTTTATGGGCTAGGAACCTCAAGGCACTCACCATATAAAACTAAGGCTTCGGTCCCCACTCTCATACACTGAAAACAGACTCACATTCCTACCCATATAGGAGAGAAATCAGAGTGTATTGAGAGAGGAAGACCAAGGCCAGTTCGTGGGTTATTTGCTGCTGTTGCTGTGCTTGCTGTAAATGGCTTCTCAAGGTTAGTGCCTATAGATTACATGTGATATAGAACTTACAACCTATATACCACGAAAGTTGTTTCAAGATCAGTTGAATGGGTGTAGTCACTTGTATGCTTCATTTGCAAGCGATAGGGGAGGGCTGTACACACGAACTTGTGGTTTCTGTCCAATATTCGAACATGATGAGGAATTGTTAAAGCAGCGCTGTATGAGCTTGATCGCCTCGTTTTTTGTCGATATGGAAAAAAATTATCAGCGCTACAATGGTGGCGAGGGCGAGGCAGGTCGTAACAGCAGAACAGACAGCTCTATCCAAGACCCTCTCCATAAAAGATTGTACCAGCAAGACGAGGAAGAATTTAAGCAAGCAATAATCCAATCCTCGACCTCCTTCTTCAACAATGAGGATCTCATCCGTCAATTTGCAAAAGGTCTTTCTCCCGAACACCCACATCAAAATCATATGCCCCAAGGACCAAATGTTAAGGTCTCTGTCTCTGTCTCTCTCTCTCTCTCTCTCTCTCATATATGTTCAGAGTCAAATATATAATTACTTGATTTTTATATTTTGTAGGACTTTGATCGTGACTCAATATATAACTCAACTTTCCCTCCAAATACTGAAATTCTAGAGTGGTTCAGTCCTCATCATATCAGTGGTCCTTCAGTGAAAATCCAGTTACCGCCATCTCTATGTAGTGACAGCAATTGGATGGGTCTGGCGCTTTGTGCATTTTTCTCACACCTTGAAAATCCAACTGCCTCCTTAGACAAATTGGATGCAGAAACTGCTCATTACCTCATTTGTCACTTGGAAACTGAGGACACTAGATTGGAACCTCTCCACATGTACCAAACGACGTGCGAAGAATTCAAGTGGTTACATGATGGAGGATTCATTTGGCTGACCTATATACCACATAAGTGGTTTCTAGATCAGTTGAATGGGTGCAGTCACTTGGAGGCTTCATTTGCAAGCGAAAGGGGAGGGTTGTCAGCACAAAGTTGTGGTTTCCGCCTAGTATATCAGCATGATGAGGAAGAGTTTAAGCAGCACTGTATCAGAATGACCTCGTTACTTGTCCATCAAGAAACAAATGATCAGCAATACCATGATGGTGAGAGCGAGGCAGGACCTAGCAGAACAGACAGCGACATCCAAGACTCTCACGATGAAAGATTGGAAGGAGCAGAGGGTCCTAAGTGTTGAGAAAAATGGCTCAATTAAAAGGATACAAAAATATTAAAAACCAGCGACCGGTCGCAGGTTATGGGCGACCGGTCGGTTTCAGCAAAATGCCAAAGCAACCGGTCGCAAGTTACAAGCGACCGGTCGCCCAGTGGAAGTCTGGAGCGAAAATTGATTCTGTGACAAAGCGACCGGTCGCCAGGATCGGGCGACCGTCGCCCAGACGACGATGCTGTTTCAAATTCCTACGCGTTTTCAAGTCTTCCTTGGTGTGCTACCACTTCCTATCGACTTGCAAGGATATTTCTGATCAAATCTGAGATATTAGAAGGTGGCATAGCAGCTGGAAAGTTGGGAGAACACATTGGCAAATTGATAACTTGTTTCATGAGTGTTTTCTCTCTTGGTTCAAGAGATTGATGGCAGCTAGCATCCTTTGTCCCTTGCTTTATGAGCTGCCAAGAACAGGTGTCTAAAGTGAGATAACTAAAGCATGAACGTGTATAACTTAATGATATCTGATCTTGGAGTCCCAAGGCCTATATAAGAGGGAAGAGGAAGCAAGAGAACATTAAGTTGTTAAGTGCATAAGTTTGTGCAAAGTATAGAGAAGCTGAAAACTTGTAAGTTCAGAAAATACCAAGGGGAGAGCAAGAGAGTTCTCTAAGTGTATCAAGGTGTTGAGCAAGGGTGAGAGAGAAACAGATTGTGAGGGTAGTGTTCTAAGGGGGTTTCCTTTCTTTGTAAACCAAAGTTTGTAACCTATCTTCATTAGTGAAACTTCTCAAGGAGATCACCAAAGAGGAAGTAGGCAATTTGCTGAACCTCTATAAACACTTGTGTCATTTCTTTCTTGGTTAAATTTCTGTGTGTGTGTAAGACTCATCCATCATTGAGTTGGTCACAAAGTTCATCAACAACAAGGTCCTAAGGGGAAGTGAGTTAGTATTAATTCACAACACTAAGTCTAAAGACAAGGGTAAACAAGTTCAGGAATATGCTGCGGATGAAAAATATGTGGCATTTGGTGGTTCACCATGGGTCATCCAATTTAAATAAAAACCACAGGGTCTGCATTATCTTGAACTGTTTGGAATAAAATGTTTGTTAGTAAAGACGTGTCGTTTCTTAAAGGCATACAATATTATGTGTTTGGTTGTGTCCTGTATTTGAAATAATTTAGGATTGATTTCATGTCCTCTTCTGTCGTTTAACCACTAGGTTTAATACAAGTCAAGCAGTGTTGTCTAAGTCACCGTTGTGGATTAAGTATCTCCTTGAAATAATTCAAGAGTTATATATATGTGCTCTTACAAGAAGCATGCTTTTTATTAATATGATTATTGTTGCTTTCATGGTACTCACTTTGTAGTTTATATTCTTCTTATAAGTTTTTAGATTGCAGAAGTTGGAAGTATCTCCTTAATTTTTGTTAATACTGTATACCTCCCTAATTTGAAAAGCCTAGAGAAAGCCGTGTGAGTTGTGAATATAAGGCAGATTTTGCCGTACTCACTCAAATGAGTTTTTTAACATATACATTGCAAGATTCAAATTCTGATCCTTCTCTTCAGAGGCCAACGCTATGTTTCTTGGAAGAATAAAGGCACTACGTTCCTTAGATGACTAAACATTGAGATGATCATATTACAAATATTCTGAAATTTCTGTATACTTATGAATATAAAAAATTACTTCACCTACATATATATACAATTTTTTTTAAGGAGCTCACATAAGGGATTTGTGTTAAGGAGTTAAATTCTGTATACTTATGAATATATAAAATTACTTCACCTACATATATATACAGAAATTCTACTATGCGGACGTCCGTTGACCAACGCGATTCTCACGGCCTGGAGCTCCGGGCCGAAGGGATTTGCGCCAACACGGGTCGTCCTTCTTTAGTGCGCGGGCGTGCCAGCACGGTTTACCGTGCGTTTAAGGATGAATTGATTGGGTGAATCGATGAGTAGTGTGCCTGTTTAAGTCTAACTTCTAATCAAAGCAATTGTGGCCGAGAGAGGAACTGATCTCGACCGTCAGGTTCACGGCCTGAGCTACAAGGCCATTAATGGTGATGTTGATGGTGGTTTTTAGGTGGTGCTCCAGCGCGTTGCTAGGTGGCAACGGTCGTATGATATATGAGATGAACAAGAGAGTAATAGAGATGGTGCTCCTGCGCCTTGAAAATCAAGGGTCGTATGATATATTGATGAATGGATTTTCCTACAAACTGTCACTACTCCTAAGAAAGCTAGTAAAAGTATTGAAAATGCATTACAAGAAGATAAATGACAGGAAGTAAATGACAGGAAAATATAATTTGCTCCGTGGGAGGCTTGTGTTTGGTGTTGAACCCTTTAAACGTAGTTGGAGCCTTGTATTTATAGGAGAAATCCTGAAGATACATCAAGGTTGAAAATCTGCATGATGAGGTTTGATAAGAGCTAGCGGATAGTCAAGTCGACATTTGGGAACTTGAAGTATGGTGGTGTGACCCCCATAAATCCCGGTCGCCGCCCTGATCCTGGGTTTTGCTTCTTGGGCCTTGGAGGAGCATTTAATGCCCTGGTCTGGTGGTAGGTGACTCAATCTTACAAATCGTGAGATTTTTACACCTAATCACCCTGATTTTACACCCTGATTTTACTCGTCATATCCTAACTTCAATCACTTCCGCTCTTCTCTTGTGCATTAAATGCTCTTACGTGGATCATGGGCCCTGATCTGTAGTCAGATGCGTTATTTCATTAAATGAAGCGTGGGACCCTGACGCCATGTGGCGACGCCACTTGATTTTCCTATCTTGGCCGTGTGTCTGAGGAGTATATTAATTTCTTTGTTTATGTTCACCGAGGCCGTGGCCGTGATGGTTTTGCCTTCACAGCTCAACCTTTATCCTACGAGAGAAACGAAACACAACTCGACGCGCTCGGTCCCTTCTTCTTCTAGGTAGGCGCTTCGGCCGAGAGGTTGCTTCTTCGATCGGCCTCATAGGCCGAGATTTCTATGCACAAACAACGTCCGGTTGTTATTATTATGCGGACTCAAAATTGAAGTTTTTCTCCTGTTATGGTGTTTCAGTCCTGGACAACTGTTTGGCGCGATCAATTGAAGAGGTGTCCAAGATTCCTTTTTTTCTTTTCTTTTGTTGCCTTGTATTTGGTTCATGCTCCAAATATTTTTCAAAGACTACGCTATTGTGTTTGCCTCTCACATTTGAGTTTCTTATGATTTTGCTATCCTTTGTACTATTTTATAAAATCATCTGCTCCAAACAAAAAGAAAAAGGTAAGGCATAGCGCTACTAGAGAAAGTAATATAAAAATGGATTGCGCATAACTAGTAATAACAACTCCCTCATCAAAAATTTCACTATATAATATCAATGAAAAGAAACTCCATTACTAATACTTTGTATAGGCAATTTAATATTCATCATGTGTAGCATGAGCAACTCATCAAATGTTTCACTATAATGTCAACGAAAAGAAAAACCTAGTATTAATATTTTTTGAATAGACAATATAATATTTGATCATGTTACACATGATCAGCATCTATTGATTGTGTAGAAACTGTATATTCGATTATTATATTTGAGATATTACAACCAATATTTATACATGCACACAATCTATAAGATATCTTCCTAGTGGTTACAATGAAACGGAAAACCCAATTATATCATAATAAAGGCTAATAACAACATAACCGCTAAACACTAATGTATTGTCATTGAAGACCCTTAACTATTGTAACTCCCGTAACCCCTTAACAGATTGTATTTCCAATATAAACTGTAATATATATATATATATATATATATCACTTGATTGGCAGTTGATTATGCATAATCTTCGGGTGTTCCCATTTCATGAACATGTTTAGTAATAAAATAATGTTAAATTAACTAGACATAATAATTTTGTCTTCTGGTGAGGTGCCCCAGTAACTGACTACTCAGGAGGGTTCAAGGAAACCATGTAACACCCCGACCCTAAATTATTTAGCCACCAAATTATTTAATTTATTTAAATATGAATTTCCAATTTTGCCCTCGGGGTAGGGGCAAAATAGTCATTTTTAATTCGGAAGGATTTTGGGGCAGTGGCTGGTATTTTTATGTAGGTCGTACTGAGACGAGTCCGTAGACACGCGGTGAGCTCGATTCGGAGTTGTAACGAAAAAGATATGGTTAAAATACCCCCAGTGGCAAAATCGTAAATAAATTGAAATTGATTTTAATAAAATCTCAGAATTTCTCTCTCTCCCTTTCTGGTTTTCACGACAGCAGCCCCCCATTTTTATTTTTTTTGGGAAACAGCCGGTGGCTTTCAAGAGCCACCGCCGTCGCCACAGCCGCCTCGGCCACGGGCCGGACCCAAAAGAACCGAGCTGCCTCCATCTTCTCATCCCGACCAATTTCAGCCGCTGGAACCGCCGGTGCTGGCCGGAAATTGCAGAAATCCGAGCTGTTTTCGGATAGATTTTTCAAGCCTTCGTTCTTGATGAGCACAAAATTAATACAAGTTTTATCCTTAAATTTATATTTGTTAGTATTTTCTTTTGTATTATGTAAATCTATTAGAGTATTTGTATTGGTTATTTCCAATCTTTGTTTTTGTATTTAATGAGTGGTTGTTTGTAGATATTAATTGTCTTCCACCAATGGCATGAGAAGGAGGAGAAATAGGCAATGTGTTGCAAAAAAATAGAGAAGAACTCAAGTTGGATTTGATGACTTTGCCTTTTACAGCTCATGCTGTACAGTCCATTTTCAGACCTGAAAACCGAACTCTCCCATGCTCAAATGAATAAATATCCTTCATGAAATTTGTTCATTAAGATGTCGACTAAGACATATCCAAAAATTGGAGAAATTGGATAAAAACTCAATCCACAGGCTGTCACACACCAAGACAGGTTCTAGATGACAGCTTGCACATGTAGCTGGAATGAAAGGGACTTCATGCTTCTATAAATATGCAACAACTCAAGAGGGTAGGAGATCAGAAATTCAGAGGAGACACAAGGGAAAGAGAAGGAAAGAAAGAAAGGAAGAGAAAGAGAGAGAGAAAGTGAGAAAGAAAGAGAACAAGGATGGAAAGGAAAGAACCGAGAGCTAATAACTCTCTTAAAATTGTTCTTCACCTTTCTTAGTTCTAATTTAATTTATGTATTTTAGTTTCTTTGTTTTGTTTTAATTATTAATTATGTCTAGCTAAATTACTTAACTAAGGTTGGATGAAACACCATTATTAAATAAAGTTCTAGTTTTTATCTTCAATTCTCAAATATTGTGGTGTTCAATGATTATAATTTTCACTTCACATGATTAATAGATTAATCTTCTTTTCACCACTTCTATCATGTATTGTGACATATAACATGTATTTGTGGTAGTTAAGAGTTTGGATTAATCTATTAATTCATCCTTGGTTTATATTTCTAGTTTACAAATTTCTTTGATATTTTGTTATTCAAATAAACTTTTTCTCATAGGATGCTTAGGAAACTTTGATCCTTTGTAGTTAAATAATTTTGTTTACATATTATGCTTAAAATTTGTACTTATGAAGGGAAGGAAAATTTACTTATGATCTAAAGTACAAGCCTAATTGATAAATCTTGAGAAAGCATTAGATTGATTTCTAGATTGCTACTCCATGGGAATTGAAAGATAAATAATTAGGATCTTATGGAATAATGGTGTGGATTCTAATACCTTAGTTATTTTTCTCATAACTTTAAATCTTAATTTCAGTTTATTGTCATTTCCATATTTGTTTCATGCTTTATTAAATTTTCTTTATCAACAAACAAATCACCATTTGAATCAACTAGGTTGGAAATGAAATTAACTTGGGTATAATTGGTTTTCTATCTTTACACGCAATCCCTTGGGTACGATCTCGCTCTTACACGCTTATACTATATTCGATTCGTGCGCTTGCGAGTTTATAAATTTTAAAACACCTCTTTTGAGGAACAACAAGTTTTGGCGCCGTTGCCGGGGATTGCAACGGAAAACTAATCAAATTTTGGTTAATTAAATTCTTCCACTAGTTATAATTTAGTTTTGTAATATATATAAAACTTAAAAAAAATGAAATTATAAAATATATAATAAAAAAAAATATTTAGATTTTGTCAATTCTCTTGTTTTTATTGTAATATCATTCTGTATTAATTTTTCATTTCTTTGTTTCAGTTGTATCATCAAAGCTTCTTTTGGTGCAGCTTTGGACTTGGAAGAAGTTTCATATTTTATTTTAAGAAAGTTCATTTCTTTTTTCTTTATGTCAATTCACTATGCCAAATTTTACATTCCGCAACACTAGATAGGCATCGAATAAAGCAAAAACCGATGCTGTTAGTATATTAGGCATCGGTTTTATAAATAATAGGACTAAAAGTACATAAAGGCATCAGCACTAATTTTTGGTTTATCCTACGGATGCCATTGATTATATTTAGCATCGATGATTGAAATATACCGATGCGTAAAATTGTTGGGTGAAAAATAAATTTAAGCGCCAATTTAGCTCCGATGCCAAAAGCCTATAGTTGACCGCTACAGTGTTTTTCCCTAAAAAAATTTCAGTCCCTTTGTGAAAATTTTAGATTCCCCCTTCTCACAAAAAATTTCCCTCTTCTCTCTCTCTCTCTAGGTACCCACACGACGAGAGTGACTGAGAGCTCCCATCTTCTCACCTTCAAACTCCCTATCTTCTCTCTCGCGATACCCCATTCACCCTAAACCCTCTCTCACTATACCCAATCACCGATACTCTCTCATCACTCTCTCATCCAGTCACAGATAGTCTCCTTCCTTCCTCTCGACGTTTCTTCTTCAGCTAGGGTTCGTAACTCCAATCCTTTACCGGTACGTGCTTGCTTTTGCGTTTTAATTGCTCTATCCGTTTTAGGGCTCTGAGATTGCTCACGTTCTCTATGTTGTGAATTACTTTCTATTTTTGAAATTTTAGTGAAGTTAAAGTCATAGTTTGGCAGATCTATACATGGCATTTTTTTTGATTTGGGTAATTTGTTATACATATAATTTTAAAGTTTAGGGTTTGATTATTCTTCATCTGAGTTCTATTATTTTTCATAGATGTTGCATGTTGCAATTTAAAGCTTATTTTTCAGTTTATTAAGGGTTGGAGTTTTTTCACATATTGTTTACTGAAAATGGGTGCCTTCTTTTAGAGACTTGGGTAAGGGCACCGCAATAACCTTCAACAACTCAGTTGGAGGTCAATTGAAGTCCAAATTTTGCATTCCCTTTGGAGCTCACGCAGCTACCTTTGGTGGAGTCTTTTATCTCTGCGTGTCCTGAATCTTGATAACTACAGGTAAGACAAAACATCTTCCTCTTCAGTTTATGCTTTTACTCTTTTGAGTGTATTTGTTTCTCACTATTTGAGTTATGAGTTTCGTATGCTTCTATTTATGCTTTTACTATTTCTATTTGGATACCATTCTGTTTAAAATTGTTTGAATACTCTAGTTTGGTTTTTGAGTGTTAGTAAAAAAACTTTGGTTCTTTGTTGGCAGCTGTGGGAAATATTGTGATGCAATTTTTATTTAATTGATGGAAGGTCAATTTTGTAACTGTAATTTCCATTGCAATGGATGGCTTAGAGTGTAAATTTGATGCTTTTTGTTTGGAGCTTTTTGTGTCTGCATGGTTTTTTGTATCTTTCCAGCATTGTATGCTTTTTGAATGTGGCTCATTTTGAGAAGGGGGGGTCACTACTACTAGTCACAGTAGTTGCTAATCTTTTTAATTATGTTAATCGTCATATTTAATTAATTAAGTGCCCTTTCGATCTAAAGCATGACTTAATTTTCACTTACTTGACCTCAATTATTGTTGGAGTGTAATTTTCTGTGAACGTGTTACTACTAGGTTCTGTAATGTTCATTGTGATTTTGAAATAACAAGGCTTAAGTTAAATATGCATGTGGTATGTAATTCATGTAACATCATTGCAATTGAGCTGAGTTGCATGCAATTGGTTGCTGCCCTCTTTGTTATGAATTTGAACTATTGTTTCCTCTAACTTTATTGTGTATTGGTAAAAATGATGGGTTAAGCAATTATGGAAAAATCTTGGATGCTTGCCGATAGGAGAAGTAAAGAGTATGAAGAAGGAGTTGAAGAATTTCTAAGGATAGCGTTAGCAAATGCTATTGATCATGGACGCATTCGTTGTCCATGCCAGAAATGTGGGAATACAAGAAAGTTTACGATTAGAGTAATAAGGGAGCATATGTATTTTAATGGTTTTGACCAAACATACAAGGATTGGATATGGCATGCCAAGCCTATTGACATAAATGCTAGTGAAATTGTAAATCAAGAACTATAGCCGGAACGTGATTGTTTTGGTGAAACAGTGGACATGTTTTGGTGAACTTCTTCAAAAGCAAATAGAGATGCTGAAGGTGGCGATTTCCAGTCAACACTGTAATGTATCTAACTCACCCCGTATTCCAAATATTTGTCACATGTCCGAGAAAGCATCAACAAACATACCATCAAAATTTATGGAAGTTGGTAAAGAAGTTTGTGAAGATGCTTGTGATGATGTGGTGGAGCAAACTGAAGTTGAGGCGAACAAGGTAATGTTTATTTGAATTTACTTTGATATTAGGCACTTATTAATATTGCAGTATTAGATTTAGGCACTGCAAATTAAAAAACAGATTTTGAACTTGATATTAAGACTGAATATTACTTGCTGAATTTCATTTAGTTTTATAATATGCATATGCTTAATTTAGTTTAAGGTATGCTTGATTGTTATTAGGGTAAGGATTGCAAATTGGCTTTCGGCTCAAAGGACAATATTGTTGCAAGTGGCACAATTGTTGACATAAATGTGCCTCAACAGCTGCTTCATAATGTTCCTTTAGGAGAGGGAAATATAAGAGTCTCTGTTAATTATGCCATAAATGGAGCTTCTCCACTACCTATACCAGTGAAAGGAGTGTTGTATACTGTTGATGATGCTGTTGGGTCTCAAGTAGCTTGGCCAGAGGATCTTATAGTTTTTATAGACGATATAGTGGTAAGCAACCTTACTTTTGAACTTGTTTTATTTCATATTTTCCCTAATATATGTGACCTTTTGGTATATGTGCTAGGAGAAGAAAAAGAAAACTACAAAGGAAAAATTAGCAAAGTCATTGTTTCAGTCTATCCCGGAAACAGTACCAAAGTCTTGCAAGATTTTATACGGCTTTGCACAGAAACTGATGTCCCAAGGTCAGACTTTAGTTCATATATTGATGAGGACATATTTGGGGTAGAAAAGATTATATGTGTCCTAAAAGAAGATGTTATCAGCTTCATTCAAATGAATGAAATAGGACAAGCTGTAATAACCGCTTACATTAGGTAATAGTCACTTTGTGTTTTATAATTTTACGTTTATATTTGGATATTAATCATGTATTTCAGTTTACTGACTCTATGATAATGGTTAATAGCTATTTATATAAGTTGGTAAAAGACCTAGAATGGAAACCAATGATTGCATTTATGGACCCAAGTCGTACCTTTCATGATCCAAACTCACCGGATGAGGCAGGGAGGGTTCAATACATTGTGAAAGCTTTGAACCATGCTAGTATTGACAGCATCTTTTTGATCCCATACAATCCTGGGTAAGTAAAGTGGTTTGTTTTTTAGAATATATATATATATTTATGACTGTTACTAATATATTTCCAATTAATATGTAGGGGTCATTGGATCCTTACAATCATTGACGAAGAGAGAGACAATGTGTATGTCATGGATCCTCTTGGGGCTCGTCACCCTCATGATGTGTGGAAACGTATTGTAAATACGTAAGTCGTTATTTTTTAATTATTTCCTTAATATATCAACTTTTTCATTTGTATTACAGCCTGAAATCTTCTGTTATTTTTGTGCTAAAGTGGAATTAAACAATTCAATGCTGAAAAGGGGAGAGGCCTACGTAGACCACCAACATGGATTATGCTTTCGGTATGTGTGTATTTGACAATTTAGTAAGATTAATTTTAGGGAACGTAAGTACTAAATGCTTGAATGTGTATTGTGCATAATGTAGGGTGCTCCTAAACAAGCTGATGGAAAGACGTGTGGTTATTGTGTGATGCGGTACATGAAGGAAATTTGTGAAGATTCAAACATTGCATTTCGAACTAAGGTACTTATACAAATTATATACAGCTTCAGTTTTAGATTTAGGCTTTGTTAAGGATTGGATGATTGGGTTCAACTGAAATACCAATTTTTTTTTTAATTCCTTTGTTTGATGCTGTTCCTTTTCAACTCTTGGGAATGTTTCTAGCTTTGAGGTGACTTTTTTGTGTGTGGATGAATGTTAAATATAAAACCTTATTGTGCATCGCTTCTTATTAAAGATTTTATATAGTTTTTCTTAATCTTACATAGTCTTTTCATTTCATTTCAGTATGCGAGAAGTGGGAAAAAGAAAGCATTTTACACCCAAATGGAATTGGACGAGGTTCGAGATGAATGGGCATGTCATGTGCTAGAGTGGATTTGAGTTTGAACATTCTCCTTGTTTTTGTAGTATTTTGCTTATTTATGCATGGATGATGTATGAATTTTGGTTTATTGGCAGAACTCATCTGTGCACCTTATATAGGGATGTTTTTTGATGTTGCAATGGCAGAACTCATCTGTGCATCTATGAAATGGATGAGATGCCTCTATATTTTGAGACAGAAACTATGTAAAATATGATGCGAAATGTGGAAATTGCTTACACTTTATTAGTAACAAGGATGTCTATTGTGTATAACAACCTCAGTTTTGCCATAACAACTGAAGTTAAAAATTAAAAACAACATCAGCACTATTTGGGAACCGAAGCCTATAATTTGAAAGGTCAATAATATTTGTAGAAAGTCAAACTATTTCTTGGGTTTTCATTTCAGTATAAGTACAAAAAACGAATGCGTAAACCATAATTTGCAACGGCAAAGACATCTTTTCTGAAGTGGTAAGTCAGGACACACTTCAGGTATACACAAAACCATTGATGCTATAATCAGTATTTAGCATCCGTCTTGATATATGCTCTGATGTTATTAAAGGTTTAGGCATCGGAAGTCAACGCTCTTTTGGCATATGGCAATAACTTACGCATCGGTGATTAAGGAAAAGCGAAGTCGTAACTCATCTTTAGCGACGGGGAATATCCGAAGCGTATCACTATATCATATGCATCGGGTCCCAATACTTCGGTTCTTGGGTACCTTTAGCAACGGAATTTCGCCG
The DNA here is from genome assembly GCA_018703695.1 of Prunus fruticosa. NCBI lineage: Eukaryota > Viridiplantae > Streptophyta > Magnoliopsida > Rosales > Rosaceae > Prunus > Prunus fruticosa. Next base: position 26,486,788 of record CM031920.1, on the reverse strand, counting down.
AAGCTAAAGGTCATTTTTCACATAGTGATTTGTGTGCTTGTTTCTATTGCTTGAACTTATTTGTGTGCTTGTTTTTACAGGTATCATAAGATTTTATTGGAGGAGTGAAATTAAAGGTGCGTCTTGGACACCTGGTAAGAAAATTCTAACCCTTCTTTTAATTTCTTGCTTGAATTTTATTTTTGTTTTATTTTTATATTGTTTTTCTCGCATATAAATAATTAGTAAATTTAAAATTTATTGGCCCTTCTTGAAAGACGTTAACTTGTGGTAACTTCAGTGAATAACTTCTAAACATTACAGTGTCTAGGAAAGTTCTTTAAGGAGGCACCTTCGGTGTTTAAGAAGGACTGGGTTTTAAGTGGGACCATTGTGACCCCTCCACCCTTCCCAGGAAAAGACCTGGCTGTGATTTTTGGAAGCCTTTCACTAGTCATCCTTAAGTTTGCTCTTAAGAGAAGGATTTGTTTAGAGCTTTAAAATAAAAAATAAAATAAAAAAACCTATAATTTTTGCTTATTTGTGTGGTCATTTTTGTATTTTCTTGTATATTTTAATTTTTGCTTATTTATTTGTGTGTTTATTTTTGTATTTTCTTGTTTATTTTATGTTTGGTCGTCGTTCTCAAAATTTAGACTTAGAGCCTTTCGACCCAGAAATTGAAAGGACGCTTAGGGAAGAACGAAAACCTAGGATTGTGATAACCAACCCTCTATTTGAAATGGCAGCAATTGAGCCAGAAAGAACTCTGTTGGAGTGCTTTGCTCCTGTCACCACTAATTCCCCATCTTGCATAGTGTTACCTAACACCAATGCAACCAGCTTTGAGTTGAGAACTCAAGTCATTCAACTTTTGCCCAATTTCCATGGTTTAGACCGAGAGGATCCTTACCTGCATGTCAAAGATTTTCTTGAAATTTGTTCAACATTCAAATTTCAGAACTTTTCTGATGTAAGTGTCCAGACTCCGTCTCTTCCCATTCTCTTTGAAAGATAAGGCCAAGTCATGGCTCAATTCCCTTCCTTCTGGTTCCATAACTTCTTGGGACCAACTTGTACAAAAATTATTGGCAAAATTTTTCCCCATGTCTAAAACCAATGGGCTTAGGAGAGAAATTTCTGAGTTTAGACAAAAGGAAAGCGAACAATTTTACGAAAGTTGGGAAAGGTTCAAAGACCTTATTCTTAAATGCCCCCACCATGGTTTTGAAAAATGGTGTTTGGTTCAATCCTTCTACAATGGGCTAACTCAGACTAGTCGCAATATGATTGAATCTATGAATAAAGGAGCTTTCTTACAACTTAGGGAAGCTGCAGCTTATGAATTCCTTGAGAACTTATCCGTGAATTCTCAACAATGGGATTTTTCCAACACCCCTGATAAGGAAATTAGGGAACCTAGGAAAGGAGGGATGTATGAAGTCAGAAGCGATTCTGATCTCGAGATTAAAATAGAGAGTTTGACCCGTAAAGTTGAGGCTATAGCATTGAGCCAAAACATGAACTCTGTCAACAAAGTCCACACTGAGATTTGCTCTATGTGTTGTAGCCCAACGCATTTCAGAACAAACATGTCCTTCTAGTCATGGTTATGCTGAGAACAATGAACATGCAAATGCACTCAATTATTATAGGAACCAGTTTCCTAGTCCATTTTCTGAAACATACAACCCAAATTGGAGGAATCACCCAAATTTCTCTTGGAGGTCAAATCAACCTCAAAATTCTGGAGGAAACCCATCTCAAAATAATCAGTTTCGTCAACCTCCTGTCCCTGAGCCCACTCCACAGTTTGTTGCGACACAGCAACAACAATCATCTTCTTTGGAGGATTCAATCCAAAAGTTCATGCAATTAACTGGTCAGGCTATTAATGATGTCAAAGCTTCCACCCAACAAAATACTCAAGCCATTTCGAAGTTAGAACAACAAATGGGCCAGTTAGCAACTGTTGTGGGAGAGAGAGAAAAGGGTAAGTTTCCTAGCCAGCCTATTCCGAATCCGAAGGGTCAATTTGTGATTAATAACCCATCAAGTTCTCCAAATTCTAATGAACATGTTCAGTCCGTCACCACTCTTAGATCTGGGAAACAAATTGATAATCGGGATTTAGAGCCACACTTGAGGGATAAGAATGAGTTAAAAGATGTAGAAACACAAAAGTCTAATGAGAGTCATCCTCATGCATTATCATCAACTCCATCTGATCCTCCTTGGAATTTCATTCCAAAAGCTCCATTTCCTCACCGGTTAGCAAATTCAAAGAAGAGAGCACAATTTGGTGATATCCTAGAGGTGTTTAAGCAAGTTCAAATCAACATCCCATTCCTAGATGCAATCAATCAAATTCCTTCCTATGCTAAGTTCTTAAAAGATCTTTGTACATTTAAGAGGAAGACAAATGTTCCAAAGAAAGCCTTTCTAACTGAGCATATCAATTCCATCATTGAGAATAGGATTCCTATCAAGTACAAGGACCCCAGGTTGTCCTACCATTGCTTGCATGATAGGTGATCACCATATTGAAACAGCTTTGTTAGACTTAGGGGCAAGTGTGAATTTATTGTCATACTCAATATATAAGCAATTAGGCTTAGGAGAGATTAAACCAACTCGGGTATCTCTCTCTTCAGCTGACGGGTCTCTGAAAATCCCTAGAGGCATTGTTGAAGATGTTTTGATCAAGGTTGATAAATTCTACTTTCCTGTAGATTTCATTGTCCTAGATACACAACCTGTTCCTTCAGGACAAAAACAAATTCCAGTCATCTTAGGCCGTCCATTCCTTGCCACATGTAATGCAAATATTAATTGTAGGAATGGACTCATGAATATCTCATTTGGCAACATGACTGTTGAGTTTAATATTTTCAACATCAGCAAGCAACCATCAGATGATGAAGAGATTGGTGAGATCAACTTGATTGATACTATGGTGGAAGATTCTTTTCATTACTCTAGCATTAAGGACCCATTAGAAGCATGCTTAGCTCATTTTGGGGCTAACTTTGATTTCGAAAAATCTTTTGATGAAGTCAATGCATTGTTAGATTCTGTTCCGTATATTGAAACGCCCACTTGGAAACTTAAGGTTGAACCTCTTCCTCTTTCCACGTCACCCCCACTTCTTTCCATCATAGAGCCCCCTAAGTTGGACTTAAAGCCATTACCTGATACTCTCAAGTATGTGTTCTTAGAGTCTTCTGAAACCTTGCCTGTAATCATAGCTTCGGACCTTAATAACAAACAGGAAGGTAAACTTGTCAAAATGCTTAAAGAAAATAAGGAAGCCATAGGGTGGTCTATTGCTGACATTAAGGGTATTGCTCCTTCTGTTGTCATGCATAGAATTCACTTAGAGGACAATGCCAAGAATTCCCGAGAACCACAAAGGCGGTTGAATCCTTCCATGAAGGATGTTGTTAGAGATGAAATATTAAAGCTTTTAGATGTTGGGGTGATATACCCAATTTCTCGCAGTAAGTGGGTGAGTCCTGTGCAAGTAGTGCCAAAAAAGTCTGGTATCACAGTTGTCAAAAATGAGAAAAATGAGCTCATTCCTACACGAGTCCGAACTGGATGGCGTGTATGCATCGACTATCGAAAGTTGAATTCTGTCACGAGGAAAGACCATTTTCCTCTACCTTTCATTGACCAGATGTTGGAGAGGTTAGCTGGTCATGCATATTACTGTTTCTTGGATGGTTATTCTGGTTATAACCAAATTCCTATTGCACCAGAGGATCAAGAAAAAACCACCTTCACATGCCCTTTTGGAACATTTGCCTACAGACGCATGCCCTTTGGGTTGTGTAATGCACCTGCTACATTTCAGCGGTGTATGGTCTCTATATTCTCTAATATGGTAGAACGATTCTTAGAGGTTTTCATGGACGATTTTTCAGTATATGGATCATCGTTTGATGAATGTTTGCACCATCTTTCTCTGGTATTAATTCGTTGCAAAGAGAAGAATCTTGTGCTTAACTGGGAGAAATGTCATTTCATGGTGAAAAAAGGGATAGTGTTAGGACATGTAATTTCTTCTGATGGTATAGAAGTTGACAAAGCCAAGGTAGATTTGATTTCAAATCTTCCACCTCCACGAACAGTGAGAAAAATTAGATCATTCCTAGGCCATGCTGGATTTTACCGTAGGTTCATCAAAGATTTTAGCAAAATCTCTCGTCCTTTGTGTAGCTTGCTTGCCAAAGATTCTGCTTTTGTCTTCAGTGATGATTGCAACCATGCTTTTGAAAAACTCAAGGCACTTTTGACTTCTGCACCTATCATTCGTCCTCCAGATTGGAGTGTTCCTTTCGAAATCATGTGTGATGCTTCTAATTATGCGATAGGTGCTGTCTTGGGACAACGAATTTCCAAGCTTCCCCATGTCATTTACTACTCTAGTAGAACTCTTTCTGATACCCAACTCAATTATTCTACCACTTGAGAAAGAACTGCTAGCAGTTGTCTTTGCCTTAGACAAGTTTAGATCTTATCTTTTAGGATCTAAAGTCATTATCTACTCTAGACCATGCAGCGCTGAAGTACCTTTTGTCTAAAAAGGATGCTAAACCTCGTCTTATCCGTTGGGTTCTTTTGCTTCAAGAATTTGACATTGAAATTCGGGATAAAAAAGGTTCTGAGAATGTTGTAGCAGACCACTTGTCTAGACTAATTGTTGAGTCTAGTGAGGATTCCATTCCAATCACTGAAACATTTCCCTGACGAGCAGCTTATGCATGTCTCATCCATTCCTTGGTTTGCTGATATTGTAAATTATCTTGTTACTAGTGAGATGCCCTCTCATTGGTCAAAACAAGATAAATCAAAGTTTTTAGCCATGGTCAAACATTTTTCTGGGATGATCCTTATTTATTTAAGTATTGCCCCAAATCAGATCATAAGGAGATGCATTCCAGAATATGATCAGACCAATATCCTATCCTTTTGTCATGACCAAGCTTGTGGAGGTCACTTTAGTGCCAAGAAAACTGCCGCTAAGATCCTACAATGTGGATTTTACTGGCCTTCTCTTCTTCGTGATGCTTATTCATATTGCAAAGTTTGTCAGCGTTGTCAACAATTAGGGAGTCTTTCTAGAAGAAATATGATGCCATTGAACCCTATCCTCATTGTTGATGTATTTGATGTTTGGGGTATTGACTTTATGGGACCATTTCCTAACTCTTTCGGTAATTTGTACATTCTTGTTGGAGTTGATTATGTGTCTAAATGGATTGAGGCAGTTGCATGCAAAACAAATGATCATAAGGTTGTGGTCCGTTTCTTGAAAGAGAATATATTTTCTCGTTTTGGTTCACCTCGTGCTATTATTAGTGATGGAGGTAAACATTTCTGTAATAGGCCATTTGAGCAATTAATGAAACAATATGGTATTACACATCGAGTTGCAACTCCCTATCACCCCCAAACGAGTGGTCAAGTTGAAGTGTCAAATAGGGAGATCAAGCATATTTTAGAAAAGACAGTTAATCCTAGTAGGAAAGATTGGTCTTTAAGACTCACTGATGCTTTGTGGGCTTACCGTACATCATTCAAAACTCCCATAGGAATGTCCCCGTACAGACTTGTGTATGGAAAGGCATGTCATTTACCTGTTGAGTTAGAGCATCGAGCCTCCTGGGCTGTGAAGCAACTTAATTTTTCTCTAGATAAAGCAGGAATTCAAAGAAAACTCCAACTCAATGAATTAGAAGAAATTCGAAATGATGCATATGATTGTGCTAAATCATATAAAGCCCGGATGAAGGTGTTTCATGACAAACAAATTTTGCGAAAAATGTTTGAGAATGGTCAGAAAGTCCTTTTGTATAATTCTCGTTTGCATCTTTTCCCTGGTAAACTAAAATCTCGTTGGTTCGGGCCCTTTCATTGTTCGTACTGTTTACCCTCATGGAGCTATTGAGATTGAAAATCCCAAAAATGGAGACATATTCAAAGTGAATGGTCAAAGACTGAAACCATTTTTTGAGTTGAAATCCCCAGAAGTAGAGGGGATATTTCTTGATAAACCTGTTTATCACGAACTGGTATTATTTTCTGCGTGTTCTATAAATTTTAGTTTTCTTTTTGTGTGTTTTAATTCATTTTGGTCTTTATTTATTTTTGCTTGGATTTTTTTTTATATATTTATTGTCTTTTATTCTGCAATGGATAAATACCAAAGGGATTGGCACACATATTTTTCAGGTATTATCTTTCTATTTCATTTACCCTCTTATTTCATACATTTGCTATGCTTTTATTCCGAATTTCTTGTTTCGCTTTGCTTTTATTACTGTAATTCTTTCTTTCTTTTACTTGTTTATGTATTTAATTTGTTGTTAAGTTTGGGAAGTAGATTGCTTAATGATTGCACACACGGAAATTTGGCTCAAAATACTTATTCATTTCATAAACATGTGATTACATACACAAATGTGAAAATGCATACATAAAATTCTCAATCACATGTTTGTTTCCAGATTTTTGAGCAACCTGAGGCATCATGCTAATTGCCTCTACTTGCTCTTACTTGTAGAACCTGCAAAAGTTCGACATGATCATTATTTCTCTTCTGCAGTGCTTCTACATTCTGGTTGGCCAAGTATAGCCGTTTCTGGAGTCCGCCACCAGAGCTTTCAAGGAGGCCACCTCCTCACTCAGTGTTGAACACTCCCGTGTTCTCGCCAGGAAGCGCAAGCCCAGATTTGTGGCCGAGACCGCTTGGAGCGCGGTATAAGTGTGGGACTCATCCACTGCCACCTTGTCAGACCTGTGTGCTATATGCCAATGATCTGCCGGTGTGAGCTTGCTGCCAATCATGCCTCCGCAGCACTGCTCTCTTCGGCCTTGCCTCAGCAAAGTTCGGTATTGCCTCAGCAAAGTTTGAGGCCGTGCCGTGATGATATGTAGAGTTTGGGAAGACAGGGTTTGGAGGAGCCCTTATCTGCGCATTCGGAGGTGCAAGGGACAATTCCAGGTTGAGATCATCAATGTGAGCGCATGAGGATGCCATTGCTTCGTTTCTGAATTATTTGATGGTTTTTCTTGAGTTTGCAGGAAGAAATGAAGGGTACTCCAACACTTAACCAATGCACGGTTTAAATAGACATCTCCTGATGAGGGAGCCGACATCCACTTCGGATCTCCAGATTGCTATCCAGCCGTTGCCCTTTTTTCTCGGATCCCTACGCTTCACGAGGATTTTGCGGACGCATGCATTTAGAAGGGAGCATTTCTACTTTCACTTTACTTTTCTTTTTACCTCCGTGTTTTCTGGTGTTTTATGTTTTTACCCGTTACTTTAATTTTCTGGTGTTTTGTGTTTTTGAGCTTTACTTTCACTTTACTTTTCTTTTTACCTCCGTGTTTTTCTGGTGTTTTATGTTTTTGCCCGTTATTTTCATTTTCTGGTGCTTTGTGTTTGGTTTGTTTTATTTTAAGTTTGGAAAGTGTGTTTTCCCTTTCGGCTGTCATCTTTGTTTTATTTCAAAGTTTGGGAAGTGTGCTTACTTTTTCTTTTGCAACTTAATTTCTTTTATTTCCAAAAAAAAAAGAGTGAAACAAAATGAAAATGAAAAATACAAGGGAAATGGCGAAACAAGCAGGCACACCAATAATACATTAGAAATTATTTTTTCACAGTGCTTGGTGTCTCGACCATAGGAGCTTTGAGTTTGGCCCTCTGGATTTCCTCTCCAGGGTCTTCACCCACAGCCTCTTGGGGCTCATCACTTGAGCTCCCAAAGATCGCAATCTTCGCTTCAGCATAACTACTCTCGCGATCTGGTTGCTTGCGTTTCCTCGGTCGGTCTAGGTCCTCCAGTTGCTTTCGCATGTCTCGAGAGTACAACTCTACCATCTTTGATAGATTTTTATTCTCGTCCCGCAATACTTCTAGCTGGTGTCGATTCACCTCCACTATCCTTGACCTCTCCCTTTTCAAGCTTTTTATAACACCTGACAATCTTCAACCATACTTCGCTCCGCCGCCAATTGACCTTTCAGCACCTCTATCTCATGGGACTTCGCAAGTAGGCGATGACCCAAACTTGCGACACATGTTGTACTCTGCACGCTTAGTGCCATGGCGTCGCTCACGACCCGATTGTCCTCCCTTGTGCCCAGCACACGTATATCTTTAGGAGTCACTAGATTTCTCGCAACTCCACTGGCAACATCGTTGTCCAGGAGTATTGAGTCATTTACCTGTTACAGGCCCCGTGCGGAGGCAAAATAGGGCATCCATATTGGTGCCACTGCTTGGCCCCGAGTCTCTGAGTCGGTGGAGCTAAGTTAAGATCCAACGAAAATGGATAGGAAGAGGCCATTTTGATTTTTCACTCTCTTTTCTTCTTTCTTTTCTCTTTTGTGTGTTTAGGAGTTTGTGTTTTTCATGTTTTTCTTTGCCTTTAATAGACTTAATTTTTTCTAAACCCTAGCCGCTGCGCTTCTGAGTTTCGCGCTCCCCTATGGCTTATCTCCATCTGCCGCACCCGTCCCCTAACCCTTTTAATTGTATTTCTGCCTTTCAGCGCTTTCAAGAAACAAAAAGTCGTCGCGCCTTCCTACGAAGCCAATAATTCTGGCTTGGGGGATGTGAAAGCGGCCTCTGCACGCTGACACGTCTCTCACCTCTTTTGGCCCGTGACCTATCAGGAACGAGACATCCGACCCCCCTTCTCTCTTTTCAGAAATATTGTTCCTTGCGCTTCTGACAACACTTCTTTGTTTTCTTTAATTTTTAATAATAATAAATAAAAATCATAAATAAAAGAAGTGTTTGGGCTTTCGTTTGGGTTGGGTTTTTCAATTGATTTGAACGTTCTCATGGGCTGGATTTATGCGTGCGTAGAACTGTTGTTAGAGCTTACTGTTGTATTTGGTTTTGGTTTGTTCCGTTTGATTTTGTTTTGTTTTTGCAACTAAATTGTAGTTTTAATTGGTTTTGTTTCGTTTGATTTTGTTTTATTTAATTGTTGATGCCTCAATTCTTCAACATTGAGGACAATGTTTGGTTTAGGTTTGGGGGTAAGGTCTAGAAGTTTTGTTTTTAAATTTTTAGGGTAGTTTTGTTTTTATTTTTATTTTATTTCAAAAAAAAAAAATGGTGTTATCTCTAGATTTTTATGCTTACTATCATCAAATCAGATTTAACACTCATGAATGATTTTTACGATTGGAAACATATGATTAAATTTTAAACCCATAATTTTAGTTTTTTCACTTATTTCTATTTAGTGGATAATTCATGAGTTATACTTTGAACTCTCACATGCACATCAACACTTTAGTGAGAATGAAAGAAAAGATCAATTATAGTTAACTTTGTTGTTTTTGTAACATCACGGTCCTAAAAAGAAGTAAAATAATTAAATTAAGAGGAAATAAATTGGAGTAAACAATAAAATAAAATGATTTGAATTAATTAAGGTTTTTGAAAATTTAAAGTATTATTTAATTTAAAAAAAGGGGCAAAAAGGTCATTTTAAGTTCGGGAAGGAATTTGGGAATTTCGATTGTACCGGTGCGTAGAGCACGTCGAAAGGAGTATGTAGACACGTAGAGGGCTCAGATCGGAGTTATAACGAGGAAAATACGATCTAAATACTCCGAGGGGCAAAGTCGTAATTGAGGAAAAATCAGATTTTAAAAATCTGATTCTTCTTTTTCTTCTTCTCTCTCTCTCTCCCCGTGCGCAGCTCCCCCTCCCTTTGTTTTTTTTCAGAACACCGGCCACGCCGGACCACCGGCCAGGGTACGCAGGCAGCCTGGGGTCTCACCAGGTGCAGCCGCGGAATATTAGTGCGTTTAAAAGGTTTGATCGATTATGAATGTGTGATTGGATTTTTGATGGGGTTAATGGATTTAAATCCGGTTTAATGAGGTTTGGGAGTGATCGTATAATTGTTTGAGATCATGTATGGTTTGGTTTTGAATTATCTGAAGGCCGGAGGCCTATTATGTGATTGCATGTTGTTAACTTGTGCATGCTGCCAGTTGGTGTTTTAAAAATGTGTTTTTATGTAGGTTGAAATTTTTGGGAAATGTTCAATTTACAGGGGAGACTCTGCGAATTTTCGGCAGAAAGTCTGGTTTTTAGTAAGTGGGCCCGACATCGGTAAGATGTCGGAATTTCCACAGGATTCGTCTCGAGTTTCGAGGAATTCGGGGCGGGTCCTGTCAATTGGTATCAGAGCTTTAGGTTCAATTTCTTGTGGACCTCGCACCTTGTGTGCATCCTTGATTTGTGGGTAGTGTTGTGAGTCCCATCATAGAATGAGACATCCTTGACGTGGATGACCTCATTAGACGTTCAAGTACGTCTTGCAAATTGTTTCCTTGGTTTCTTGATGAAATCCAACTTCGGGGTTTTAAAGTTACTTGAACTGGGTTGAAAAATTTGTTGAGGTTTTCTTATGAAAACTTAGGATACACGTTGGAATGAAACGGTTTGGGAGGAATTGTAACTGGAGACATTTAATGTCGAAAATTTGAGGAGTTGATATGGGTAGAGAAGAACGGTGAAACGGGGAATTTGTCTCGTGAACATAAATCTAGAGTTGAGGGTTTGATTGTGGATAAGGTTAAGATGAGCCAAGTTAAATTATTGAATGAAGAGCATTAGGTTTGAATTCCTGTGGACTTCGCATCACGTCTTCACCCTCAAGTTTTATGAGTGTGGTTTGCCTCTTGCTTGTGGCCCAAGCCACTAGTACTCTTGTCCACGAACACCCCAGTCTTGCAGCTCCCAGTAAAGCTGCTTGAGCCTCCTCCATTATATGCATCCTTATGCAAATATCGATCTTTGATCTAAAGTTTTGCAAACTCGTTAAACTGTGAAGAAGATGGCCCATTGCTCAAAGGCATCACTTCTTGGTAGCCACAATAACCATGCATATGCTTTGCATCAGGTTTCTTTGACATTGTTTGACTTTGTGTGTATTGACTTTTGGGACTTAGTGGTGCCATGTTTCTGGAAACATTTCTATCCAAAGTGTCCTATCACAATAGCTTATAGAAGAAAGGCTGAAAAGCTGAAAGTCCTGAAATCTGTTGAGTTGAGATAAAATTATCAGAAGGTTTCAAAGGTCAAATTATTTTTTTTACAAAAAGGAAATACGAGAGGGAAGTTGTCAGAGAAAATTTATGGATAAGTTACATTGGGAGTTAAGGAATTGTGAGTCTAACCAAGGAGGGTAGTGGAGATTGTTAACTAGATGATGACAAGTGCATCACTGTTAGCAAAGGAACTGCATGAGTTCAGATCAACAGTTTATTAGGACAAAGTTCCTTATGACTAAGTATCGGGTTGTGTAAGGAAGTAAGACTGTTGAGCCTCTCAACTGAGTCTTTAGAATTCTATTTGGAGGTAAGTGTTCACTACCGGAAGGTCGAAATGCTTTGGGAACATTGAAGGTGTGAAAGGAGGGATAAGATAAGAGAAAGGTTAGCTTACTTCACTGAGCGTGGGATATTACACCTAAGTAGTGGGGGAAATGACAAGGCTTTGTTTCGGAGAAAGTACTCGAGTCGGTAAGACCGACAATTTGAGATAAGCAAACCACTCAGAAATAAATTTTTCAAGGTATTTAATTGCACTTCTATGTCATGGAGGGGTGCCAAAAAGTATTTGATGGAATTACTTATGAAAGATCTGGGAAGAAATCATGTTGAAGTGGATGATGACTACAATTCAGTAAAATGATCTTTTCTGGTATTCTCTTCGAAGTATCATATTGGCAATGACGTCTGCCAATTCTAAAGAAAGAAGTAAAATATTAACAAGTCAAAGAATTCAGAGAAGGTTGGAGGACAAGAATGGAAGTGTTTAGCTTTGAGAAAAGATTAAGCATTACAGCACGGCTATCAGAAGATATTTTAGCAAGAGAAGGAGACTTCTCTTTTTCTTTTGCTTAATCAGGGCTTTTGAATTGGTCGACAACATGGTTGCGATTTCTCTTGACTCTAGAGAGTTTTTGATACTAAAGTATTCAAAAGCTACGAGCAATGTAAAGGAGTTGCAATAAGTTGTCGGAAATGCCAAATATGCTATATACTTTTCTTGCTAAGGCCCATGTTCTGGAGCAGATGAAATGGGTGTTTGAGTTGTATTGATAATCTATGTTGGGCCTTAAGAAATCCTTAGACATTGGAATCTTTTAAACTGAGTAGGCCTTGGATCGTAGCTTCATCATCACTTCCAAAAGTTGCAAGTACTAGACCTAGTGAGCTTTTACTTAACCATATAAAGGATGGTGTTGCAAAGTTCACGAGACACAACATTGAAAGAAGGGTTACACAGATAGTTAGCCCAAGTATGTTGAAGCTGTAGTTGGTGAGCGGGTATTCTTGAAAGTATTTATTGGGAAGTTGGTGAGATTCTGGAAATGTGGGATGTTAAGTTCCCATTAGATTAAACTGTTGAAGAAGTTACTTGGGAACTCGAGAGAGCAAGATGCGGGCCAAGTATCCTTACCTCTTCTTTTGCAGGTACGTAAATTTCGAGGACGAAATTCTTTAAGGGGGGTAGATTGTAACATCCCGGTCCTAAAAAGAAGTAAAATAATTAAATTAAGAGGAAATAAATTGGAGTAAACAATAAAATAAAATGATTTGAATTAATTAAGGTTTTTGAAAATTTAAAGTATTATTTAATTTAAAAAAAGGGGCAAAAAGGTCATTTTAAGTTCGGGAAGGAATTTGAGAATTTCGATTGTACCGGTGCGTAGAGCACGTTGAAAGGAGTACGTAGACACGTAGAGGGCTCAGATCGGAGTTATAACGAGGAAAATACGATCTAAATACTCCGAGGGGCAAAGTCGTAATTGAGGAAAAATCTGATTTTAAAAATCTGATTCTTCTTTTTTCTCTCCTCTCTCTCTCTCCCCGTGCGCAGCTCCCCCTCCCTTTGTTTTTTTTCAGAACAGCCGGTGGCTTTGCAAGCCACCACCGTTGCCATCGAGACCGGACCCATTCGAACCGCCACCTCCTCCTCTCCCTTCCCGGCCAGGCACAGCGACAGAGCCCAGCCACCGGCCACGGAAAATGCAGAAAATTGACTGGTTTTTGACAGATTTTCCAAAGCTTCGTTCTCCCTCATTTCTCCACCAAATTGGACGTGTAAGGTATGGATTTTCACCTATTTTTCATGAACTAGCTGCTGGTTGGGTAGTATTGCATCAATTTTGAGCGTAGGTAGTTCGAATTTCGAATTTAAGTTTGACCGGACTTCGGGTTGAATTTCCGGCCACTTCCGGCCACTTTTTGGCCTTCGACCAAGAACAAAAGTGACTCCAAATTAGGTGTATTACCTAGGGTAGGAGTTTGGAGTCAAGATGTTAAGTTTTTCCGGCGAGTGGTTATCGCTTTGGACACCCACGTGCTGCGGCGCGTGTGGCGTGGGCACTGTAGCAAAGAGACATTTTTGTCCTAAAATGATCTCCTGGTTGTCACGAGCACGTAGAATTTTACGGATCTCAATTCGGATAACATTTGAACCCGAACGGATTTTACATATTGTGTGATTTCGGGTTCGATACGTTAGAACCGTTGGATCGCTTCCCATTTAATATATGTTAATCTAGGCATTCCTAGGATTGTGTAGGATTTCACGGATCGTGAATCGGAGCCCCAGATGTTCCGATTCAATAAGTTAAAGTTTGTATTTTTACGATAATTGTGCGATCGTGCGATCGTGAGTGAGTGATCGAACCGTCCAGATGCGGACCAAACTTGAAGGATAGGTTTATTAAACCTTGTGGAACCCTTAGGGATGTTCGGATCGTAAAATGGAGGTCGTGGGGCCCACGGGCCCGGTTGACCAAATTTGGAAAGTTTGACTCTCGGTTGACCGTGAGTCTTCAGAGGTAGTTTCACACTTCGAAAAGTATTAGGATGACCTTGTAAACGAGTTTTAATTGTTATTTGAGTTATTTGGATTATATTGGGAGTATGAGCTTGTTTATAATATCTTATGGGATTCTTGGATATTATTTGATAATTGAAATTATGAAATGAATAATTATGGGATACTTGATTTGTAGAGTCGTGAAAGTGAGTCTTGGGACTCGATTATGATTATTAGGAAGAGAATGGGCATTACTTTCAAATAAATGGCATGGTTTTGAGATGAAAATGTTATGCATATGAATTAAATGGTTTATTGAAATGCACTTTATATTTAATAGTCGAAATTATTATTTTGTTAAGTATTTGTGATATATTTGTGGATTTGATATATTCGAGTGTCTTGGAGTTTATATATATAATATTTGAGAAAACACTATCTTAGGTACTTCCCCGGTTATGAGTTTTATGTTTGTGAGTCATTTGTCTACTATGAATATGTATTTTGTTTTGGGAAAAATTGAACTAAGGATGAGAATATTATTTATATAATATTTATACAAGGATTACGAACTCCACCATCATACGTACCTCCCTCTTGGATGATGATATTTGGAAACAGTGGATATGGACACTGGGATACATGGAAATGGATATATGGATATGTTTTGGATATACTATTCACACACGTGCCGGGTTTCGGGCGTGTGGGCTTATTTGGTCATGGATCCGGAATTGTGGGATGCCGGAAAAATTGTGGATATGGTATGGATATGACGGAACCCGGGGCATACCTTAACGGGGTGTCGCTGTAGACCCTTGATTGGGTAGTCTGCGCGCGTAGGACAGTTCCAGGCGTACGGGTCTTGATTCTTCGTCCGTACGTGCTGGGTTAGAGTGTCAGCCCCCAGTTGGACGACTCATCCCTAGCCACATGGACGTTTGAGGGCCGGATAAGTGTGAGCTAGTCAACAATCCCCTGTTGGATTGTTTCCCCCAGGTACATGATGTGCAACATCACATGTACCTCCCCTTGGATATTGATATATGGAAATTATGGATATGGTCTGGATATGACGGAAACCCGGGGCATACCTTAACGGGGTGTCGCTGTAGACCCTTAATTGGGTAGTCTGCGCGCGTAGGACTGTTTCAGACGTACGGGTCTTGATTCTTCGTCCGTACGGGCTGGTTGAGTTTCAGTCCCCCAGTTGGACGGCTCGTCCCTAGCCACATGGACGTTTGAGGGCCGAATAAATGTGAGCTAGTCAACAATCCCCAGTTGGATTGTTTCCCCTGGTACAAGATGATGGTGAGAGGTTGGTGTTATTATATTACATATGTGTATATGTGGTTTTGATTCTAGTTTGAGATTTGTCAGCTTGTATATGTATGAACGTATAAGCCCTGGATTTGGGCAGTGTTGTTTGGCACCATACGCCTTGGATAGGGTATGGTTGCGGGTTTGAACTGTTATAAAAGGAATAATTTGATAATGTGTTCATTGTACATACGCCTTGAATAGGGTATGGTTGTGAGGTTTGAATTGTTATAAAGAAAGAGATTGAGCATGTGTTCATTGTGTTTTTGTCAGTTTTGGGAATTTGTGATAGATCTGAAATGTGTAATTGGATTGGTGGTAAATAATTGTTTATTAACAGAGTAGTGACTATTGACATAAGAACTACGTGTGGCTTGATCCCTTGTCCAAGGGTACGTAGGCAGCCTGGGGTCTCACCAGGTGCAGCCGCGGAATATTAGTGCGTTTAAAAGGTTTGATCGATTATGAATGTGTGATTGGATTTTTGATGGGATTAATGGATTTAAATCCGGTTTAATGAGGTTTGGGAGTGATCGTATAATTGTTTGAGATCATGTATGGTTTGGTTTTGAATTATCTGAAGGCCGGAGGCCTATTATGTGATTGCATGTTGTTAACTTGTGCATGCTGCCAGTTGGTGTTTTAAAAATGTGTTTTTATGCAGGTTGAAATTTTTGGGAAATGTTCAATTTACAGGGGAGACTCTGCGAATTTTCGGCAGAAAGTCTGGTTTTTAGTAAGTGGGCCCGACATCGGTAAGATGTCGGAATTTCCACAGGATTCGTCTCGAGTTTCGAGGAATTAGAGGGCGGGGTCCTGCCAGTTTTTAGCAGAGTTAGATGACATTGCTCTTAATTGACCTTGGCATAAAAAAATAAATAAAATAAAATAATAATAATAATAATAATAATAATGTTAATTTATTCAGAGTTTTACTTAGTAACCGGGCCTCTTGCCTAAACAGCAGCGAGTGTTCGCGTCAAACGGTAAAGTTTTAGGGTAAATACATTTTGTGACTAGTTTAGTTCTGTAGCCTTTTTAACTCGAGTTAATAAGCCCTTAGGGGTGTTTCTACACCTAATGCCTTAAAACCTTTGGTTTGAGAGTCGTTGGCCTAAACATTGCACAGTCACATTCCAAAAAAAAAAAAAAAAAAAAAAAGAGAGAAATTATATATATGCCTTGGTTAGTTATTTGCACTGAATTTTGATAATAATTGAAATAATGAGGTTACTGTGATTGAAATTGACTTTTGTCTCTAAAATGTGTTGGTTCACTTAAACACCAAAGGAAACAAATGAAAAATTTACTAAATGATTATAAGTGATCAAGACTTTATGTGGGGATTAATTTGAAGCGTGTTTGCTCTTTTAAAAATTGTTCATGAATTTTCAATCCAGATAGCTTTGATGATGGTTAAGCATTTGTTTAAATTTTCAATTTTGTTGTAGCATAATTTTTAATCTCTCATTTCGATGTTTGTGGGTATCATCATGAAAGCCCTCACGAGACTATACTCGTCCACTAGAGTAACCTAGGGGTTTAAAGGCTTGTTGCATATGCTAAATGCAATCGAGATCCCTGCGAAAGTGGCTTAGTTTTCTTTTCTACTTAGTTTTTATTTTCTTTTGCTCGAGGACTAGCAAAATATAGGTTTGGGGGTATTTGATGAGCACAAAATTAATACAAGTTTTATCCTTAAATTTATATTTGTTAGTATTTTCTTTTGTATTATGTAAATCTATTAGAGTATTTGTATTGGTTATTTCCAATCTTTGTTTTTGTATTTAATGAGTGGTTGTTTGTAGATATTAATTGTCTTCCACCAATGGCATGAGAAGGAGGAGAAGGAGGCAATGTGTTGCAAAAAAATTGAGAAGAACTCAAGTTGGATTTGATGACTTTGCCTTTTACAGCTCATGCTGTACAGTCCATTTTCAGACCTGAAAACCGAACTCTCCCATGCTCAAATGAATAAATATCCTTCATGAAATTTGTTCATTAAGATGTCGACTAAGACATATCCAAAAATTGGAGCAATTGGATAAAAACTCAATCCACAGGCTGTCACACACCAAGACAGGTTCTAGAACTTTGCCTTTTACAGCTCATGCTGTACAGTCCATTTTCAGGCCTGAAAACCGAATTCTCCCATGCTCAAATGAATAAATATCCTTCATGAAATTTGTTCATTAAGATGTCGACTAACACATATCCAAAAATTGGAGCAATTGGATAAAAACTCAATCCACAGGCTGTCACACACCAAGACAGGTTCTAGATGACAGCTTGCACATGTAGCTGGAATGAAAGGGACTTCATGCTTCTATAAATAGGCAACAACTCAAGAGGGTAGGAGATCAGAAATTCAGAGGAGACACAAGGGAAAGAGAAGGAAAGAAACAAAGGAAGAGAAAGAGAGAGAGAAAGTGAGAAAGAAAGAGAACAAGGATGGAAAGGAAAGAACCGAGAGCTAATAACTCTCTTAAAATTGTTCTTCACCTTTCTTAGTTCTAATTTAATTTATGTATTTTAGTTTCTTTGTTTTGTTTTAATTATTAATTATGTCTAGCTAAATTACTTAACTAAGGTTGGATGAAACACCATTATTAAATAAAGTTCTAGTTTTTATCTTCAATTCTCAAATATTGTGGTGTTCAATGATTATAATTTTCACTTCACATGATTAATAGATTAATCTTCTTTTCACCACTTCTATCATGTATTGTGACATATAACATGTATTTGTGGTAGTTAAGAGTTTGGATTAATCTATTAATTCATCCTTGGTTTATATTTCTAGTTTACAAATTTCTTTGATATTTTGTTATTCAAATAAACTTTTTCACATAAGATGCTTAGGAAACTTTGATCCTTTGTAGTTAAATAATTTTGTTTACATATTATGCTTAAAATTTGTACTTATGAAGGGAAGGAAAATTTACTTATGATCTAAAGTACAAGCCTAATTGATAAATCTTGAGAAAGCATTAGATTGATTTCTAGATTGCTACTCCATGGGAATTGAAAGATAAATAATTAGGATCTTATGGAATAGTGGTGTGGATTCTAATACCTTAGTTATTTTTCTCATAACTTTAAATCTTAATTTCAATTTATTGTCATTTCCATATTTGTTTCATGCTTTATTAAATTTTCTTTATCAACAAACAAATCACCATTTGAATCAACTAGGTTGGAAATGAAATTAACTTGGGTATAATTGGTTTTCTATCTTTACACGCAATCCCTTGGGTACGATCTCGCTCTTACACGCTTATACTATATTCGATTCGTGCGCTTGCGAGTTTATAAATTTTAAAACACCTCTTTTGAGGAACAACAGTTCTCTCTCATTTCTCCACCAAATTGGACCAATGAGGTATGAAATTTCGACTATTTTTCATGATCTAGCTGCTGGTTGGGTAAGATTTCATAAATTTTGAGCGTTGATAGTCCAATTTTCGAATTGAAATTCTGCCGATTTTGGGATCGTGATTCCGGCCACTTCTGTCCAAGAACAAAAGTGACTCCAAATTAGGTGTATTACCTAGGGTAGGAGTCTTGGCCCGAGATTATGAGATTTTCCGGCGATGCGATATTGCTTTGAGACCCACGCGCTGCCAGCGCGTGTGGCGGCCCGTGGGCACTGTATCAGAGGGGAATTTTATCCTAATGCAATCCTCTGGTTGTCACGAGTACGTAGGATTTTACGGATCTCAATTCGGATAACGTTTGAACCCGAACGGATTTTACATATTGTGTGATTTCCAGGTTCGATATGTTAGAACCTTTGGATCACTTCCAATTGAATATATGTTGATCTAGGCATTCCTAGAATTGTGTAGGATTCAACGGACGGATCGTGAATCGGAGCCCGGATGTTCCGTTTCAATAACTTAAAGTTTGTGTTTTTTAATAACCGTCCGATCGTACAATCTTGAGCAATCCGACCGTCCGTTTTGGACCAAACTTGAAGGACACGTATCCTAGACCATGTGGAACACTTAGGAACTTCCGGATCGTAAAAGCGAGGTCGTGGGCCCAACGGGCCCGGTTGACCAAATTTGGAAGGTTTGACACTCGGTTGACCGTAAGTCTTCCGAGGTAGTTTACTCTTCGAAAAGTACTAGGACGGCCCCTTTTTGGACGGGCCTGAATCGTCATTTGATTGATGTTGAGTTTGTGGGTCTATGAGATTATTTTTATGATTTTGCGATGGAAAGTTTATGCATATTGTTTTAATGGTTTGTTGTGAGATTTATATTTATATTGATAACTAGATTGTTAATTCGTGAGTAATCCTATTATTGTTAATATTTCGAGTTTCTTGAGTCATATATATAATATTTGAGGAATTGCTATCTATGTTGATTATGTATGGGGTACTTGGGTTGTTGATGTGAGATGCTAGAAAGGGCAGGGGTTAGAATGTCGATTTGAGTGCTATTAGCACTACCTTAGGTACCCCCTGGATATAGAATATGCTTGAGAATTTATTAGCTACACTATGAATAGGTATTTTTTTTGGGAAAATTGAACTAAGGAAGGGAATATTATTTCTATAATATTTATGTAAGGGTTACGAACTCCACCATCATACGTACCTCCCCCTTGGATGATGATACTTGGAAACAGTGGTTATGGACATTGGGATACATGGAAATGGATATGGATTGGATATGGTCTTGATATGACGGAACCCGGGGCATCTTTGACGGGATGTTGCTGTAGACCCTTGATTGGGTAGTCTGCGCGCGTAGGGCTATTTCAGGCGTACGGGTCTTGATTCTTCGTTCGTACCTGCTGGGTTAGAGTTAGTCCCCCAGTTGGACGGCTCATCCCTAGCCACATGGGCGTTTGAGGCCGGATACTTGTGAGCTAGTCAACAATCCCTTGTTGGATTGTTTCCCCCTAGTACATGATGTGCATCATCATATGTACCTCCCCTTGGATATTGATATATGGAAATTGTGGATATGGTCTGGATATGACGGAACCCGGGGCATCCTTGATGGGATGTTGCTGTAGACCCTTGATTGGGTAGTCTGCGCGCGTAGGATTGTTTTAGACGTACGAGTCTTGATTCTTCGTCCGTACGGGCTGGTTGAGTTTCAGTCCCCCAGTTGGACGGCTCGTCCCTAGCCACATGGGAGCTAATCAACAATCCCCGGTTGGATTGTTTTCCCCTGGTACATGATGATGGTGAGAGGTGGGTGTATTTATGTGTATATATAATTATTCTTTTCTTGTTATACATATTACGTATATGTGTATGTGGTTGTGATTGTGGGTGGAGATCCATGAGATTGTGCTTCGTAAGTACCATGTACATGTATGAATGTTTAAATCCTGGATTGGGAAGTGTGGTACAGCAACATATGCCTTGGATAAGGTATGGTTGCGGGATTGAATTGATATAGAGGGAAGAAATTGATAATGGGTTTTATGTTGGAGAGTTAGTTTTGCCCAGGCCCTTCGGATGTCTTCTTAATACGATACCTTGGGAGGAAAATGATAATATTTCAATGTGTTTTTATCGGATTTAGAATTGTGATAGATCTGAATTGTATAGTTGGTTCTGTTGTAAATAATTGTCTATTATTGGAGTTGTGATCGTTGAGATGAGAACTACGTGTGGCTTGATCCCTTGTCCAAGGGTACGTAGGCAGCCTTGGGTCTCACCTAGGCGCAGCCGCGAAATATTATTGTGTTTAAAAGGTTTGATCGATTCTGGTGTATGTATTGTTCGACTTAAAAGCTTGCTGGTTTTGTTTCGAATTAATTGAAGGCCGGAGGCCTATTATGTGTTTGCATGTTGATAACTTGTGCATGCTGCCAATTGGGTTATAAAATATGTTTTAAATTTTCAGGTTGAAATTTGGGGAAAGTCCAATTTTCAGGGGAGATTCTGCCGAAATTTCGGCAGAAAGTCTCGGTTCTTAATAAGTGGGCCCGACATCAGTGTGATATTGAAAAATTTCCACAGGATTCGTCTCGGGTTCAGAGGAATTCAGGGGCGGGTCCTGCCAAACCAACCGAGTGTGAGCAATTCCTAACAAATCATCAACAAGCTTTGAACTAATCCAAGGAGGAGCAGACTCAAGGATGCAAATACCAAAGTCCGTGTTATAGCTCCAAGCTCGCTAGAGTGTCTGCTACTTTGTTCTTTTCCCTGTAATGAAGCACAGATATAGATAAATATACAACAATACGACATGATACGATAAGATATATATGGGGATACGATAGATCTCTAGAAACTAAGATATATACGATACGTCAAGGATATGACAATTAAAAATATATATATGATTGAAAACATATTTTAAATAACATAATTTTATTATTAAACTATAAATACTTAAATATACGTTATTATATCATTCTTGGGGGGTTTTTTTTTTATGTTCCTGTTCTATATGTTTTTCAAGGCCCTGTACAGCTTTTTCAGACTTTGGGCTTAGAGCCAAACCATAAACAGACCAAAAAAGTAAACAAATCTATGTTTAAGAAAAATACGGTTTTAGTCAACGACGTCGTCCACTTTATACGTTAAAAAAAATGAAAAAATTAGGTCGATGAGTCACCCCCTCTTCTTCTTCTTCCTCGCGCCGCTTAAGTTTCCCCTTGAGTTTCCATTGACATCCACTACTAATACTTTGTATAAGCAATTTAATATTGATCATGCGTAGCATGAGCAATTCTTCAAATGTTTCACTATGATGTCAACGAAAAGAAAAACCTAGTATTAATATTTTTTGTAACACCTGGCAATATAATATTTGATCATGTGTAACATGATCAAGCATCCATTGATTGTATTTCCAATATAAAATGTTATATATTGATTATATCACTTGATTGGAAATTGATTATGCATAATCTTATATTAACTAGTACGTAATAATTTAGTCATGTCACACCTGGCGAATAAATGAACATGTTTAGTCATAAAATAATGTTAAATTAACTAGACATAATAATTTACTTGGTCCTTCGATCTTTTTTTTTTTTTTTTTGATAAACTTGGTCCTTCGATCTTGCCTATAAATTATATATACTAAAACCCAATGCAACTAAACACTGTAGCTAAGCACAGTGAAATGACGTAAGTACCCTCTCTTTTTACTGTTTTGCAAACTTATTTTTTCCACCAGCACATTGAAATCACGGTTGTGCCCCTGATTAATTAGTTTCAACCTTTCCCGTTTTGCCCCCCTCTCCTTCAGATCGAACTATGCTTCTGTTTCTTCCTTAGAGGCGCCTGGTTCAATCTCAACCAGCTGGTTCGTTAGATTCAAGGGCAGAAATGGAAGAGATGGGTTCGTTTTTGGATGTCTGCATCTGGAGGCTTCGATATTTTTATAGAGCGTCATTGTTTTCTTCGTCAATCGCCGACTTCCTTGCCTTCTTCTCCATCAGCTTCAGTGTTCACCGACTTCCTTGCCTTCTTCTTCTCCATCAGTTTCGGTTTCCATTCGTTATCCCCGTCTGCTACTCGCCTGGCCTTAGCCTCTGTTTTTTCATCCGTGCCCCTGTTCTGTGGTTAGTTCTTCAATCTTAACTTCTATTGAATTTGGTTTTCATTCATTGTGTTTTTTCTTTTTTATTGTTGTAGTTTTTGTCAATTTATGAGTTAATAATCATGGTATTTGGGTTTATCAATTATGTTGTTTGATAATTTTTTTTTTTTAAAAAAAAGAAGAGTTGTCTAACCCTAAACCCTCTAATATCTGAGTATGTTGTTAATTCTTTTGGGTGTTTTGTTGAGGTTAATTTTAGGCTAGAGTAGTGGATTGAAATTTGGAATCAGTTTTTTAGGCTAGAGCAATGGATTGAATTTGTCAGTTTTTTTGTTTTGTCTGATCTCTTTGCACAATGTGATTGTTAGTTATAGTGTTAGATATGGAATTGATTTTTAGGTTCTGACTTCTGATAGCATTACAGTATTACTATAGGCATCTAGAGTATGAAATTGGTATCTTCTTGGTTGAATTACTTGGTATTTACTGATGAGAAGCTGATGTGGTCTGCGGCAGGGGGTTCAGATTCTTCTTTTCCCTATTTGCCCAGCCATTCGTACTCTTCTGTTGCAAACGTTTCATCGTTTCTACAGCAAAACACCACCAATTCAATAATTGGAAATTTTGAATTAGAGATTTGTAAGCAGGGATATGAGAGAGAGAGAGAGAGAGAGAGAGAGAGAGAAAGTAAAGGTAGGAAACCACTATAAAGTAGAGATTAAATCAAGTTTGTAGTAGTTTCTGGTTAGAAACCTCCCAGTTGTATAGAAAAAGAATGAAAACTAATACTTCAGAGGTGCCAGTGAAGTTTAATAATTACACAAATTAAAACAGATTAGCCAATTGTTGTGTTTTACAAAGATAAGACCAAAGTTTTTTACAATTGTTAAGTTTTCGTTTAACTGAACAATAAATTGGACATTCAATTCAAATATAATTCAATCGTTTCTTTATTTCGCAGCTTGAATACACCAAAAAGCAAGGGACTAGACATTTGGATTCTGCTGTCATTTTCGAGGTATAAAAACTCCTCTGATTCATTGTTTTTAAAAATTAAGCATTATTAGTCATGTTAGTCAATTGTTTTTAATCAGTTTGTAAGATTTTATATTTTACCTTCATCGATTGTACTTGCATACAAATTATTTAGAAGTAATCTTTATTCTGTTGATTGATACAAATTGGATATGCTTTGATGCTAAATTTTTTCCCCTCTTTTAAATATTTTCCCCTTGATGTTCTCATTGAATATTATATCTAAATCATTAATCTGATGAGCTTGGTTGATTATAAATTTTGAATTAGATGTCTCAATTATACATATCGATTTAATAAGGTTTGATATTAGTATATGTATACTGTTTATAATCATGATACATATCGTTGCTTTGTAATCATGATACAGTGATATAAAACAATTTCTAAGTGTATACTTTCTTTATAATATGTATGCATGTACGTAGATACACACACATATACATATGTATGTATTATTTTATGTTTTTGTTTCTCCCCATTATACCAATTTATATACAAGTTCTTTACCTATTCAATTTATATACAATTTACTAAATTCCTAATGTTTCAAATTACTTAAATTTTATCTATAGATTTTAATTGATGTATAAAGTTAAATACTTTTGCTTTATCAATTTGATTATTTGGATTGAAAACTATTAACAAAAATTGTTTTGTTTTAATTAATATATTTTCAAGTTTTTATATTCCATATTTTAATAAATTATCTATGAATTATATTGTTTTCATGGATTCGATCATATTGAAAATAGTATTAAAGAATTGTATTTCAATTAAGATATACATGTATATGTGTTAAATGAGTGAATTAGTTTTTTGCAACTTTTAATTTATATTTGAGTTCTTTTTGATAATAATTAAAAATTCCTTTTTGAAGACCTAAACTCTAAACTTTAATAATTGCCCAGTTGTATAAAAAAACAAAGAAAATGAATGTAAACTAATACCTTACAGGTAGCAGTCAAGTTTAATAATTATACAAATTAAAACAAATTAGCCATCCATAGTATTTTAGAAAGATAAGACTAAAATCTTTTACAATTGTTAAGTTTTTGTTGAACTGGACAATAAACTGGACATCCGATCCAAATCTAATTCAATCATTTCTTTATTTCACAGCTTGGATACACTAAAAAGCAAGGGACTAGACATTTGGATTCTGCTGTTATTTTTGAGGTATAAAAACTCCTCCAATTCAATTTTTTTTAAATTAACCATTATTAATCATCTTAGTCACTTGATTTTAATCATTTTGTAAGATTTTATATTTTATTTTCATCGATTGTGCTTGCATACAAGTTATTTAGAAGTAATCTTTATTATGTTGATTGATATACGTTGAATATGCTTTGATGCTAAATATTTTCCCCTCTTTAAAATATTTTCCCCTTGATGTTCTCATTGAACATTTTATCTAAATCATTAATCTGGTAAGCTTGGTTGATTATAAATTTTGAGTAAAATGTCTCAATTATATATATCGATTTGAGTTCTTTTTACTAATTCTTCTTAAAGACCTAGAGCCTAAACTTTAACAATTGCTTTTGACTAAACTTTTCTATTAACAGACAAAACCAAATTTGTATTCTTATTTTACATACTTTGTAGACCCATTTTTCTACTGTGTATAAAAGAAAAAGAGATTATTGTGTATAAAAGAGAGAGAGAAAGAGAAGACCACAACATAGATATTAGTTAGAAATTTGAAAACGTTTCATACAATTTGAAACAATTTATTCATTTATAAAAAATATAAAACAAATTTAATTTTTGGAAATCTTTATGGGAAAATTACTAATTTTTGATAACCATTTTTTTGGGATTTTCCCCCCTTTTACTCAACATATATGAATTACACAATGATATACCTCTTTGTTAACAAATATTAATTCTAGAATAATACACGTTTAACATCAAGTTTGCATATATGCGTATAAAATTGTTTATTTTTTAGAAAACCCTTTTTCTTAATCTTCCACATTTTAATAGATTTATTATTTGCTTATGTTAGTTTGTTATTACAAATGTCAATCATTTTTCTCATAGTTTTTCTAAACATAGATACTTTTGTATATCTACAACAACAATCATTCATTCTAATCTATATAATGTCTTTATATAATATTCCGATTTAGCATCTTTTTTTTTCTTAATGCTTATTTATTTAATTCATGCTATTCTCCTTTTTGTTCAAATACAAAACCAAAATCATTTTTATCAAACAATTATCAAAAGTTTCTATTTTTCTTTATTGTCTTAACTTAATTATGTGTTTCTACTTATGTATTTTAGGTTGTTATCATTCAGCTTTTACATACGTGTTGCTACAAGTGGTTAATAATTTCTCTTATTACAGGTCAGTATTTTCTAACTTTTTAAAAAACCTGTGCATAACATTTATAACTAATTGATTAGCAAATACTATATCATTTGAAGATTCTCATTTATATATAATTCTATAATCATATTTCTACATTTATTTTGCATTCTTAGAATTTAAATGTTATTAATAATGTGAAATATTACTTATATATACATTTTTTTTTCCTAGACATCAATCTGTTTTCGGGAAATTGAAATCTTCGTTGATGATGTCGAAGAGAACTAGAAATACGATGAGAAAACAAATCATGCAACAACCTCATAATCTCATCATTTTAAATGATATACAAGTCCCAAATAAAAATGTTTATCATACTGATAATAAACATCCAAGCGAGAAAATTCCTATCAACAACCATCAAAACATTTCTCAAGTTGATAACAAAAAACAAAAATGTGTTGGAAATACATCATCTATCAATGTGAATACAGTTGAAACAACAACAGATGAAATTGAGTTTCATCATTTTCATCAAATGCGTCAAGGTCAAGCGATCTTTCAAAGAAATAGGCAAGGTGGGTGTTTCCCTTTGCTCTAAATTTTTCTGCTAAACTCGAACTACATTGTTCTATTACTAATAACCTACATTTATGTTTTTGATTCTCTCCATTCTACATTTTTCTCCTCTATAGGAATAATCCAAGAATATGCGGATTTTGGAGAGAAGAATCATAAGTGCATTTATTGTGGTGCACTTTTTTGGTTGAAAGAATCCATTAAACAAAAATAAAAAAACAATGAGCCTCTCTTTACTCTTTGTTGCCAACAAGGAAAAATTAAACTTCAAAGTCCAAAACCAACACCCCATTTTTTAGAAAATTTGCTTGATCCTAATAAAGGGCAAAAAAGTGTATTATTCAGAGAAAATATCAGGGTTTACAATTCTATGTTTGCATTTACTTCAATGGGAGCCAAAATTGATAAATCAATAAACAATGGATCAAGCCCTTATATTTTCAAAATCAGTGGTCAACTTCATCATTTAATGGGTTCTTTACTACCTCCTGAAGGTCAATGTCCTAAATTTGCCCAGCTATATATATATGATACCCATAATGAGGTTATGAATCGCCTTGATGCAGTTAATTGTATTCAAAAAAATGAAAAGCTTGATCAAAACATTGTACAAGGTTTGATTCAAATGTTTGATCAAACAAATGATTTGGTTAAACTTTTTCGAACAATTAGAGATAAATTTGAAGAAGGTTCTCTTCCTCCTTTAAAAATCACATTGTTAGGCAGGCAATCCAATGATAGCAAACAATATGAACAACCAACATGTGACGAAATTGGTGGTTTAATAGTGGGAGATATAGACCTTTTTGATTTCGAATAGAGATATTGTAATAGAATTTAAAAATGGAGAGTTAAAAAGAGTGACACAATTAAATCCAAAATTTATGTCTTTACAATATCCTCTTCTTTTTCCTTTTGGTGAAGATGGGTATACACCTGATTTAAAATGGTATTGTACAAAACATGAATCTAAACGAAAAAGAATTCCGATGAGAGCTTTTATAGCTTATCAAATACAAGAAAGAATGTTTCAAATAGATACATTATTAAAAGGTGGAAGATTGTTCCAACAATTTTTAGTAGACGCTTATACAACACTTGAAGAGGATCGATTAGATTATATTAGGAAAAATCAAAAAAATTTAAGAAGTGAGGTTTATAAAGGCATTTATGATGCAATTTCAAAGGGTGACAATGATGCTAATAACATAGGTCAAAGAGTAATATTGCCTAGCTCATATCCTGGAAGTGCTAGATACATGCTTAACAATTATCAAGATGCTATGACAATTTGTAGACAATATGGAAATCCTGATTTATTTATAACTTTCACATGCAATGTCAAATGGCCTGAAATTGTAAGAGAGTTTGATAAAAAAACCTGGATACAAACCAGAAGATCGGCCTGATATAGTTTCAAGATTATTTAAAATAAAACTTGATGATATGATCAATTATATCAAATCAGGAGAACCTTTTGGAGAAATTGAAGCAGGTAAATTTTAAAAACACCATTTATACTACTTTCCATTTTTATCATTTTATTAAATAATAAAACTAACTAAGAATTTTTTCCCTTTTCTCACCCAATCAACAACAGATGTTTGTACCTGTTGAATTCCAAAAAAGAGGATTGCCACATGCTCACATGTTGATCTGGTTGAAATAAAACTATAAATGTTATTCAACGGTTGATATAGATTCTATCATTTCTCCTCGAATTGCCAGACAAAACTATAAATTGTGCTCTTTATGATATTGTTGCTCAATTTATGATTCATGGTCCATGCGGACAAATAAATCCCAATTCTCCATGTATGCGAGAAGGCAAATGTTCTAAATCTTTTCCCAAACAATATAAAAGTGAAACAATTTTTGAAACAAATGGTTACCCCTATATAGACGTCGTGACGACCCAACAAAATTTGTGATGAAAAATGGAATGCAAATTGATAACAGTTTTGTAGTACCTTACAATTCTAAATTACTGCTTAGATACAACGCTCATATAAATGTTGAATCATGTTGTCAATCAATGCTTATAAAATATCTTTTCAAATATATAAACAAAGGTTCAGACAGAGCTAGAGTAGTTTTCCAAGAGAACCAACAAGATGAAATACTAGCCTATCTAAATTGTAGATACATATCTCCATATGAAGCTGTTTGGAGGTTGTTTCAATATCCTATACATTTTAGAAAACCCCAAGTTGAACGATTACCAATACATTTACCTTTAGAACAAAATATTATTTTCAATAGTGATCAATCGCTTCAATCAATTGTTAACCAAAAAAATATTGAATATACAATGTTAACAAGTTGGTTTGAAGCTAATAAAACTTTTCCTGAAGCACGAACATTAACTTATGCAGAATTCCCTTCAAAATTTGTGTGGGATTCTCGCACTAAGATGTGGAAGCCTAGAAAAAAAAAAAAGGGATCCCTTGGTAGAATAGCTTATGTACATCCTGCATCTGGTGAATTATATTATTTAAGAATGCTTTTGAATTTGCAAAAAGGGGCCTTTCACTTTAATGACCTAAAACTGTTAATGGTATCATAGAACCATCATACCAAGCTGCATGTAAATCCCTAGGTTTGTTAGGAGATGATAAAGAGTGGATTGAAGCCTTAGCAAATGCTGCAAACACAGCCACATGCCCTCAATTAAGGCAATTATTTGTCACAATCATTTTATTTTGTGATGTAGGAAATCCCCAAATTCTTTTTGACACTTATTGGCAAAATATGTCTGACGACATTTTACACAAATTACGACAAACTTTCGCAATGCCAAATCTAATTGTATCAGAATCTAAATTAAAAAATTCTCTTTTATTTGAATTAGAAAAGCTTTTTAATGTATCTTCCAGCTCTTTAAAAGAGCATGACCTTCCTATGCCTGATGAATATAGAATGTTAGAACTTAGAAATAAATTGCTTAGAGAAGAATTAAATTATGATTATAATAATTTAGAAAAAGAACACTCAATTTTAGTTACACAACTCAACATAGGTCAAAAAGATGTATATGATTGTGTTATAAAAACTGTTGAAGAAAAAATGCCAGGCCTCTTTTTTGTCCACGGTCATGGAGGAACAGGAAAAACTTTTTTGTGGCATACTATAATAAGTAAAATTCGATCCCAAGGAAATATTGTTTTAGCTGTTGCTTCATCAGGAATAGCATCATTATTATTACCTGGTGGTAGAACAGCTCACTCTAGATTTAAAATTCCCTTAATTGTTAACAATTGCTCAACATGTCAAATAAAAAAAGGAACTCATCTTGCCAAATTAATTGAAAAAGCCGCTTTAATTGTTTGGGATGAAGCTCCTATGAATCACAAACATTGTTTTGAAGCATTAGATAAATCACTTTCTGATATTTTATCACATTTAAATCCTTTAGATAACAATGTTCCATTTGGTGGCAAACCTTTATTGTTAGGTGGTGATTTTAGACAAATATTACCAAGTCATTCATTGACATTTGGAGTACAACTTCAAGTGACTATGGCTAGGAAAGTGTATTCCTTTGCCTGGAGAAGGCTTCAGGTTTCTCAGGGTACTAAACAACCTCTAGGTGGAGAGCACATAGGTCATGCATGAGTTTTCACTAGCAATTCTTACCACATACGCTATGTTTGGTTATGTCTAGAGACACGTATCAAACTTCCCACAAGTCTTTGATCCAGTTGACTACCTTTGCCAGTTCAAACGATTTGCCTCAATGGGAGAGTTTGCTGGTTTGAAACCTAACATACCAGACTACTCGAGCCTCTTCTCAAAGATCGAGAATGTACTTGTTCTGATGTATGAAAATGCCTTTGTCAGATCTGAATCTCCAGTCCCAAGAATTTGTAAATTTCCAAAATATTTAGTTTCAAGCTCCCTGGCTAAAGGGGGCAATCTAAATGCTTCTTCGGAAAGAGGGGAATGAAATCTCCAACATCTTGAATATCTTCTTCCATGGTTCTTACTACATGTAACGATCTTGTATGTTCATGATCATAGGAACTTCTCTCATGTAATTAAAACATGTGTGCTGAGAGAGGGTGAGAGAGAAAGGGGTTGGGAAACAGAAAGAGAGAGAAGGAAACAAAAAGAGGGGAAGGTGAGTACGAGACATGTACCAAGGTTCTTCAACATTGAATCAAAGGCATTCAGAATTAAGGTTGACGATTTGTCGTTTGGTGGATCAATTTTAATTACAGAAAAGGTCAGAGAACGCCTATTCCATGTTTCCATCGAACTAAGCTGTGTAGAGTGGTTGATCAAAGAGCTGAGGGACTTTCTGGTAAACAAAGTCCAGAGTTTCTTCAGAAGGTACATGGGGGATTCTGTTAAGCTCATAATTTCATACATATACGTACCCTATTTACTTACTTCTTTTGCTTAGTTTCTTAGATTTTTGAGTTATTTGCCTCTCTTTGTGTGTTTTGTAGGCCAATAGAGCATGAGAGCATTTGAAGCAATATGGTGCAAAAACGTGCAAAAACTGGAGACTGAGGTAGAAGTTCATTTCGGCCTTCTCTTCTTCATCGGAGCTTGGATTGGGGCAATACTTGTGTGGTTGGATCAGAGACATTCCGAAATTCACAATGGACATCTTAAAGTTGTCATTTGATTCGGCCAAGCCCAATTCGTAAGCCCTTGAAGCTACACATCATGCTGACATAAGGATGAGCTGATGGATGCTTGGTCATGGTGAGCTAGGCATGAGGTATTGGTTTCTGGATGGATGCTTGGTCGTCCTGACATATTGATGA
Organism: Prunus fruticosa; assembly: GCA_018703695.1. Lineage (NCBI taxonomy): Eukaryota > Viridiplantae > Streptophyta > Magnoliopsida > Rosales > Rosaceae > Prunus > Prunus fruticosa. Next base: position 26,455,372 of record CM031920.1, on the reverse strand, counting down.
GCTAGGGCTGCTGGTGGAAGTTATTGGTGAAGTGCAACAACCATTTCTGATTATCTAATGCAAGTGTGTTAGGTGAAATTTGTGTGGTTGGTGAACTTAATTGTATAATCTGATTCACCTAACCCTTGTGCCTATAAATAGGGAGTCTCTAGAGAGCTTAGAGAGCCAGAATTTAATTCCATCATTTTACATTTCCATTGTATACAAAGAGAGGGAAAGTTGAGAGTCACAAAGGGAGAGAAGGGAGAAGAAGGCAAGGCTGGGAGGCTTTGGCCTCCTAGCAGCCATGGAGATGAATCTTTTCAATCTCTAGCATGCTGTCCTTATCTTCTTCTCCTCCCTTTGTCTTTTATTTTCTTCTTGTATTTTCTTTGTTTTACTTTGTTTTTCTGTTATTAGTTGTAATAAACATCTTGCTAGTCTTGTATCATGGTTTGAGTTTATAAAGTTTGATTTCATTCATGAATTCTGCTTCACTAATTTAATGGAGCTGTTTTTGCATCCTTTGATTGATCACCTGAGGTTTTATGCATTTTGCTCTTGTTGGGAAGGTTTGGGGATCATCTTCATTCCATCAATTAGCAACTCATGTGATTTGGTTTCTAGGTCTCCTAATGTAAACACCATGCTTGGGGTCTTTGTGATGTTCAATGCAATTTGATCCAAACACCATGCACTTATTTGTGAGCATCTTCATGAGTGAATCAATTTGTTTACTTGCTGCCATAACATGATTAGAACAATTAGGGTGGATTCTAAAACCTCACCATCTAGTCTTAGTTCTTTTCTTTCTTCTTGTTTTCTTTCTTTTGTTTCCATTTCTGTTTTGTGTAGGGAAAACTGAATTGGATCATTCAATCACCAATCCCTGTGGAATCGACCTCGCACTTACATACGCTAAACTACCAACGGCTCGTGCACTTGCGAGTATCACAAGTTGAGGATGCAGCTTAATCCATTTTGGTGCAGCTCGAATCTACGCAACAGATTCATATCAAGTGTGGGTAGAAAAGCTTAATAACTGGAAAGGATACTACTTGAGATTGACTAAGTGTGTACATGGAATCGTAAAGTCTGTGGTGATCCCCCAGGGCCGACATGACAGTGGGTGGATTCAGGTAAAAGAAAATTTAGAAGGAATTTTAAGGGAGAAGCAGACCAAGTAGCCACCGATACCCAGAAGAAGTCGTTAAAACAGATTTGAGAGTCAGTGGCACGGTCTCAGGTAAGACCTACAAAGAGGCGGTTCAAACTAAGGAGGCTGCCCAAGAAAAGGAAAAAGGGACAAGTACCTCGAACGATACGTCAAATTGGAGCTGGGTGGTGGTCTGTGAAAGGCAAGTTCTCATGAGTCATGGGATGATATCCGGAAGGATGGCTGGAAAAAGATGTAAAATTATTCCCTTACCAAATAAAGAGGGCTTTTTTCACCTGCGATAGCAAATTAGAGGCCATGACCGTTGGCAGGCGGAAAACTGGCGATGGAGGGAGGACGGCAATGTGTTGTTATACAGTTGGGAGCACGGGTTGAAAAACAACGCCCCAAAATAGTCAGTTATGGGGGATGGCTTGGAATTCCTGGGCTTCCCATGCTGGTGGACCAAGAATTTCTTTCAACGCATTGGAATGGAATGTGGGGGTTTTTTAGAAGTGGACCAGCCGGACTGATAATTACAAGTATCTATTCGAAGCAAAGATAAAAACCAGAAGAAATCTCTCTGGTTTTTTACCAGAATGATTGACTCTTACAGAAGGTACAGAAACTTATTATGTGAAGATCAGGCCAATCTCTCGGCAATTCGACCCGCCATATCATGGCAGGTTCCGCCTACGGTCTCCGACAATCGGGTCGTTTGGACGGTGGCTGAAGGTGAAGTCCAAAAGGTCAGAGTCACCAAAGGACAGACGATATTCCCTAGGTGAATTGGGCTCAAGGCTCCATAATTGAGGGTGGTGGTCTCAAGACGGATTTTCGAAACTTGAGTTGCGGAACTGTTCAGATTTTCAAAGCTCGAGGTAATGGGATTTCTACACCAGCGGCAGAAAGCTCAATTCACTCTTGTCGGAGGTTAAATCTATATGAGAAGGGCGGAAGAAAAACTGAGGAAATTTTGGGCCCAACTAAAGACAAGCCCATTTCGAATTTCACAGCCCAATTTAACCCTTTTAGTGATTTTTCCCTGAGCCCAATCCTTTTCTGAAAACTAAATCTTTTAGTGAACCGGGCCCCATTTGTGGGATAGAAAAGAATAAGATTTCTGATTCCAAGCCAAAAGTGAGGGTACGGCAATCAAGCTGAAATCAAAAACCAGATTCTTATCCAAATTCGGCAGAGCAAACGGAGAAGGAAACGGGGCTTTCAAGTGGGACCATCTCACATATATGACCGACCATCTAGTGCAGGTGAACCGATGCAGAGATTAGTTCCCTCCCTTCAAAGCCCATCGCCGATAGAGAAGATGACGACTCGGTTTCATCATTCTGCCCAGAATGAGTGGATTCAGTTGTCAAAATACCATCGTCAGAATCTGAATTCATGGATGAAATATCTTCGAACGAGGAAAAGAAAAACACAGATGCCTTTGACAACGAAGAAGGTATTCTCCATCAGTTGTTTGACATTCCAGAGATAATTAACGGTGCAAATGGGTATGTGGGTGGCGGCTGTCCTTTAATAACCAGCCAGATGATCAAAGGGGAGATGAAGATTTTGAAGATGAAACTATTGTCCCAGAGACCATTCCAGAAGTATTGTACTACTCCAGAAAAAGAGGAAAGTGAAGAGGCAAAGGATGCAAAGACACTTTACCTAAATCATTGTTGCACAAAATGGATATATCTTTGATGCCCCTAAAGAAGAATTTGGCTCATAGAAGACATGGCAAACTTTGTGTTTTCAACGGTGATTCGGGTTCGAGGGGCACTGGAAAAGGTAAAGAGAAGACAAGGGACTATACTTCTTATTAATGAAGATAATTAGCTGGAATATTCGAGGTCTGATAAAAGTAGAAGGAAAAGATTACTTGTAAAAGAGCATCTACGGAGGTTCAAACCAGATATAGTAATTCTGTTGGAAACTAAAAAGAAGATTGTGGACAGACAACTGGTGGCAAGTGTTTGGGGGTCAAGATTCAAGGGTGGGTCTTCTCTCCTTCCATGGGAAGGTCTGGTGGTATAGCAGTTATGTGGAATTCCCAATCCGTTTCGGTAATTGATTCTCTGATTGGTGAATTCTCGGCTTCCATTAAAATTGTTGAGAGTATTAGGACGGAATGGTGGCTATCTGGGATCTATGGTCCATGCAGACAAAGGGAACGAAACAGCTTCCTGGAATGAATTGGCGGATCTGGACGGGTTTTGCGGCGTCAACTGGTGCCTCGGAGGCGATTTTAACGTTGTCCGCTTTACAGCTGAAAAGTCGAATGGCGGAAGAGTGACTAAAAGCATGCGAGAATTTAATGATTTTATCCAAGATACAAATCTACGGGATCCAAACCTTCTCAACAGTTCTTTCACTTGGTCTAATCTAAGAGAGAATGCAATCTGCAGAAGACTCGACAGATTTCCTGGTGTCGGGCAGCTGGGAAGAATTTTTTCCTCAGGACCGCCACAAAGCTTTGCCGCGAGTCACATCAGACCACTGCCCTATGAGCTGGACACTTCTAAGGTGAAATGGGGTCCTTCGCCGTTCGGGTTCGAAAACATGTGGTTGAAACACCCGGATTTTAAGAGGAATATCAAGTTGTGGTGGGGAGAGGACCAGATTTCGGGATGGGAGGGATACAAGTTCATGACGAGGTTAAAATTGATAAAGTTGAAATTGAAAGATTGGAGCAAAGTGGAATTTGGGGAAGTGGAGCTACACTTAAGGGAGGCCGAAGCTAGATTATTGGTGCTGGATCAACAAGAAGGGAGAGAAGGATTGGATCATTTGTTGAGGATCGAGAGAGAAAATATTCTCCTAAAGATTGGAGATTTGGCCCAAAAGGAGGAAATCAAGTGGCGACAAAGAGGAAATGTAAAGTGGGCTAGAGAAGGTGATGGAAATACTAAGTTCTTTCACAAAGTGGCAAATGGAGTCAGGAAAAGAAACTTCATAGATAAATTAGAAGTGGAAGGATTGGGTGTAATAGAAGACGAAGACAACATTGAAAGGGAAGTTCTTCAATTTTTTAAAAAATTATATAGCAGCAACAGAAATTCAGGCTGGGGAGTAGAAGGACTAAATTGGTGTCCTATTAGTCAATTGGAGGTTGATTGGCTTGAACGCCCATTTGAATTGGAGGAAGTTCATAAATCAGTTTTTGATTGTGGCAAGGATAAATCCCCAGGGCCCAGACGGTTATTCTATGAGTTTTTTCCAATCTTGCTGGGAGATGGTTAAGGGTGACCTTATGAAGGTTATGCAAGATTTTTTCCATAGTGGGATTGTGAACGAGGCTACTAATGAAACCTTCATTTGTCTCATTCCTAAAAAGGTGAATTCTGTGAAGGTTCCTGACTATAGACCGATTAGTCTTGTTACGAGCCTATATAAAGTAATCTCCAAGGTTTTGGCTTCAAGACTGAGGGAGGTTCTTGGAGATACAATTTCTCAATCTCAGGGAGCTTTTGTCCAAAAGAGACAAATTCTAGATGCAGTTTTAGTCGCAAATGAAGTTGTAGAGGAAGTCAGAAAACGAGAAGAGAAAAGGGCTGGTGTTCAAAATAGATTTCGAGAAAGCTTATGATCATGTGGAATGGAATTTTTTAGATGATGTCCAGGAAAGAAAAGGTTTTGGAGTCAAATGGAGAAGCTGGATTAAAGGATGCTTGGAATCTGTCAACTTTTCTGTCATGATCAATGGAAAACCAAGAGGAAAATTTAGGGCATCTAGGGGAATAAGACAAGGGGACCCCCTATCACCATTCCTGTTTACCTTGGTTAGTGATGTATTAAGCAGATTAATAGAAAGGGCTGCAGAAACTAACATAGTACATGGTATTGTAACTGGGCATGATCAAGTGGAAGTGTCTCACCTTCAATTTGCGGACGATACCATTTTCCTTTTGGATGGTAAGGAAGAGTATTGGCTAAATCTGCTAGAGCTGTTGAAGTTGTTTTGTGATGTGTCCGGAATGAAGATTAATAAAGCTAAAAGTAGCATCTTTGGGATCAATTTTAACATCGAAGCATTAAATAGAATGCGGGCGGGCAGGTGGGGCTGTGAGGTAGGTTGCTGGCCTATGGTGTACTTGGGTCTTCCTCTTGGAGGAAACCCAAGAACTCTTCAGTTCTAGAATCCAGGTAATGGACAAGGTGGAGAAAAGACTGCAAAAATGGAAGAGGGCTTGTTTATCCAAAGGTGGAAGGTTAACGCTAATCCAAGCGGTGTTGAGTAGCATTCCTTCTTATTATATGTCATTATTCAAGATGCCTATAGGAGTGGCTGCCAAATTGGAACAATTGATGCGTAATTTTTTATGGGAAGGCATAGAAGAAGGGAAGAATTGCCACTTGGTGAGGTGGGAAAGGGTGACTAGATCAAAAGAGGCAGGTGGGCTCGGAATTGGCTCTTTAAGAGAAAGAAATGAAGCCCTTAGAGCTAAGTGGTTGTGGAGATTTCCACTGGAATCCAATTCCTTATGGCATAGGATCATTAAGAGCAAATACGGAATCGACTCCAATGGGTGGGATACTAAAAAGATAGCTAATGTGTCATGTAGGAATCCTTGGCGAGAAATTTCAAAAGGGTATAATTCCTTCCTTCTTTGCTTGTAGATTTTCGGTTGGAAATGGAGAGAAAATAAGATTCTGGGAGGACTTTTGGTTGAAAGAAGGGATTCTGAAAAATTTGTTTCCTAGATTCTTTTCCTTGTCTAGGAAAACAAATCATAGCATATCCAGTTTTGTGAACACTCAAGAACTACCTCTTAATTGGAACTTTGATTTCAAGAAGAAACTTGTCCGAGGCTGAAATTGCAGAAGTAGTATTACTTTTGGAAATTTTGGGAAAGGTGAGATTAAGTAGTTCTAGATTGGATCGGAGATCTTGGGAGATCGAGGAGAAGGGTTTGTTTTCGTGCAAGTCTTTCAGATCTTTTCTTCTCTCTAATTCCAGGGATGTCTTTCCCCCTTCCTCTCAATCTAGAAGGCAAAGACACCTCCGAAAATTCAATTCTTTTTGTGGCTGGCAGCAAATGGCAAGGTTAATACTTACGACATCATTCAAAGGAGACATCCAAAGAAGTGTTTATCCCCTTCTTGGTGTGTTCTTTGTAAAATGAATGAAGAAAACATAGATCACCTGTTCATTCATTGTTCGTACTCCCTAAAATTATGGTGGAGGATGTTGGAGACTCTTGGAGCGGAGTGGGTGACTCCTAAGGGTTGTCTTGAGTTCCTTAGTATCAAGTTCGTGGTTTTGGGGAAGGGAAAGAGAGCTGGAATTCTGCGTGACTGTCTTGTTCACGCTATATTCTGGAATATTTGGATGGAGCGCAATCGAAGAATCTTTCAAGGTCACTTAGGAGTAAGGGCTGAGGAGTTATGGGATAGAGTTAAATTCTGGGCTTCTCTTTGGGCACCGGGTTCTAGGCAATTCAAGGATTATCATTACTCTACCATCTTGAGAGACATGGTTGCTGTCTTAAGATGATGTTACCTAAAGTCTTGTTTTCTTCCTATAGTTTTATCTTCAGTCATAGCTGGCTAGACTTTCTTTAGTTTGTTCTGGAGTTTCCCTTTGCATTGTTTAATCGAGGTTTTTCCTCTTGATTATCAATACAACGTTTCTATTCAAAAAAAAAAAATTAGACAAATATTACCCGTTATTCCAGGAGGAACAAGAGAAGAAATAATAGATGCCTCTCTCAATAGTTCTTATTTGTGGCCTTTTTTTAAAATATTCCACTTAAAAGAAAATATGAGACTGTCAAAAAATGGATTAAATACTGAAGAAAAACAAAAGATAAATGATTTTGCTATGTGGATTCTACGTATTGGTAATGGTCAAATTGTTGATATAGATGATCCAAATGATAAAGATGCATCTTGGATTGAAATTCCTCAAGATTTACTTATTCATTCATACACACATCCTATTCATTCCATTTTTTTAGCGACATACCCAGATTTTGAAAGAAATTTCAACGATTGTACTTATTTAAGAGAACGAGCTATTGTAACACCTCGAAACACAACTGTAACTAAAATAAATAACTATGCAATTGATTTATTACCTGGACAAGAGCGCATTTATTTAAGCTCAGATTCTTTATGCTCATCGTCTGAAAATTCTGAAAACCTTACCATTTTATATCCTACAGAATTTTTAAACAAACTTGAATTCAACGATTTACCTTCGTATTATTTAGCTTTAAAAATAGGCTATTGAGAAACTTAAATCAATCTTCAGGTTTGTGTAATGGAACATGATTAGTTATCACACAATTGTATGATAAAATTATCGAAGCAAAAATACTTGCTGGAAGTAACATTGGTCACAAAGTTTTCATACCTCGAATAAGCCTTACAACAACTGAAAACAAATGGCCTTTCATTTTTAAAAGGCGCCAATTCCCAATTAGACCGTGTTATGCAATGACAATAAATAAAAGTCAAGGGCAATCATTGAAACAAGTTGGGTTATATCTTTCTCAACCTGTATTTACTCATGGACAACTTTATGTTGCATTATCTAGGGTTACATCAAGGCAAGGTCTTAAAATCATAATAGAAAATAATAAAGAAGCGCCAAATAATTACACTAAAAACATAGTGTATAAAGATGTTCTTCAAAATTTACAATGAGGTTCCAATTTTGATGTGTCTATAATTAAACATTTTTATATTTTTTCTCAATACTTTTGATAAATATATACATTTATTTTTATGCTTACAAAAAATATATTTTATTTGCAGACTTAAAACACAATGAGTTTCACTTATATTCGTGATTTGCAACTGTTCCAATTTAACAAAAAACTCAAAGTACGTCTCTGGAGAATGTGGCGACAAAAACTTATTGGATCTAATGACCAATTCAACGGCCTTCAGTGTATCCTGGTTGACCAAATGGTAAGAAAAGCTCTTTTTTATGTTATTTCAATTTAACTGTAATAACATATCTATTATCATATATTTGTATTTCCTTGCCTTTAAATATAATTTCCCCCTTATTAAGTTTTCTTTTCCTCTTTTTTTAATTATGTAGATAGATGCAATACAAGCTAGCATCAAAGATATGGACTATGATTTCATAGCTCCAAAAATAAAAGCTGGTAGCATTTATGAAATAACACATTTCCACACTGGTCGCAACAAATCATCACACAAAGTTGTACCACATGTTGCACAGTTCTTCTTCAAAGCGAGAACAATTTTCAAAGAACTGCCAACCATTCACGCACACATTCCAAGGCATCGGTTTTATCTGTCGATTATACTCAATTATCCACTCGCATAGGCAAAATTGACATCCTAACAGGTAATATTCTATATATTTTTAAAAACTATACATCTATATATAATAAGTATTTATCCAAAATATTTACACATTTTAATATCCGTATAACATATTTTTATCAAATTGCAAGATGTTTTTGGACACATTACTGGAATACAGCCATTGGAACAAAAAATGGTCAGCCATGAGAGGCTTGAGAATAAATATGAACTTTGCATTGAAAATATCAGGTACAAATATCAGAAAATGTTTACCATTACAATTTTAAACTATAATGTCACTTTCTAAAATATTTTTTTCTCCACATCTAATCATTCAGGAAAAAAGATGTTAGAATAACCCTATGGGGAGATACTACAAAGACTTCTGATTCTCAAGCTTTACAACAATTGACATGGCCAATATTTGCAGCTTTTACAAGACTGAAAGTAAACAATTTCAAGGTATCCAATTTATTTTCACTTTTTCCTATTATTTACACTTCATGTAATAAAAACAAATCTAATTTATGATTTATCAACATGTAGGGAAAATTCTTCTCAACATATTTACACATTTTCTAACATTTACCAATATTTTTTTTTTCTGTTCCATTTAGCATTTCTCTAAGTCATGTTCAAACCAAAAACAAATCTGAAGGAACTGTTACTACAAAAAGCATGGAGAAAATTGTATCAGATTCTAATTTACCAATCATTGGCTTAAAGAAGAAAACAAGCGAAGGCAGTTTGTCTACCAATTCTCCTGCCCCAAGATTAGAGTTTGTATTCTCTCTTTTAGGATTCACTCATCTCATTCAAATACATATTACATGCATAACATTCAATTATTCATACATTCATTTTTCACTCAATCTTTATATATTAAATTGTAACAAATTGTGTTGAATTTGACAAAATCATCATTTTTGTGATATTCTGATTGATGCTTTGTTTTAATATTAGGTTCCTTTCAATTAACGTATTATAAAATTATCTCTATTTATTATATAGGTCTAAAAACCATTTAAACCACTATTGAATTACATATAAATGAAATTTTTGCATGCTGAACATTTGGGAATACTATTAAATTGTCATATTTACAGGTGAATATTTTTAGGAAATATCTGTTTTTCAGGGGAAAACTTCCCGTTTTCCGGCAAAAATGTCAAACCCTTAAGTAATTTTAACTTGAAATAAGGGCAAAAGACATTTTAGTCATGTGTACCTAACAAATAAAAAAAATTAAAAACTTTAACATTATATCTACATCCTTTTCTTCAATTGGAAAACCATTCATTACTTTGTGTTTCTTCGATTGAAAAACCATTTATAACTTTCTTATTAAATTGTTAAATTATATTATTCCTGTTTATACATAATTAGATGTTTATGATTATTGTCCTAACTCGATTTTCCCCATTCATCAACATTAACACTTGCTATTTTCCCACTTTTTTATAACAGGGTCAAGACATCCATCAAAGAGAAGACAAATCATGAAAAAATTGCAAAACAAAACCCACCTAATTAAACAGCACGCTGCTCATAACTATCCAAGTTTTGCTATGTTAATAGCTGCTTCCCACTATTAACATCTCAATGTATATACAGACATGTCTACTATTTTAACATAACAGGTACCCTGTAAAATATGTTATTACTTTTTTTTTTCCCACTTATATTACCTTAGATAAGCATAATGCTATAAGTTAAATCTCATTTATATATATATATATATATATATAAACAATCTTATTTTGTCTGCAAAATTTCAAAACCCGCAGCATCGCGCGGGCTTTTTTCCTAGTATTCCACTATAATTCAAGCCTTGTCACCCAAAGCAATAGAACTCCATCTCTCATCACTTGAGCAACCTAATTACTCAGCTCCCTTGTAGCTGCTTCCCGGTAAGTTTCCATTGCCATCCATCGATCAACATCATTGTTTCATCTTCATCCTCTTGCTCCTCCCTCTTTTTTTCTTCATGCTCGATCTTCTTCTTCTTTGTCGCTTACTTTTCTTGTACGACCTACTGCATCAGTTGTGATTCGATTGCACCAACACCGAAATGCTGCCATCATCCACTTCTTCAACCCCTAAAATATGGACACATGATGTGTTTCTCAGTTTTAGGGGTGAGGACACCCGAAATAGTTTTACGGACCATTTATACCATGCTTTGAACCAGAGAGGAATTGATACCTTTAGGGATGATGAAAAACTGAAGAGAGGAAAATTCATTGGCCCAGAACTCTTGAAAGCAATTGAAAAATCGAGGTTTGCAGTCGTCATTCTTTCAAAAGAGTATGCTTCTTCAACGTGGTGTTTGGATGAACTTGCACAAATTGTTGAATGCATGAAAAAGACGGAACTCCAAGTTTTCCCGATTTTCTATCACGTCGAACCATCCGATGTGAGAAATCAAACTGGAAGCTTTAGCCAGGCCTTTGCCAAACATGAAGAAAAGACCGCACTGGGGGAGGTGGGCAAGTGGAGGAAAGCTTTAACGAAAATAGCCGGTATCAGCGGATGGGATTTGAAAGCCAGGTACCTAGTTAACTTCTTCAACTGTTTGAAACTTTAATCTTATATATGCCCATTAACAAAATATTGAAACTTTTTTTTTTTTGCACATTAATTAATTTGTTAAGAGGCTTTTAATCTTAACATGATTATATATATATATATATATATAAACAATAAATTTTATTAGATCAATAAAAATAAAAAGTTCAAAAAGACACATACTGTAACAATTTGGAGAGAATCACACTAAAAAATAACTTTTCTAAAACCTCTTTCAAACGCCATAATTATTAACCAAAATCTAGTCTAATGACATCAAAGACAAAAACTAGATGCTAACGGCACCAAACTCAACTAAGTTTCTGGAATCACTAGAGGGAACACAAAACTCATAGAGTTTCTAGACATTATTGAACAAACTAAACCAAAATAATTATAAAAAACTAAAACAACGTTGGCAAAAGGAACACTAACCGCCGCTAATCTTTCCTTTTGGGCATGACATATAGATAAGGGCGGAACCATGAATTTTTCAACGAGTGGGCTAGCTAGAGTTATTACCTTAATGTCTAACGATTATTTCTGTTTTTGTACTTACAATTCTATAGTCTTTCTAAAAATAAAAGTATACATTAAATCATATAAATCACATTAGTTCATAGCTTATTTGACTAATTTCCAATAAGCTTTAAAATAAAACAAATACATAATGCAACTAAAAAGCACATTAACAAAATGAAAATATGTTCAACAGAAGAATTGAAACTGTACCTATTTTAAGATAATTGAAATATTTTGTTATTGCATATATATGTCGTGAATGTGTAGTAAGGATTATGTCTTTTAATTGAGCAAACAAATTAATCCAAGATGATTATAGGCCTACAAAGTTGAGTAGACAAGCTACATTTGGTTAAATACTAAGCTTTTATAGGATAAATCACATTTGAGTACATGTAGTCTATTTTAAGTTTAAAAAAAGGCTACCTGGGGTAGAGCCCATGGTAGCCTTCTTACTAGTTCCGCCCTTGCATATAGAGAGCGCCACCTAGTTACTCAAAGGCCTCAACAATGCACTAATGAGCAATGAATCTACCATGACAAAGTCGAAACACCTCAAAAGTGAACCTTGCAAGATGAGGCACAACCAAAGCCAGCCCAAATATGAGACAATAGATATGCCAAAAAAAAAAAGATTAGATCGACATAGGTCCACGAAAAGCCGAAGAACACTGAAGATCTAGCAGGATCCAAAGCTTTCTCTTTTTTTTTTCTTTGATTTAGGCGTATTGACTTTTTTTTATATTTAGGTCTAGATATTTATTACGTATTTTTTATGTCGATTTTCCCTTTTAAATTCTAGATTCAAGGCACTTTGTACACTAAAGTTTAAATTACGAATATTTTCAATGTTTTTATGCTTGCTTGATGCACCTTCGCATACCCCAAAAAAAAAATGTCAGCAATAACAGATATATGACCTGACCAACAGGTGCGAATTAACCAAGATTACAAAAGAAAAAAAATAACCAACGTTATAACCAAGATTAAAAAGAAATTTAACTTATATTAGAAAAAAAAAACCAACGAAATTGTTAGATCACTAATATCTAAGAAAGGCAGATGTTAACAATTAGAATGAGAATGCGAACTAAACTGAAAAGCTATAAAATTTTGGATAAAAAAAAAATTCAATTAATAATCCCTAAAGCATACCCGACAACTGTTTAAAATTCACGCTCAATTCACGCTCTTTAAAATTGTGTAAACACAATGGTTTTATACCATCAAGTAAGACCATATATACATGCTCACGGCAAGCTATCCTTGCCAAACTGTCTCTGGCTGGTCTTGAAGTTATATATGGGTGTGTTGAGCACTTGCTGCTGGCTGGTGTGTTGAGTAGGTCCTGTCTATTTGCAGGCCTGAATCAGAAGTTATTCAAGAAATAGCTAACAAGATTTCAAATATCTTGACCTCCATGACGCCAAGTGATAACGACGACCGTTTAATTGGAATGGATTCTCGTATAAAAGAAATGGAGGCGGTCTTGGATTTGAAGGATGTTCGCACCATAGGGATTTGGGGGATGGGGGGCATTGGCAAGACAACTCTGGAGAAACTAGTGTATAACAAGATCTGCAGCAAGTTTCAAACTTGCTGCTTTGTTGAGAATGTCAGGGAGGAATCTGAAAAACAGGGTCTAGTTTCCTTGCAGAAAGTTCTTTTAAAAAAACTGCTCCATAGCGGGGATGACATACATAACGTCCATATGGGAATGAATTCATTGAGCAGACGATTGCCTTCTAAAAAGGTGCTTATCGTTTTGGACGATGTTGATCATGAAAAACAAATAGAAGTTTTAGTTCGAATGGATTGGTTGGGTCTCCAGGGAGCAGACTCATTATAACAACTAGAAATGAGCACTTGTTGAAGGCATATGGAGTGCACCGCGTATATGAGGTTGAGAAACTGAATGATGAAGAAGCCTTTCAGCTCTTCTGTATGAAAGCCTTCAATAAAGGCCACAAGATGGCTGATGACTACACAAACCTGTCCATGGCTGCTGTCAAATATGCCAAGGGCCTCCCTTTAGCTCTTGAAGTTTTGGGTTACGCCTTGTGCGGAAGAGAGCTCGGTGAATGGAAGACTGCATTTGCTACACTGAAGGAACATCCTCATGACTACATTATTAAAGTGCTTCGAGTAAGTTATGATGGATTAGACAAAACCCAGAAGCAAATCTTTTTGGACATTGCATGTTTCTTCAAAGGAGAGGATCAAGATCGTGTATCTAATATTTTGAACGCTTGTTAATTTTACCCAAAGGAAAATTGCTTCAAGGTCCTCAAGGAAAAATGTCTAGTTAAAATTATTGAAGGAAAAAGATTGTGGATGCATGATTTAGTACAGCAAATGGGTTGGAGCATTGTTCTCAGCGAATCCTCTGACCCAGGTGAACGCAGCAGGTTATGCGTTAATGATAGCAGGTCGTGGCATGACGTGAACAATGTACTAGGGCTTAATTTGGTAAGATATCAAATAATATGCTACATGTAGGCACCACATATGATATATCGAAGGTGCACCTTTAAAAAAAAGGGCAAAAACCGCGGTTTGCCTAGCCACATGTGCGCGCCTTTGTGTGTGTATATATATATCAATCCGTACTTAATATGCATATTTGGTAATCAGTTTAAAACAAACCTAAAATTTTTCAGATGCAATAATTTTTATACATCTTATGCTTGAACCTTTATGATTTTGTGCTATAGGGAACAAATTCTGTTCACGGTATATTCCTAACCTTGCCAGCAAAGGAAAAGATAGAGTTGGATGTTGATCCGTTCTCAAAAATGCGCTTACTAAAATTGTTGAAGATTTGTAATGCCAACTTTTCTGAATGTCCTGAATATTTCTCTAGAGAGTTACGGCTTTTGGAGTGGCATGAATATCCTTTAGAGTCTCTACCCCCAAGTTTTCGACCTCATGCTCTTGTTGAACTCAAGTTGCCTAGCAGCCGCATTGAACAACTATGGGATGAAAGGGTATTTCGATAACTTTTCACTTAATTATATATGTTTTTCTTGCATTCAATTAGACAGAAATTATTCGTTCCAATAATAATTACTACAATAAATTTGTTGAAGTATAATTGTTTTCTTTCCCCTTCATGACAGCGCCTTCCTTTGATGAAAAAGTTGAGGCTGATCGATCTTTCCAACTGCAAATGCTTGACCAAGACCCCAGACTTCAGTAAGGTCCCGAATCTTATGGGTTTGACTCTTGAAGGTTGTGGAAAGTTATCAGAGCTTCACCCAACAATTTGGGATCTCCAACATCTGGTTTCGTTGAACTTGAAAGGTTGTGAATGTCTAGAGAGCCTTCCCCACTCCATTTGCTTGGAATCTCTTCAAAATTTTGTTCTTTCAGGATGTTCAAGACTCGAAAGGTTTCCAGAGATTGTGGGAAACATGGGACGCTTGTTAGAACTTCATTTAGATGGGACCGGGGTAATGGAGTTGCCGCTATCAATTGAGCACTTCACTGGCCTTATTTTGTTAAATCTAAGAGAATGCAAGAACCTTTTGAGTGTTCCAAGCATCATTTGCAGTTTGGCATCCTTGAAATATCTATATCTGTCAGGCTGCTCACTGATTGACCAACTGCCAGAAAACATAGGGAGGCTGGAACATTTAGAAGAGCTTGATGCCTGTCAAACTGCCATAAGAAGATTGCCTTCTATTTTACTTCTGAAGAACCTCCAACGGTTATGTTTATTTGGTTGTACAGGTTTGCAGCTTCCTCACTCGTTCTTGGGTTTATCCTCTTTGGTATACTTAAATCTTAGCGGATGCGGTCTAGGAGAAGGAGCAATTCCTGATGATATTGGCATATGCTTATCCTCATTGCGGAGTTTGGGTTTGAGTGAAAACAATTTTGAGAGCATACCTGAAAGCATATCTCAACTTTCTGAGCTTAGAGAACTTACCTTGTTCAAGTGTTGCAATCTGCGATTGTTGCCAGAACCTCTTCCACCGAGCCTAAAACATTTGGATGCACATGGTTGTCCTTCGCAGACAAACTATCCAAAAACCCTGAACGTATGGACTTCTGATGAGGGTGTCTATTTCATAGATTGCCAAGAATCAGAAGGAGTTGAAGATGAGATAATCCACCACCCACTGCCAATTCATGAAGAGCATCTTGAACAATTCTTTCCAAAATACTTTAAGTTCTCTCTCTCCCCTCTCTCTCTCAACATATATACATTTGAAAGTTTCCTTAAGGCACCTTCCAGTTCCAGCCCAATAGGGGAATTTTCTATATGTATATATATACATACATACATACATATAATGATCCTATATATCAGGTTGGATCACCTACGACCTCTTTTGGTGAATTGTAAAAAGGGATCCTGGGGCTGCTCATACATACATGATATATGTGTGTATATATGTATATAATGTTATTGTTTTTCTTATTTTGTACAGGATCTGATTGATCGTCAGCAAGAATTTGAAATTCGCGTTCCGTATACTAGAATTCCTTACTGGTGCAGTGAGTATTCGAGTGAGACTTCTGTAACAATCCAACTATCATATCCAGAAGATAGTAATTCGTGGATGGGAGTTGCCCTTTTTGTGTCTTTCGAAATTCTTGAGCAGAGATCCGAAATGGAAGAGACCTTCTGTGATTTTCACGCCTCGGATGGTCTTCTTCAAAATTCGAAGAGTCTTTGCAAACTTTGAAAACTTCATAGTTGGGTCGCATGCAGTTTATTGCTATGAGCCAGCACGCAAATTTGCAGGGAATTTGAAAAAAGCAAGCGAAGGAGTACTTCGAGCTTCAGTCTCAAAAAATCGAACCAGTTTGAAAGTGAAAGGGTGCGGAATACGTTTAATCTCCCATCAAGATGCGGCAAAATTTGCCCACGATTTCAGTCAGACTGCTAATCAACACCTCGATTCGAATTTTGGTCCACATTGTAAGCATATGTTAGATGAGGTGATGAAATTGGAAAGTTCTGGTGACGTGACGAAACTTGATTACCGTCTACAGGAACCACCATCAACTTCAACTGTGAATCAGGGCAGCAGCAGCAGCTCTACCACAGCTAGTACTGATTCTAGCATCCAACCAGTACAATCGTTGCTTTCAAAGCTCTATGAGGTTACTCCCTCTGTCTCCATCTCTATATATGCGTGTGTTAGAATAATGTACTTGACAAAGGACAAAAATCAAAATTTATGTTTAAGGCAGTTGATTTTTGAAGGTCTTAACCATTAATTAATTAGTTACTTGTGTGCTACATCGACAGGGCCACAATGGACGCGAGAAGGATTTATTTTTTAGCTTTCGTCATGAAGTAGTAATTCCGAACTGGTTCGACAATCACTACTTGGGGAATGTAGCACTGTGTGACCTTCCTCAAAACTTGTTTGATGAAAGCAGATGGGTAGGATTAGAACTATATGTTATATTTTCTTGGCGTCAATCCATTTCGAGTCTCTTCCATCTTCCCTCCTTCCTTTGTGTTGATTTGTGTGACCAAGAAAGCAGTAGAATACCAAGATGTGTCGAGATAAACAATCCCTTCCCTCAGAAAGTTACAAGGTCCCATGAACTTCTTGTGTTACACGTGCCACGTGTGCATTTTCAACAACATGTGTGGAGTCAATGTCAGGTTATTAGGGCATTCTTTAGAACCACCAACTCAGCTGTAGAGGTTGAACTCTGTGGAGCCCGTTTAGTATACAAGGAAGACTTGGAAGGCTTGATCCATTCATTAACTGAGTTGACATTGGGGAGGTCAGATATGCTTGATGAGCTTTGTGCGTATGCCCAAGCCTTTTCTGCACAAACAATGGAAAATCACCTTCAGCAGGAAGCCGAAACTATGCGCAATAATAATGCAGAGGAAAGAGAAATGCCCATCGCTCCTGATTCCATGAGGATCCAAAGGTCATATATATATGTGTGTGTGTGTGTTGATTGTTTATATATTTAAATTCTCTCAATCCTGGCAAAATATTTTAACGTTTTTAAATTACTTGGACTAATATAAGTTGTACTTATAGGCAACGGTTAGCTGAATCTGGACAAGAGTTTCTGATACCAGAACAGGATTTTACTTCAATACTGCACAAGTATAGATTCTATCTCAAACGAAAGCATGATGTCGAGGAGTGCGGTGAAGTAATAATAGCCCACTCAAAAAGCTTAACGTTTGCCAACAGGGATTCTACCCAACAAAAGGTTGCAAAAGAAGATGCTCCACCGCCGTTGTCGTTGTTGGTTGGTCATGTACATGTATTGGCTGACTCAACTCTATGGAAGCTATAGTCCAGCACAATGGAAAAGGTACCTACAGGCTTACCTTCAAAAGTCCCAGCTGGCAACACTCAGTCTTAAAGGAGATAAAATTTCTGTTTTCAAGCATTTCGATCCTCGGAACACATACAATTTTTGTTTCCCTCGGAAGGAATATCTAGAGTGTTTCAAACATTGGACTACTATGTTGTTGTGAATTAATACTAACTCACTTCCCCTTAGGACCTTGTTGTTGATGAACTTTGTGACCAACTCAATGATGGATGAGTCTTACACACACAGAAATTTAACCAAGAAAGAAATGACACAAGTGTTTATAGAGGTTCAGCAAATTGCCTACTTCCTCTTTGGTGATCTCCTTGAGAACTTTCACTAATGAAGATAGGTTACAAACTTTGGTTTACAAAGAAAGGAAACCCCCTTAGAACACTACCCTCACAATCTGTTTCTCTCTCACCCTTGCTCAACACCTTGATACACTTAGAGAACTCTCTTGCTCTCCCCTTGATATTTTCTGAACTTACAAGTTTTCAGCTTCTCTATACTTTGCACAAACTTATGCACTTAACAACTTGATG
Source organism: Prunus fruticosa (assembly GCA_018703695.1). NCBI lineage: Eukaryota > Viridiplantae > Streptophyta > Magnoliopsida > Rosales > Rosaceae > Prunus > Prunus fruticosa. Next base: position 26,437,000 of record CM031920.1, on the reverse strand, counting down.
TTCTCTTGCTTCCTCTTCCCTCTTATATAGGCCTTGGGACTCCAAGATCAGATATCATTAAGTTATACACGTTCATGCTTTAGTTATCTTACTTTAGACACCTGTTCTTGGCAGCTCATAAAACAAGGGAACAAAGGATGCTAGCTGCCATCAATCTCTTGAACCAAGAGAGAAAACACTCATGAAACAAGTTATCAATTTGCCAATGTGTTCTCCCAACTTTCCAGCTGCTATGCCACCTTCTAATATCTCAGATTTGATCAGAAATATCCTTGCAAGTCGATAGGAAGTGGTAGCACACCAAAGAAGACTTGAAAACGCGTAGGAATTTGAAACAGGCATCGTCGGGCGACCGGTCGCCCAGACGCGACCGGTCGCTTTGTCACAGAATCAATTTTCGCTCCAGACTTCGACTGGGCGACCGGTCGCTCATAACTTGCGACCGGTCGCTTTGGCATAGAGTCGAAAAACCAATTCAGACTTTGCAATTTGCTGAAACCGACCGGTCGCTCATAACCTCTGACCGGTCGCTGGTTTTAATATTTTGTATCTTTTTAATTGAGCCATTTTTCTCAACAATCTCCACCATGGCGAGATTAAAACCCCTTGTGGACACTATTGCTTTTCCAGAACATCTTTAATTTCTTGAGAATCGTCTGGATAACTCTCAAGAACTCCACCTCAATCTTAGCATGGAACAAGATTGAGCAAGTTCAAACAATGCTTGAACTTTGCTGCCTGACTGGCTTTGTTAGACAATCTGAAGCGTTCTCCTTTGTATGAACCTTCTTTATCATGACGTCTCCATCATTCACCCAATCCCTTACCCGGTGGTATCGGACATCAATGTGTTTAGACCTTCCATGAAATACTTGATTTTTCACTAGGCAGATTGCACTTTGACTATCACTTTGAATCACCACCAAGTTTTGGGCTATCCCGAATTCCTTAGTCAATCTCTTCAGCCATACCGCTTCCTTCGAAGCTTCCGTGAGCGCCATATACTCCGCCTCTGTTGTAGACAAGGCACTAACCGATTGTAACACCGCTCTCCAACTAATCGGTCCTCCACCACAAATGAAGACATATCCCGTGGTGGATCTCCTCTTGTCTAGATCCCCTGCATAATCAGAATCTACATACCCTGACACACATGCATTACCTTGTTGTTTTTCAAACAATATCCCAAGCCTCCTTGTGCCCTTCAAGTACCTGAGAATCCACTTTGCTGCTGTCCAATGAAGTCTGCCCGGATTCGCCATGTATCTTGACACCACACTTACGGCTTGAGCTAAGTCGGGGCGTGTGCAAACCATTGCATACATAAGACACCCTACCAAGCTTGCATATGGAACTTTGCTCATTTCTTCCTTCTCTTCATCCGTAGAAGGACATTCCTGCGCACTTAATTTAAAATGCTCCGCCAAAGGAGTAGACACGGGCTTGCAATCCATCATATTGAATTTTTCAAGTACTTTGGAAATGTACTTACTTTGTGACAGCCATAGCTTGCCTGCGTTTCTATCTCTCCTTATCTCCATTCCTAGGATCTTTTGTGCAGAGCCTAGATCCTTCATGTCAAACTCCTTTCCAAGCAATGTCTTTAATTCATGGATTTTTGACTTATCTCTACATGCAATTAGCATGTCATCAACATAAAGAAGTAAAAGGATGAAGTTACCATCCTTAAATGCATGACTGTAAACACAGCAATCTGATTCACATCTTCTATATCCAATCTTCATCATGAAAGAATTGAAGCACTTATTCCACTGCCTTGGAGATTGCTTTAGCCCGTATAAAGACTTCTTCAACCTGCAAACCAGATTTTTCTTGCTTGCTTCAATGAACCCTTGAGGTTGGCTCATGTAGATGTCTTCCTCCAAGTCACCATGGAGGAATGCAGTCTTCACATCCATTTGCTCCACCTCTATGTTCTCTTGAGCTACTATGGAGAGAAGTAGCCGTATAGAAGTATGTTTCACCACCGGTGAGAAGATTTCATCATAATCAACTCCCTCCTTTTGCAAGTATCCCTTGGCCACCAATCGAGCTTTGAACATGGTGGCTCCCTTCTCATGCATTTCTTCTTTCTTCCTAAACACCCACTTGCAGCCAATAACCTTGCGATCTTTGGGTTTAGGAACTAACTCCCAAACTAAGTTTTGGTGTAGAGATTCCATCTCTTGCATCATAGCTTCCATCCAACTTTCCCGCTCCTCATTCTCAACAGCTTCTTGGAACGTGGTTGGTTCTTCTTCACTTGCATTTAGGGCATAGTGAACTGAGTCCGTGTCCCATCCAAACCTTTGAGGTGGTTTGATGGTTCTCTTGGGCCTGGACCGAGCTATAGATGATGGCTCCACCACTTCTTGAGCATCTTCTTCTTCTTGAGTTTGTTGTTGATTTTGCCCAGCTTCTTCCTCCTCAATGTCAGACTCCTCCTCCTCCTGAACGTCTTCAGTTGGCTGTTTTTGTGAAGTCTTTCTTGACACCTTCTTGAGTGGAACTTCAATGGTTGTTTCTCTCCCAACAACATCCTCATTTGCTTCTGAATTCTTGACTTTGTTCAAAGGCATGGTCTTTTCATCAAACACAACATCTCTGCTGAGTATCTTCTTGTGGTTCACTGGATCCCATAGCTTGTAGCCCTTCACTCCGCTCTCGAAGCCGATGAAAATGCATTCAAGAGACTTTGGCTTCAACTTGGATCTTTCATCACTAGGAATAAGTGCAAATGCACTGCTTCCAAACACTTTAAGATTAGTAAAATCTATTGACTTATTTGACCATACCTCCTCTGCACATTTGAACTCAAGATTTCTTGAAGGTGATCGGTTAACCAAATAGGCAGCGTGGTTAACTGACTCCGCCCAAAATGATTCGGGCAATCCTGCATGAATCCTCATACATCTCTCACGCTCCATGAGAGTTCTATTCATCCTTTCCGCAGCTCCATTTTGTTGGGGTGTCTTCTTCACGGTAAAATGCCTCTTAATGCCTTCGTTTCTGTAAAACTCAAGAAATTTGTTGTCCTTATATTCACCACCGTTGTCACTCCTTAGGATCTTGATTTTTCTTCCGGTTAGGTTCTCCACTTCCGCCTTCCACTCTTTGAATTTGGTGAAGACCTCAGATTTCTCCTTCATGAAGTAGACCCAAACCTTTCTGGAAAAATCATCCAAGAAAGTCACGAAATAGCGAGCTCCACCCTTTGATTTAACCGGTGATGGCCCCCATACATCTGAGTGAATATAATCTAGCACTCATGTGCTACCTTCCTCTTTATCTCGCAGCTTGAAAGCTATCTTCGATTGCTTTCCCATGGTACAAAATTTGCAGAACTCCAGCTTGCAGCTTTGAACACCTTTCAACAATTTTCTTTTGTGTAGTTCCTGCATGCCTCTCTCACTCATGTGCCCTAGCCTCAAATGCCAAAGCTGAGTTTCATCATCCGAGTCCTTGCTTGTGGACACAGCTGCTCCACCTGTTATTGTTGTACCGCACAATCTATATAGACAATTAGGTTGAACTTTTCCCTTCATAACCACAAGTGAACCTTTTGAGATTATGATTTTCCCTCCATTAGCCTTAACAGAATAACCATTCTTATCAAGAGTTCCAAGGGAAATAAGATTCTTATGCAACTTTGGAATATGCCTTACCATTCCAAGCGTCCTAACAGTCCCGTCATGCATCTTTATCTTGATTGTACCGGTGCCTATGACTCTACAAACCAAGCCATTCCCCATTATAACTTCGCCACCATCTTCTTTCTCATATGTGTCAAACCACTCCTTGTTTGAGCACATATGGTATGAGCACCCGGAATCCAAAATCCAATCCAAAGAGAAACACCTTGAAGAATTAGCATATGTATTAGTATTAACATTGCCATTAACACATAAAAGCTCACCATCACTTTCCGTGACTTCCTCAGCTGTGTTTGCTGCATTCTTTCCTTTGTTCTTCTTCTCTTTCCATATGGGGCAATTTCTTTTCCAGTGCTCCTTTGACCCACACTCGAAACAACCATCTTTCGCCTTGGATTTTGATCTTCCTTTGTTGCCTTTCTTGCCTTCACGCCTCTTTGAACGACCCCTCTCATCTGTCTTAGCAAATAGACCTTCACCTTGAGAGTTTTCTCCAGAACGTTGAGTCATCCTATGGTGCGTCATGATGTCTTGCAGCACAGGCTCAAAATCCAGAGTGACCTTCCCGAACATAAGAGTGGTACGGAAGTGTTTGTAGGACGGAGGTAAGGATGTTAGCAACATAAGTGCCTTATCCTCCGTACTATAAATAACTTCCATTCTTTGCAAATCAGCAACACATCTATTGAAACTACTTAAATGTTCCATTAGATTACCTCCTTCTTCCATCTTCAGATTTAGGAGTTCTTCCTTTAGGAAGAGCTTGTTGGACAACGACTTCCCTGCAAACATCTCTTCGAGCTTCTCCCATGTTTGCTTCGCGGTATCCTTCAACACGTTGATGAGCACATCATCGGAGAGGTAATTTTCGATGGCTCCTCTAGCTAACTCGTCAAGTACGCCCCACTCCTCATCTTTCATGTCTGCTGGCTTCTTTTCCTTGCCAACTAACACAACATGGAGATGTTGTTGTGTAAGAGCTGACCTCATCCTTCGTTGCCAAAGAGTGAAGTTCTCCTTCCCTGTGAAAGGCTTTAGCTCCACCTTCATGCTTGTTGCATGTGGTTGCTTCACATGTTGTGAACTGCTACCACTCTCAACTTCTTGTTCACTTGCCATCTTCAACACACTAGCACTCCAAAAGAAAGACTAGCTCAGCTGCCAAAACACAGCTCTGATACCACTTGTTGTGAATTAATACTAACTCACTTCCCCTTAGGACCTTGTTGTTGATGAACTTTGTGACCAACTCAATGATGGATGAGTCTTACACACACAGAAATTTAACCAAGAAAGAAATGACACAAGTGTTTATAGAGGTTCAGCAAATTGCCTACTTCCTCTTTGGTGATCTCCTTGAGAACTTTCACTAATGAAGATAGGTTACAAACTTTGGTTTACAAAGAAAGGAAACCCCCTTAGAACACTACCCTCACAATCTGTTTCTCTCTCACCCTTGCTCAAAACCTTGATACACTTAGAGAACTCTCTTGCTCTCCCCTTGATATTTTCTGAACTTACAAGTTTTCAGCTTCTCTATACTTTGCACAAACTTATGCACTTAACAACTTGATGTTCTCTTGCTTCATCTTCCCTCTTATATAGGCCTTGGGACTCCAAGATCAGATATCATTAAGTTATACACGTTCATGCTTTAGTTATCTTACTTTAGACACCTGTTCTTGGCAGCTCATAAAACAAGGGAACAAAGGATGCTAGCTGCCATCAATCTCTTGAACCAAGAGAGAAAACACTCATGAAACAAGTTATCAATTTGCCAATGTGTTCTCCCAACTTTCCAGCTGCTATGCCACCTTCTAATATCTCAGATTTGATCAGAAATATCCTTGCAAGTCGATAGGAAGTGGTAGCACACCAAAGAAGACTTGAAAACGCGTAGGAATTTGAAACAGCATCGTCTGGGCGACCCGTCGCCCAGACCGCGACCGGTCGCTTTGTCACAGAATCAATTTTCGCTCCAGGCTTTCACCGGGCGACCGGTCGCTCATAACTTGCGACCGGTCGCTTTGGCATAGAGTCGAAAAACCAATTCAGACTTTGCAATTTGCTTGAAACCGACCGGTCGCTCATAACCCTGAACCGGTCGCTGGTTTTAATATTTTGTATCTTTTTAATTGAGCCATTTTTCTCAACATATGTCACCCGGGGAAGGACTTGAAATACCTCCAAAGATGTATGATGATAAAAATTGGAGGGGACTTGTTATAATTGCTTATTTTTCAGTCCATGAGCATCCAACTGCCACCCTTGGAGATCTGGGCTCCCAAATCACTGTTAAACTTTTGTGTCACTTAAGAATGGGTGAATATTGCTTGAATCCAGTCGCCATGTGTTCCATAACAAAAGAGAAATTCAAGTAATGTGCGGGGATTTATTTGGGTGACCTACATACCCCGTGTTTTTCTACCAGAGTTTAGTGTTGCTAATTCTGATATTGTAGTGCCCAGAATTTACAACAATTGCCCATCGTTGACAGTGGAAAGGTCTGGTATCGGTCTCATATACCAGCAAGACGAGGAGAAATTTAAGCAAGCAATAATCCAATCCTGGACCTCCTTCTTTGACAATGCGGATCCCATCCTTCAGTTTGTTGAAGGTCACTCTCCCAGAGCAGCCAAATCAAGATCATACGCCCCAACCACACCATGTTCAGTCTCTCTTACTCTCTCCTTTTTTCTCTCCCACATCAGCTATCTGAATCCAATAACATTACTTAATTTTTATATTTTGTAGGACTTTAATGGAGACATCATACTCCACGCAATTTTCCGTCCGATTACTGAAATTCTAGATTGGTATATTTTTCACGTCAGTGATTCTTCAGTGTCAAATCCTGTTGCCTCCATCTCTATGTAGTCAGAGAAATTGGACAGGACTGGCACTTTATGCATATTTCTCTAGACCTTGAGAATCCAACTACCTCCCTAGACAACTTCGATCCAGAAAATCCTCACTTGGAAACTGACAACACTAGTTTGGAATATTCTCTCCACTCCTATCGATCAACTGGCCATGAATTAAAGTGGTTAAAAGATAGAGGATTCATTTGGCTGACCTATATACCACGGAAGTGGTTTCAAGATCAGTTGAATGGATGTAGTCACTTGGATGCTTCATTTGCAAGCGACAGGGCAGGGCTGTATGCGAAAAGGTGTGGTTTCCGTCCCGTATACCAGCATGATGAAGGGTTTATGCAGCGCTGTATGAGCAAGCAAGACGAGGAAGACGAGGAAGAATTTAAGCAAGCAATAATCCAATCCTATATCTCCTTCGACAATGAGGATCTTTTCCGTCAATTTGAGGAAGGTCTTGTTGTGAATTAATACTAACTCACTTCCCCTTAGGACCTAGTTGTTGATGAACTTTGTGACAAACTCAAAGATGGATGAGTCTTACACACACACAGAAATTTAACAAAATAGAAATGACACAAGTGTTTATAGAGGTTCAGCAAATTGCCTACTTCCTCTTTGGTGATCTCCTTGAGAACTTTCACTAATGAAGATAGGTTACAACTTTGGTTTACAAGGAAGGAAACCCCCTTAGAACACTACCCTCACAATCTGTTTCTCTTTCACCCTTGCTCAACACCTTGACACACTTAGAGAACTCTCTTGCTCTCCCCTTGGTATTTTCTGAACTTACAAGTTTCAGCTTGTTTTCAACTCTCTCTACTTTGCACCAACTTATGCACTTAACAACTTAATGTTCTCTTGCTTCCTCTTCCCTCTTATATAAGCCTTTGGACTCCAAGATAAGGCATCATTAAGTTCTGCACGTTCTAGCTTTAGTTGTCCAACTTTAGACACCTGTTATGGCAGCTCACAAAGCAAAATGATCAATGGTTGCTAGCTGCCATCAATCTCTTGAACCAAGAGAGAAATCACTCATTGAAGCAAGTTATCAATTTGCCAAAGAGTTCTCCCAACTTTCCAGCTGCTATGCCACCTTCTAATATCTCAGATTTGATCAGAAATATCCTTGCAAGTCGATAGGAAGTGGTAGCACACCAAGGAAGACTTGAAAACTCGTAGAAAACTGAAACAGCATTTCTGGGCGACGTCGCCCGATCCGGCGACCGGTCGCCCAATCCTGGCGACCGGTCGCTTTCCACAGATTCGTTTTTAGCTTCAGGATCGTCTGGGCGACCGGTCGCTGAATCCTGGCGACCGGTCGCTTTCACAGATTCATTTTTGCTTCAGATTTCGACTGGGCGACCGGTCGCTCATAACTTGCGACCGGTCGCTGGTCTTTATTTTCTTTTGTATCTTTTAATTGAGCCATTTTCTCAACAGGTCTTTCTCCCGAAGATCCACATCAATATCATATGCCCCAAGGACCAAATGTTAAGGTCTCTCTCTCTCTCTCTCTCTCTCTCTCTCACACACACACACACACATAGATGTTCAGAGTCAAAAATATAATTACTTGATTTTTATATTTTGTAGGACTTTGATCGTGACTCAATATTTAACGCAACTTTCCCTCCAAATACTGAAATTCTAGAGTGGTTCAGTCATTATCATATCAGTGGTCCTTCAGTGAAAATCCAGTTACCGCCATCTCCATGTAGTGACAGCAATTGGATGGGTCTGGCGCTTTGTGCATGTTTCTCACAGCTTGAAAATCCAACTGCCTCCTTAGACAAATTGGATGCAGAAACTGCTCATTACCTCATTTGTCACTTGGAAACTGAGGACACTAGATTGGAACCTCTCCACATGTACCAAACAACGTGCGAAGAATTCAAGTGGTTACATGATGGAGGATTCATTTGGCTGACCTATATACCACATAAGTGGTTTCTAGATCAGTTGAATGGGTGCAGTCACTTGGAGGCTTCATTTGCAAGCGATTGGGGAAGGTTGTTGGCGCAAAGTTGTGGTTTCCGTCTAGTATATCAGCATGAAGAGGAAGAGTTTAAGCAGCACTATATCAGAATGACCTCGTTACTAGTCAATCAAGAAACAATTGATCAGCAATACCATGATGATGAGAGCGAGGCAGGACCTAGCATAACAGACAGCTCCATCCAAGACTCTCACGATGAAAATTGGAAGGAGCCGAGGGTCCTAAGTCTAAAGACAAGGGTAAACAAGTTCAGGAATAGGCTGCGGATGAAAAATATGTGGCATTAGGTGGTCCATCCAATTTAAATAAAAACCACAAGGTCTGCATTATCTTGAACTGTTTGGAATAAAATGTTTGTTAGTAAAGACGTGTCGTTTCTTAAAGGCATGCATGCAATATTAGGTGTTTGGTTGTGTCCTGTATTTGAAATAATTGAGTATTGATTTCATGTCCTCTTCTGTCGTTTAATTTCTTAAAGCACTAGGTTTAATATACGTGCTCGTACAAGAAGCATGATTTTTATTTGTGGGTATGATGAAGGCCTCTAATTATATTCGATCACAATTCAATTGGTGCGGGTATAATGAAGGCCATAGCCTTGGGTCTATTGTTTGTGAATGGTAAATCAGAGTTTAAAGTCGCCATTTAGCTTGAGAACTGTTTCAGCAGGAAGAGCAGTAGGATCAGTTGCCCCATTTGTATGAACTTCTCGTCCTTTGTTAATCAGAGAAGCCAGGTACATCTCATCAACTGCAAGGAACAAAATTCTTGCATGAATTTCCAGGTTCAAGTATTATACTTCCAATGTGCAAACCCACAAATAAGGAAAAGATGCAAGAATGGACAATCAGAATTTCAACCTATGCTCATTCTATTATTTGAGGGTGCCCCATCTGTTCCCAAAGAGACACAGATGCTGGCATCAAGCATCTCTCTTATAGGTGAAAATCCAAGCATTCTCATTGCAACATCAGGGCAGTGAGATACTTTGACCCCATCCCTTGAAAGACAATCAGTCTGGAGATACAGAATAACAGTTACATACCATCCATAAAATATAAGAACAAGTTTAAAACCATGTGAGTTTTGATTGTGTTGATGAAAAATGTACATAACACGCAACAGACGTGGATACTCGGATACATATTTTACCGTCAGACACACACAGAGCTTCATCCCACTTTTATGTTATGTTTAACAGATTACAAAAAAGAAAAACCATGTGATCAGTTTTACAAATTTTGTATGAGTTCAACACAGGAATAGAAACATCAACTCACCCCAGCAGGGTTGACCCAAACTGTATGAGCCGCTAGCAAATTGTCGTGAAGAAACTGTATCTTCTCCAAGTGTATGACTGTTCCATGGTCAACTTTTTGCGTCTCTGTCACAAATTAATTCTCATATGCTATCTCTGCAACATGCTAAGCATTGGAAACATGAGCTAAGTGAATGCTAAGTTTCAACATCACCCGTAAATGTATATGTTAGAATGGTGAGAGATAAATTGAGTACCATGTGAATCCTAGTTTTCAGTTCTTTGGCAGTATCTGTTGTTGCAAGTAGTAATCCATCAGTTCCATTCATAATTTGCCTAATTCAATACGGCTCGGTTTTTCAGTTTTGCGGTCTCCATGCCCCCTAGCGTTTTACAGTAGTGCATAAAAGATAGGGATTTGACAAAAAAATAAAAGCAAAACAAAAAAACGATATGAGATGAAAAACACGGAGGCATTAAAAAAGTTTTTTCTATTTAAACCCCACACTTCTCTTTGTTCACCTCATGTTCTAAGTTCATTCCAACTTCTAATTCAAATTTTCATAATTTTTAAGAAAACCTCACTCTCTTCCCAAACTACCCTTAAATACAATCCCATTAGAAAAAAAAATATTCTAATTAAACCCCATACTTCTAATAAAAAAGATAAAGAGAAAGGTTAAAATTATTCAAAAACTATATTGCAGCTTCACCCTTGGGGCCGACATATGATATTGCAATGGACAATAAGCGCGTTCTAAAGTTCAAAAGATATTTTTTTTAAATTTTACTATTTAAATCTCACACTTTTTGGGTTTAATTTTCTTTGTTCACTCAAATACTTAAATCATTACACTCTTTAGGGGGGTGTATTCAATTAAGATTTTTAAAGAGTTAAATGGAGTTATAAAGTTTATAGAGTTCATTGTAGTTCAATCGATTTCTATCAACTCCACATGGAGTTTGATTGAATTCCTAGATTGATTTTGATGGTGTTTGTTAGAGTTTTATCGTAGATTTTAAAAGAGTTGATTAGAGTTCTAAATTTATTTTTTTATTTATTTATTTTTTGAGTTGTTTATCGTCTTTCTAGATTTTCAAAAGAAAAAAGTACCTTTACAAAAACATTTTGTAAAGAACTTCCAAATCAATACATCCAAAGAAAATTAAAAAAAGGACATCTAATTTGTTCAAATGTGCAGTAATTTCATGACAAAAAAAATGATAAGTAAACTATAATTCTAAATGCATAAAAACGAATAAGTATTTGTTTCATTGCTCATCTTTGACTCCCATCATTCATAGCATCTCTCGACATATCTGAAGATATCGCAACCCTCCATTGGTTAGCATTCTCGCGTTGTTGTTCTTGGGTTTGAAAAACTTGGTCATAATTATTTCCCTCAGTTTCTGGTGATGACGACGACGCTGAATGCTCGTTGTTTTCTTCAATAGGAAATTCATCAGAACGACACTCCTTACGAAGAAAATTGTGCAACCCTGCACAAGCTAAGACCAACTCTGCTTGTGTCTCATATGGAAATGGAGGGGCAGACTTAAAAATTGTGAATCGTGATTTAAATATACCGAATATTCTCTCTATTACGTTTCTTAAGGAAGCATGTCTAAGATTGAACAACTCAGCTGCATTTTCAGGATCACGACCTTGACCGGCAAAATCCTGAAGATGATATCGAACACCTCGAAATGGAGGAATCCACAATCCACTAAGAAATATTTACCTGAATATACGACACAAATTCAATTAATATTTACAATACAACCTAATATAGACATAAATAAATAAATATATACCTGGTGGCACTTTAAGTCCGTTCCTCCTTGACATAAATAAATATAGACATATTGCTCTCTTTCGATGTCCATGGGTTATAAGGTGTTTTTCCTTTTCCTTTTCCTTGTTGTGAATCTCTCATTTATAATGTTACTAGATAATACATGCAATCTTTAATTAGTTCATAAGAAAAAAAATTATATATGAAGATAATTTTTCCCTTTTTGTTTTGGCATGGTACTAGATATACATAGATATTGTACCCAAAAACAAAAAAAAAGATGACTATAGATCGATGAAGAAGCTATCATCTATATATGACATGATGCATAGAAACGAAAAAAAAAACAGCAACTAAAAAAAAATTAATAATAACAGCAACCAATAATAATAATAATAACATCAACCCTTGACAAGCACACACGTTGTATGATATATGCTACTGTTTGATGACTATAGATTGATGAAAAGGCTTTGGTCGAATAGATTGACAAACATACACGTTATATCATACATATATATGTTACTGTTCATATATGAAAGAGGAGATTTGTTCATATATGCTACGTTATATGATCCATCCATATATGAAAACGTGAAAAGAGGAGATTTTTTACCTTCACTTGACAAGCACACACGTTCGAGGACTGGAAAGCGTAGAGCACGTTCAAAGTTTCTAGGGTTGACATAAGATTTGTCAGGGCCTTTTGTATTTATACTTACCACTTTAATTTCTAACGAAATCAGGCAACTTATTAATTCCTTCAAAATAAATTACTTTTTGAATACACCTAAATTTTGTTTGACCTTTAAAAAGTTATAATTGAATACAACTAGATTTCGATGTATTTTTTTAATATCAATTGAAATCTGAATTGAATACACCTAAATTTTTACAAATTCTTTTAAAATCTAAATTGAATACACCTAAATTCTTAAACTCTTTTAAACTCTTTTAAAATCTTAGTTGAATACACCCCACTTATTATATTTCATTATTGGGAACGACTATGTACCGAAAAGTTGGATATAAAGAGAAGCGTTGAGTTTAAATAGCACGGATAATTAAAAACTAGCGGGCGTAAAAAAATTAGGCGTGCAAACCCCCCTCTCTCTCTCTCTCTCTCTCTCCATCGCTCCAACTGTCTCTTTTGACAAATAAAAAACTCGGGATCTCTCTTTCGCGCTCTCGCTCTCAGTAGCTTTCTCCTTCTCTCTCCCGCTTTGATTTTCTCTGTCTCTCTCCCGCTCTGACTCTCTTTCTCTCATGGTGGAAATCTAGCTCGCTGTCTGTTTATCAAACTCGCACTATCTTTCTCGCTGGCTGCTCTTGTCCCAACGTCTGAAGCTCTGTGACAGGTAATAACTCTCATTCTCTTAGGGTTATGGTCTAGCCATCCAACAAATCAGTATATCAAAACAATTATGTCCCTAATTTGATTTAGGGTTAAATTTGTTGAGTATTGAATTGGGGCAAGTTTTCTGAATTTTTTTCTGGGTTTTGCTTGAAAATAGGACTAGCTAAGGAGCTTTGCTCTTATTCGTGATTACAACTTAGACAATAAGAATAGCATTCAAGTTGGGGGTTGGAGATTTGAAATTGGAAAGCTAATTCTATTCTTAATTTATTGTGTAATGCTGATAGCTCAAAGTGAATTCTTAGGTTTTCAGGCAATTTTAAATTTTTTTTGAATATCTGGCTTTTTGTGCTCTAATGGCCACAACAATAGATTTGATGAATTTTCTGCATCGTTTGTCATTGGCACTGTTCTTTGTCAAGTTTATGTTCTTTCGATAGCGGGTAAAAAACACTATTATATAGCTCAGGCTTTTATATCTTTGGCTGACACGGCGATTTCTATAACTCTGTTATAACCTATTATAGTGTTTTTTCAGCGCTGTCTATGAGAAGTTGTGTTGTAGTGATTTAAACCAGTGTTTAGAGGGTGTCTATAAGGTGCAACAATGTCGGTAACAGCAGGTGTTAGTGATACTGTGATTGCAGTCAGGGATAAGCTCAGAGGTAAAATTGGGCAAACAAAAGTTAAAAGGTATTGGCCTGGAAAAGCTCCTGAGTGGGCAGATGATGTCGACGAAGATGGGGATATTAGGATGTCTGCAGCTGCTTCATTGGAGAAAGCTTTCCCCACGCAGGAATATTCTGATGTTGTTAGAAAAGATGATCCTAGACTGCGCCGTTTGGCTGAGAGCAGGATAGATAATCGTGAGGATGTTCGAGCTGATCATAGGCGTATCCGGCAAGCTGAGATTGTTTCAACAATTGAAGAAGAAGCCAAGAGGCAGGAAGGGTTAGAAGCGGAGGAAGAGGATGCAGATGCTTTGGAGGAAAGAAGAAGAAGGATCAAGGAGAAGTTACGTCAAAGGGAGCAAGAAGAAGCTCCACTCCTTCTGTCGGAAGACGAGGAAGAAGTAAAGGAAGAGGAGGAAGAGGAGTCTGAGTATCATACTGACTCAGAAGAAGAGCTTACTGGTATGGTGATGTTGAAGCCTGTCTTTGTGCCCAAGTCAGAGAGAGATACTATTGCTGAACGTGAGCGACTTGAGGCTGAAGAACGAGCCCTTGAGGAATCAAGGAAGAGGAATTTGGAGGAAAGGAAAAGAGAGACAAAGCAGATTGTGGTTGAGGAGATTCGGAAGGACGAAGAGATTCAGAAGGGTTTGGAACAGGAAGGAAATATTGCTGATATTGATACTGATGATGAAGTAAACGAGGCAGAGGAGTATGAAGCTTGGAAGGCAAGAGAGATAGCCAGGATCAAGAGGGATAGGGAAGACCGGGAAGCAATGATAAAGGAGAAGGAAGAGATTGAAAGGGTTAGAAACATGACAGAGGAAGAGAGGAGGGACTGGGAGAGGAAGCATCCGAAAGCTGCACCACAACCAAAGCAGAAGTGGAGATTTATGCAGAAATATTACCACAAGGGTGCTTTCTTCCAGTCAGAACCTGATGACTATGCTGCAACTGTTGGAACAGATGGAATTTACACACGTGATTTCTCTGCCCCAACTGGAGAAGATAAGATGGACAAAACAATATTGCCCAAGGTCATGCAGGTCAAACATTTTGGTCGTAGTGGAAGGACGAAATGGACTCATCTTGTCAATGAGGATACCACTGATTGGAACAATCCGTAAGTTCAATTTCTTTAATGCATTAACCATTCTGGTTACCTATTTTATTTTTGTGTTGAATTCATTAAACACCACAAGCACTATTATATTTCTTGTTTTCTTAAGGGAAGTTAGAGTTTGTGTCAGTTTACCCACAGTTTATTTGAAGTGAATACAAACTGAGGGGCTAATCTTACTGAATTTCTCAGTCAAATTGTAAGATTTTACGGGTTGGAGAATAGTAAGATTTGAGGACATTCACGTAGCACTTGATGAGCATTAGTCTTGTAGAAAAGTATGTGTGGTCCAATAGCAGTATGGTGCTTTATTAGCACATATGTCTATTAGCTTAAATAGTTTGATATAATAATTAAACAAATAGGTTATATTCATTGATAAGTAAAATTTGATTTATAAAATGCTTTAGGGAATCAAATAGAAAATTGGTTATGGTAAATGTATAGTATCACTGTATTTGACTTTACTGATGGTCAACATTTTTTATTTTTTATTTTTTGGTCAGAAGTTGGACATAAACATCACTTAATTCACGTACAAGTATTCCTAACCAAAAACTGTCTTTCACTTTGATCTAGAAGCCCATGTAACTTCATTCGCCTATACCTGTTGAGAGATTCAATAATTTTATATGTTTCAAGAGTGAAGTTCAAAGTATGAGAAATGATCCCATCCAACTACCCAGGACCAGATGATTGAGAGTCTTTTTATTTTTCTGTAGGTAATGCAATTTATAGATGTCATTTACGTTTATTATTTTGGAGCTCTTTAATCATCGTGTTTAAGTCTCTGTCATGTGATCAATGGTATAGGCATAATTCAGTATTCCTAAACATGTTAATTTGAGTCTTCCAATGGTTCATGTAAATAGTCCTTTTAAAAAGGACTAGTTAGTAAGATTTGAAAATTAGTGAACATCAAATAACTTATAGTTTTCTATGATTTCCCGCTCTCATGTGTAGCTTGAATGGTATTGGAGTGAGACAAAGACACCTCCTGATCTATTACTAGGAATGATCCAAGAAACTTTTAGTAGTGATGCCTAATTCCATATCTTTTTGTACTTCTTTGTCCTACATCATTATATCTGTATATGTTTTCAAGACTCCAAAATTCGGTTGGGTAGGAATCCATAATCTGTAAATGGAATGACAGGAAAACGAAAATGAAAAAGAATAGCCATGGGTTGTGTCAAAATTTTAGGATAATAAGCTAAAAATTCTTCAACAATATATAGAAAAACTACATTGATATTGTTGTGGTCGTAGGAATAATTTAAAGTTTTGGAACAAAGAATTGGTGGCGTAACTTTGAAGTAATAGAACATGGGAAAAGTTATTGTTCTTTTTTATTTTATTAGCAATTCGTTATGGTCATATTCATATTGTTACTTTCATTTCTATATCAACATATTTTGGATGGGTACTATATGTCAGTATAAGTATTATTTTTTGGTGGTTTTCACTTGGATTTCTTAGTATGTAAAGTTAAGGTTCCACTGGGAGGAGCTGTCTTGTGGTATGAATATATATTAAATTGATGTGAATTTTGTTTGAGGGAGAACAAAAGTTGAGATGTGAATAGGCGAACATACCATACAAATTCTGATGAATTTTTCATAGGGCTTTTTCCCCTTTTCGGTAAAGGAAGTGGCTTGGAATACCTTATAGGTATTTTGGGGAATATAACTGTATCATCAGTAATGGGATCGACTTTGGCTTCTCTTTTGCTCTTAAATTCCAGACTACGTACATCTGAATACATTTTATTTGATTGTTCCCGAAATTTTTTGCCAAACAAGCACATTTATTTACCGTTTTCTGTATTTCAGATGGACGTACAACGATCCTCTTCGGGCAAAGTATAATGCTAAAATGGCAGGAATGAACGCGCCTATTGCAAAACCCAAAGGAAGCAAGAAATTGAAGGATTGGGAGTCTCGTTGATTTATTACTACGAAGCTAGGTTTTGTAATTTATCTGATGTTTTCATGACGGAATACAAGTTTGTGGGAGAATATTACATTCTTTAATGTATTTTCGCAATGTAGGACTGCTCAGGGCACAGCCATGTAAGATTTCTGGTCCATTATTATGATAATTTAGTATGACTTTAGATTAGAATTAAAATTATAGAATTCGATCTGCAACTTTTAAGACTTGGGAGTGAAGCAATGAAAAAGAGACGAGCGATGGCATCATGCATCTGGAGTTATTAAAATTGGATTAGGACTTTATGCAATTTTCTCGGAGCTTGAGAATCCAACTACCTGCCACGACAAATTGGATCCAGAAACTCCTCACTACCTGATTTGTCACTTGGAATATTCTCAACACCCCTATCAAACAACGAGGGGAGAATTAAAGTGGTTAGAAGATGGAGGATTCAATTGGCTGTCCTATATACCACGGAAGTGGTTTCAAGATCAGTTGAAAGGGTGTAGTCACTTATACGCTTCATTTGCAAGCAATACGGGAGGGCTGTATGCGAAAATGTGTGGTTTCTGTCCAGTATATCAGCATGAGGACGAGTTTACCACTTTTCTTGAGACCAAAGAAACAAATGATCAGCGCTACCATGATGGTGGAGAGGGCAAGGCAGGACCTAGCAGAACAGACAGCTCCATGCAAGACCCTCTCTTTAAAAGCGTGGAAGGAATCGAGGGTCCTAAGCTTAATAAGGACAAGGGTAAACAAGTTCTGGAATAGCCTGTGAATGTAGTAGGAAAACAGACAGCTCCATGTTTGGTTGTGTCTCGTAGAAGTCAAGTTGTGTGTTAGCTTTCTGTTTGAATACCTGAGGGTTCATGTGTCCTCTCTGCTGTCGTTTAATTTCTTAAATCACTAGCTAGGTTTATGGTTTTATATCTCTTAATACAAGTCAAGAAGTGTTCTCTTACAAGTCAACCGTGTGGATTAAATATCTCCTTGAAATAATTCAAGAGTTATATGACCTCTCCTCTATTACGAGAAACATGTTTTTAATCACCTTATGTGGGTATGTTTGTCAAGGGCAGCCTGCCCTTCTTTTGACACGCTTCTTTTGTAGGTGCTTAAATTCATGCCAGTGCTCCAGTGTATAATTATGTTCTTACAGCTAAAAGGTTCATTATACCACCATATACCTATTAGAATAAACAACAAAACACAGTGCATATAGGATTAATGGTTGACGTTGTGGTACTGGAGTACGATGTATGTGTGGTTATGTAAAATTGGAGAATAAAAAAATGAGGAAGAAAAAAAAAAAGAATACTGAAAACTAAAAACAGTTTAAACTATTATCAAACATGGTTTGGGTTTTCAAAACAGAAACTCAACACTGAAAACGAAATGGTTACCAAAAGTAGAGGAAGAGATTAGGACATGGGAGTGGAGCAATGAAAAAGAGACGAGCGATGGCATCATGCATCCGGAGCTATTAAAATTGGATTAGGACTTCGTTGATATTCGTTTTGCACAAGTCCAGTGTTCAAGTAGAGACAAAGAAAGTCGAGCGGGTCCTATGTTTTTTTGTCAAGTAGGTCCATTTGGCTGAGATGAATTCCAGGATTTCTTACCCAAGTGTCTAGCCTGTGAGTCATTATTACTTATTTTTATATTGTAAAGAAAATGAGTCGAAATTACTTATTTTTAATACATTATGATATGAAAGGCTTGCTTGAATAATTTTAAAAAACTTCCATCAACATATAATTACTCTTAATGGAGAGATTTTCATTAATACACAAATTATGGAAAAAGAAATTACTAGGATAGATTTCAAACGTATATATAAAGATAGAAAGCCACATATCTTAGACACAATATGATATGAGTACTAGTACAAAGATAAACCTTAAAATCCTAATTCATTATGATTGAGAGTTTTATTAACAACTCAACCAATACATTACATTAACCTTTATAATTGATAAAACAAACCCTTATTATATTACCACATAGTACCTGAAAATATCCAAAGAAAAAGGGTTACGTATCTATTCCCAGTTTCAGTCTCAGCAGTAACACCAGGGGCCGGGGGCTGGCCGTGCCTATACTCTCCCGGGGGGGGGGGGGGGCTGGGGGGCCATGCCCTTGCCGTTTAGGTAGGCATTTATAATACGGTTGACCAGGGCCGCAATTGACTACTGGCCCGCGTCCAGAAGAGGGTGTACTAACTGAAATAAGAGTAATCTATATATATAAGTCGTCCTTGATATAAAAAGAATTTATATCAGTTGACAAGCATAGGGTTATGTGACGTAGTTTATCTTTCAGGTCATTTTAATGTTTGCCGAAATTTTTTAGTTTGTATTATATGAAGGATGATACAACACCCACAAAGAAAATAATATGAGTTAACATGAGTAGGTCATAAATATGAACATCCACATATACCCACACATACATATATTTTCACAGATCGGTAGAATAAAAAATATAAACATACATCTGAGTTAAAAAAAACAAATTAGAAACTCACTAATAGGAGGCTTAGTAATTTCCGCTAGCTCACGAGCTGAGACCTCAGAGGAGATGAGGATCACAAGAGCAAAAATAAAGCCAAGAAGAAGAAAAGTCTTGGAGGATGATGCCATGTTTTTCTTAACAACACAATTAAGGTGAACACTAGATTGTTGAGTGAATTTAATGTGGCTTGGCCTCAACCAATTTATAGACCCTTGAGGATAGAGTGGGGTGGTGGGGGAAGAGAGGGAGAGATAAGATTTCAGTGGACATCGTTGAACTGAAGACGCCTAAGGGAGAGGAACACTTGAAACCTAGTTGATCACATTTTGTGGACTTAATTTGACAAAAAATACTCAAATATATACAAATAAATGACCAGTTCAAAATTTCATATTTATTTTGTTTAAAATTAATTGGAAGGGAAGTACTATTCTCTTGGATACTTTTCATACAAAAGCCAAGAGAACTCTGGGGAAGCAATGCGCTGGTTGCTGCTTTTGTCTACGTCATCACTTTCCTTCCAGTATGGGTTCAAGTAACGTACAAGGCAAGATATGTGACTGAAAAGTCATGTTGGACCACACATGTACGGACGTTGATTTCTTCTTTTTTGGTTTTCCAATTTTTTTGGTCTACGAAAGAGACTTACTTTGAAGTCTTTGCATGCCCATTCATATTTAGCTTACTCGTGGACAAACGTTCATTTTCTTTTTGTCTTTCATTTTTTTTCCACAAACGTTGATGGTTTGTCTCCATTTGTAAATCGTTTAACTAACAGAGAAGAAAACCAAGTCTACACATAAATCTTAAGTAAATAAGTTTCATATGTCTTTGTATGCCTTTTGGTTTCATGAATGAACTCAGGGGCGGAGCCACACTAGGACTAGTGTGGTCATGGGCCCCCACTCAATTTTTTTATATTTTAAAAGTAATATACTGTTATGTATTTCTATATGTATATTATTTCAAATACTTTACGTTTTGATATGTACCCACGTGTGTTGTGGCGGACCTATTAAGGCACAAGGAGGTGCTTCAAATCGCCTATTTGCTCAGCTGGCATGTAAACCCTGACTTCAAAACCCCCCAAAATTGGACCAAAATGCTCAAACAATGGCCAACTAATGCCAAGACATGCTGTCATATTCAGAAAAGATGGTTTTGTTTGGGTTTGTTTAGGTTGCATAAGGGATTTCAAAGAGAGACGAAGTTGGGGTTTGGATTTGGGTAGAGAAGAAAACAGAGAGGAAGAGGAAGAACTGGGTTTTGAGGGCAAAGCTGTGGGTTTTGTAGGTTGTTCTTGATCTTCTTCTTCGTGAGAAGAGGCGTAGTTAGCTAGAGAGAGAGAGAGAGAAAGAAAGAGCTGAAAGAGAAACCAAAAACTGACTAAAAGTGTTATTTGGGAGATAAGTGGGCAATAAGTACGTATTTATAGGTGATATTTGCAAAAAATTTGGGAAGAGGTGGCATTTTCAGATAAAATTATGAAAAGGGTGGCATTTTGAGCTATTTCCCTATATTCAATATGCTTAGCAAGTTGACTCTAATCGAGTAGCACTGTACAATGTACATGATGAAGACACACAACACACACGTATGAAGAAGAGAGAACAACCTGATATTTGGGTGCTCTTACTAAACAGAGGTTACCAACAGTCTCCTCCCATTAGCATCTAAAGCCATTTCATGTCTGCAATTTTATGAGCTCTCAGGGTCACTGAATCTCCAGTATGGAAGAGAGTAATGTTAGTTAATCAGGTGTATGCCCAATTTGTTTGATAAGACTGCTGTGCAACCAATTTCTATATGCCAAAGAAGGTACCTTCTACAGTTTCTTGACCAAAGGATTTGACCTTGGTTTTGCAAGCTCCATTCAAGAACCTGACACCACAAAACCAGTTCTTTTAAGTAAATACTTTTAAGATAACAAAACTATAAGGCCATCTATAGTTCAAAAAATGATGGGGACAACATTTCAAAATGCAATACTTAAACTTCATGGGAAAATGAACGTAAAGCACTTGCCTTTCCATCTACTCCCAAACTGAAAATACTTGTCTCATCAGGCCCAAAAAGAATGCAGCTTATAGCAGAGTCGTGTGCTGGCCACCCAGTTATTTGTAGACCGGCAGACATATCTTTGGCTTGTTAAGGTGTTCATATATCTATCCGCATGTACATCTGCAGGAAACCTCAGCTCCAGAAAGGGGCAACCCATATATGATTCTACGATGACATGGGCTTGACCATACCTGTTAAATGCCCTTGTTGAGGGTGATTTAACCATCTTGGAAAAATAAATAACACTCGGGCAATGCAAAAGTGTCAAAAACAGGGGGTTTCCTGCTCTTCTGAAAATCATTTACCACCTAATTTCCTACAATTTATACCAAGCCCTAAAATATATGTGAGGATACCAAACATGTGAATCATTCCATCAGTTTAGCGGCTGCCTAAAATCTTTCCATTGTGATTGAAATTAAGGGATGTAATTGCAGGTGGATCTTTACCAAGAGGAAGAACTGTCTTCATGAAACCCAAAAGGTTATTTAAGGCATAAAAATACAAGTTTCTTCTCACAAAAAGAAGAAGGCATTAAAACATAAGTGGCTATAGCACATACCATAGCCTTCCATGTCTTCATGTTCCACACAGTTAATGAAGCGAACCCGAGACTATCAAGGTGACTTGATCCATGCCTACAAAGACAATAAACTCCTAATTCTGACATGTATCAAAATTAAATACCCCAACACACACATACAAGGACATAGATGCATGTACTTAAGTTATAAGATGAATCTTTTCATGATCCAATTATAATCATTTCACAGCATGGTGCTCATACCACACTTCAGTTGAATAGGATTGTTACAATAGGGGCAACATTTTGGTCAAACACAGAAGTCTGGCATATGAACAAAATGATAAGATTCCAGAAAGAACATACCCCTTGGATGCTGCTGGAGAAACAAATATTGGCTCTACAAGGTTGCATTTTATATTCAATACACTGGAGCAGGGAAAACAAAGGTAAATAGCAGCACCAAGGAGTACACAATAGTACCAGTAATATTAGGAAGAACCTTGGAAATGCTTCACTCGTATTAAGATCGCAGACAACTCTCTTTGCATCGACATTCCATGCTTTAATGCCTCCATTAGAAGTGCCTATGAGAAGCTTTTGTCAAAAGGAAAAAAAAAAACACTTAAAAATAGATATATCCAATCTCAAATAATCAGAGTATGATTTCAAGGCCAAGAAATATTTGAGTTCATTATGAAAATCTAATCTGCATACCAATCGGTAGATTTACATTCCAAGTCAAGTGACATAATTTTGGCTCCGCAATAAATGGTTGCATTTCTAGATGTCGGAGTTGATGAGTCATATGTCCATATCCTATTTAAATATGTATGAAGAAATACAGATTGCAAAAACTATGGTTTTATCTCACATTTTGCCCCAGAAATAAACAATCAGTCACCATTTATAATTGAAGTAAAATTATAGCATTAAGTTGGCAGCATAAATAAGAAAGACAAGGGGTTAAAGAGATCTAGGGTTTACAGCAATTGAAATTTGAGGAATTGTAAGAAAAAATGGTACCTTCTTGTGGAATTGCAGATGAAGCGCAGGGGTTTTGTGATTTACAGAGGGACCTGGGAAGTCCGATTAGCTTTCCCAGGTGGAAGGTAGAGTGAGAAATATAAGTAAAAATGAGATTGGCGAGAGAGAGAGAGAGAGAGAGAGCTACACGACAGAGAGAGTTGCACAAGAGAGACTAAGAAAGACCGAAGAGAGAGTGAGAGCTGAGTGAGAGAGAGAGAGAGAGAGAGAGACGGAGCCAAGAGAGCTGAGAGACAACAAAATTTCTGAAAAAGTGATATGTGTGCAATCAGTGGACAATAAATATGTATTTATAGGTGATAGTTTTAAAATTTTTGGAAAGGGCTGGTATTTTAAAAACAAATTATAAAATGGGTGGCATTTTGAGCTATTTCCCTTTATTAAAACACAAGGAAACCAATTCCTTGCCTCATGTATGTGACACATTGTTGCGCTTTCTCTCTAAGTCCTCTCCTTATAATTTAAGCAACGATAAACAATTGTTGCCCATAGCTATACACAAGCACACATGTAGTTGTTGCCTACTACATTTTCATTCTGGCGGCAAATTCCCCCCTCCATGAAATTGGCAAAAAAATGAAATTAATAAACGAGGAACAAGGTTTCCTGCATTCACAGATGTCAGACTACGCAAGGACTTTCAAAAGTTGTTGCCTATTGTTGTTATAAGCGAGGAGATTTTAGTCGTTGCCTAATGTTTCATTGCCAAATCCATGTTTTCTTGTAGTGTATATTTATTTAAGATTGATTCACTTTCACATAATTCTTCCCTCTGCCACAATATAGATTACTCATATATTTGTGTGTTTTAAAAAAGAATATACTATATCACTTGTTTATTTGGAAAAGAAAATAATATAAAACTTGTGCTCTTTACACAGGTTAATCTTTGTTATTTAGCAAAACCATGACCAAGCCTTAAGGCGTCGTCACTACTACAAAAAGTGAAAAAGACGACCAGAAAAAGACGACGGTAGAAGAAAAAACCGTCGTTGTGTTTAAAAAAAACAACGGTAACAAAAAAACCATCGTGGATAAGTGACTTAAACAACTAAAAGACGGAGGTACTATTGAATATTTTTTATAACGACGCACACAAATAAAAAAGCGTCGTCTTATTAAAAAGGTTTTCTTCAGAATTAAAATCTGACCAAAAAACGACGACAGGCAGATATGACAAGCGTCGTCTTTTAAAAATCAAGTGTCCTTTTTTCGGTAAAGACATAGTTGTTTTGAAAAAACTGTCGTCTGTTATATGTAAAGATGATAGTTTTTTTAAAAAAATGGTCGTCTATTATGAAGTAAAGATGACGGTTTTTTTTAAAAAGGGTCGTCTATTATTTGTAAAGATGACGATTTTGTTTTATAAATGGTCGTCTATTATGAAGTAAAGATGACAGTTTTTTTAAAAAAAAAGATCGTCTATTATATGTAAAGATGATGATTTTTTTTAAAAAATGGTCGTCTATTATGAAGTAAAGATGACGGTTTTTTTTAAAAAGGGTCGTCTATTATATGTAAAGATGACGCTTTTTATAAAAAAACCGTTGTCTATTATATGTAAAGACGACGATTTTTTTTAAAAAAGGGTCGTCTATTATATGTAAAGATGACGGTTTTTTTATAAAAGCGTCGTCTTTTAAAACACGCTAAAAAATGGCCACTTAAGTGAATTCGCGCTCGACAAATTTTCAGATTTTCCCCGGTCTCTGAAAACCTTATCTCTCCCTCCTTGAAACCCTCCTGCACTCTCTAAAACACCCTCATGAAACTCTCTACAAAATATCAAAAAAATCGATATCAATGAAAGAGTTGAGAGATGTTCGCAGATCCATAAGATGTAGAGGGAGGTTCTGTATTTGAGAATCAAAGCTGGTTGAAAGGTTTGATTTGAAAGTCACCTAATCTCTCAATACCCTTCTATATCTTGCTAGTGAATTCTAGATTAGTCTCTTTGCGTTTCTAGTATGTTCTTTGTCTCCTGATTTCAGATTTTCTCTCTCTTGATTTGTCTGGTTTGTTTACATATTTTTTTTTATATTTCTGGTTTCTTTTTAGATTTTCTGATTTGATTATCAGGAGATGAGGAGGAAGCTTGCAGATTTATAACTTTTTCTTTTGCAGGTTTTCTATGTGAGTTGTATGTTTTTTTGTTGTTGAAAATTTGTTACCTTCTCGTTTCACTATCATTTTATTTATATATTTTTCCTTTTGCAGGTTCTCGATGGTCTTTTTTATGCTCATTTTACAAGTTTTCTATGGAAATATGGTCCAATGGTAAAATTTATCTTCCACCTAATTTTTTATGTTTATAATCTTAGCTTTTTTTTCTCTCTTTGTCATTTTGATTTATTTACAGGGATGATGGAGGAGACTTCAGTTGTGCATCATTTGTATGTTTGGATGAGGAAGGCTTGGATTAGGAGTACGTAGGTCTTGTTAGGAATTATGTTTGTTGTAGAATAAAGATTGGTTAACTATGTAATAACTATTGAATCTTCAAGTTTTATGAAAGAAACTATTTTTGAGTGTATATATTCATTAATAAAGCATTATGGTTGGTTTTCTAGTTAAAATCGTTGTATAGCATCATAGGAAATCAAAAAGAACTAAAATGTAGCAATTTGGGAACTTATTAGACAACGGTTTTTATAATAAATCATGATCTTTACAGATAATTAACGACAATTTTTATAAAAAAGGTCGTTTATTATAGGTAAAGATGATGTTTTTTTTTAAAAAAAAGGTCGTCTATAATATGTAAAGATGACGGTTTTTTTAAAAAAGGGTCATCTATTATATGTAAAGATGACAGTTTTTTTTTAAAAGGGTCGTCCATTGTGAAGTAAAGATGACTTTTTTTTAAAAAAAAAGGTCGTCTATTGTATGTAAAGATGACAGTTTTCATTAAAAACCGTCATCTTTACATACAATACACGACGGTTTTAAAAACCGTCGTCTTTCATCCTATAATTAACGATCTTTACCTCTAAACAACGACGATTTTCTTTAAAAATTGTCGTCTTTAAGATAAACAACGATGGTGAAAAGCCGTCGTAGTTTGACACCCAAATAGATGGCGGTCAATTTAACGACGGTTTTCAAAGCATTACAACGACGGTGGATCCCCGTCGTCTATTTCGTTTTTTGTAGTAGTGCGTTGTTATGCTTTGTGTATGTGTTCCTAAGTTGTAGCATGAAGTCGCTTCATTGCGTGTGTTCTTGGGTGTGGTTGTCGGTTGTTAGGTTTTGGTTAACAAAATTTTTAGTTTTCCTTGACAAACACGTAAATTTGATTTTAATTTTTTATGCACTTAATCAAGCTCAAGAAGCTAGACTAATCTTGTCACACCCCGGATCGGCTCCACCGTAGCACGATATTGTTTGCTTTGGGCCTCCCTCTCTGCCCTCACGGTTTTGTTTTTGGGAACTCACAAGCAACTTCTCAGTGGGTCACCCAACCTGGGATTGCTCTAGCCCCAACTCGCTTAACTTCGAAGTTCCCATGACTCCGAAGCCAGTGAGCTCCCAAAAGGCCTTATGCTAGATGGAGGTGGGTATGTACATATAAGGCACATCACCACCTCTCCGTTGGTTTATGTGGGATGTTACAATCCATCCCCCTTAGGGGCCCGACGTCCTCATCGGCACACATGCACCACACGACATAGTGGCTCTGATACCAAATTGTCACATCCCAGGATCGGCTCTGCCGTAGCACGATATTGTCCGCTTTGCAAGGACGGACCATAGGCATGGCTAACCTGGGCTATAGCCCAGGTGGCTTTTATTTTTTCCAGCTCATAAAAAAAATTATAGCCCAGTCAGTGATCTATTAAGGTGCTACCTTATTTCCATTTTCAGCGTTGAAGTAAATGTCTTTCTCCTTTTACTTTCATTTATTTGTATATTACTCAATTTACTTAAGTTTACAATGTAAATAATGAAGTAACCCCCATTTGGATTCAAATAAAAATACTAAAAAATCAAATTCCCACCAAATCAAAATATGAAAAATCGGTTTTAGTACAAAATAAGATTTAGGCTAAAAATGATGGCTCATTAAGTCAATATATGCTTCATACTAAAATCCCATAAAATCAAGTTTTCTTATTTGATGTGTAAGGAATAAAAGCCGCCAAAAATTATCTTGAGAAAATGATTATTCCGAAAAACTATTTTTTATACTTAGCCAATATTTTTACATAATTTTTTTTTCATGTATTATTATTTATTGTTATCAATGAAATTACATCATACAGTTCGAAGTTTTTTATCTACTTAGTATGTTTATATGTAAGTTAAATTTAGCCCAGTCAAGTTTGAAATCCTGGGTTCGTTCCTGCCGCTTTGGGCTCTCCTCTCTCCCTCACGTTTTGTTTCTAGGAACTCACAAACAACTTCCCAGTGGGTCACCCATCCTATGATTGCTCTAGCCCCAACTCACTTAACTTCGGAGTTCCCATGACTCCGAAGCCAATTAGCTCCCAAAAGGCCTCATGCTAGATGGAGGTGGGTATGTACATATAAGGCACATCACTCCCTCTCCGTTGGTCGATATGGGATGTTACAAATCTAGGATAGCGCTAAGACAATCTACTATGGCTAAGATCAACTTCATGATGGATTCATGCTCTCAAAGCTCATTGAAGGTAATTCATCATTGATTGCATTGCATGCATTGTAGTGATCTCTTTTGCATGACTAGTCATCATTGTTTGTCACATGTTATTGCCACATCATTTATTTTTCACGTGAGCTTGCCTCTGTTGGCAACTGTAGGTTTTCTGTCTTAACCATTTTTGTCCAATTCTAGCTCTTATCATTAGCTCACATGTGTCTTTATTTTGTGACGCCCTAATTTATCAAAAGGGTGGCTAATGGTAGAGAGCATCGAACACTTTCATTTTTTGATTATTGAGATGCATCTTTTAGCTCTGCCATTTTCTCTGAGAGTGTTCATGGTTTTAAAAATGAGGTTTTCAAATAGCCCTTGAAATCTGCTTCTATTTTTGAAATCGACTTCACCCATTGAGAATTTTTTGAGAAAAAACTTTTACAATGCATTTTCTACTTGGTGAGGCCATGGTTTTCGAATTGAGATTTCCGTGTTGCTTTTGAAATCTGCTTATGTTCTTCAAAATCTGCATCTAGCATTTCATACACTTCATATGTTCATATCTAAATCAGATTCTCTGCTCTTCCTTCTCTCTCCTTCTCAATTCCTGTAAAAACAAACCCAGAGTAAATAGACCACACCCAGGGGGTGTTGGCTGAAGGCCCTCCGATGCTTAAGTTAGGTCGATTGAATCTAGGAGAAACAATAGCTAAATAAAGGGTATGGAGATGTATTTATGGTGAGAACCAGACGGCCGGAGCCTTGTGTGGTGGCTAGAGCCATGTATGTAAAATATGGAGAGAGGAGAGTGGTGTAGCCGGTGGCGGTGGTGGCGCCGTCGACTAGGGAGAGAGAGAGATGGACAGTTTAGGGTATTTTCTTAGGTGTTAGAATTACCTTTTCAAAATAAAAATAAAATAAAGAATAAACCAAAGGATTAGGCGAGATTAGCTCCTCAGGATCCGTCATCAGATGCACAAACATCCACCACCCTCAAAGAGGGGGCCAACACTTGGAAGCCCCCCACTCGTCCCCTTGATCATAATTTATTAATAAGAAACAAAAAATAGATACAAGAACAACAGGGGGGACCGAACCAAACCCTGCAGAAGAGAAAGACAATGACAGAAATGCAAAACAACATGCTGACCTAAGAGACCAAAACTCTAAAAGAGTAAACAAAAGAAACTAGGAGAACCGGTAATTAGGCATGCCCAGCCAGTCCCACTGACAAAAAGGCAAAATAAAAGAAGGTGGAGTATCCCACCAAATTAAACTAGAGCCCAAAGCACCATGATTTGCCAAAGCATCAGTAGCATGATTACCCTCACGAAAGATATGAGAAATCTTAAATGACATGTGTTGGAGACGAGGCAAGCAATTTTGCCGATCAACTCGTAGAAGCCAAAGGACCAAATGTGGAGAGCGAAAGAATTTAGTAACTAACAACGAATCAGTTTCAATCCAAACATTATGCCAAGCATGGAGCCAAGCAAGCTCAATGGCCTTAATAACCGCTAAAACTTCAGTATGAACTTCACTAGGAACATCTAAATTGGCCGAAAATGCCCCAAGAACATGGCCCTAATAATCGCGAAACACACCACCAGCACCTGCTTTACTAGAGTTGCTTTTGCGAGCGCCATTAGTATTAATTTTGGCAGAGCCAAAACAAGGGGGGTGCCTCATAACCTCAACAATTTTGGGATTGGGGTGGGGACGACATCGCACCCCAATGGAACGAAAACTACACATATCACGCACCTTATTCGACATATGACCCTTGGCCAGAGGACTAGAGGCATGCACATGATTAATAATGGTACGACAAGCAGAAGAAATTGTAGAAAACTTCTCCTCGAACGCAAACTTATTCCTTAAATCCCAAATTAGCCACATAGTAGTTTCGAACATAAGAAGCCACAGATCCAAGAGCTGAGGGCTAAAATGAGCAAATGGGCCGGAAGAAAGAATAACCGCTAAAGGCCCAGGAGTAAACTACAAACCAATAAAAATAAACATAGAACTCCATATGGAACAAGAAAATGGGCACTCAGAAAATAAATGATTAATATTCTCCATAGCCATCCTGCAAAATAAGCACATAGAAGCAAGGGCAATACCACGCTTTTGAAGAAAATCCTCTGTGAAAAGCCTGCCATGCATAACTTTCCACACTAAAAATGATTTCTAGGGCCCAATAAAAGGTTTCCAAATTAACTTGCACCAAGGAACCTCGGCAAACTTAGGCCATGTGAATTCATAAGCATCCTTAGCAGAGAGGCGCCAGACGAGGATGACGCCCAAACTAACGAATCACCTATAGCAGGATCATGAAAAGAAGAAATATCCATAATATGCTCTCAAATACCTGGAAAGTGCAGACTTAGGAGAGACGGAAGGTGCCAGATACCATTTACACGATCCTGAGAAACCAATTCCCTCATGCGCGGCCGTAAAGAAGGGTGAAGACCAAAATAATTAGCCAAAGGTTGACCTATAAAGTTATCCCACCAAAAAGAAGTGCTCCTACCATCTCCAAGAAGAGAACGAATATTGCTGAGTAAATCTGTCCAAATACGCTTAAGGCTGGGCCAAATGGAGGATGGGACATAAGTAGAACGAATCTTACCCCTCTTCAAAACCTATCCTGAAGAAACTAGCAGCCCAAAGAAGAAAACGAAAGAGCATCCCAGCCCTTTTTAAGCAAAAATGCTCGATTTAAAACCACTAGTTGCTTAAGGCCAAGACCACCTTCTACCATAAGAGCACAACATCGATGCCAAGAAACTAGAGGAACCCCATGTTTGTCAAAAGAGCCAGACCAAAGGAAATTAAGACACCAAGTCTCAATTTTCTGAAGCAGAGACATTGGCCACTAATAGATATGAAAACTGTAAACAAGCATACTAGCTACCACAGACTTAAGTAGCTGAAGTCTACCCGCCACAGAAAGCTGAGACCCTTTCCATGAAGAAAGCTAAGAACTGATTTTGTCTGCAATGCCCTGAAAATATATTGCACAAGGCTTGCCCTTGAAAATAGGAACACCCAAATAATTAAAGGGATACGACCCCACCTTGATGCGCAGAACATTCGAAATCAAACGATGGCGGCGCTAGAGAGTCTTACACATAAAAACATTAGACTTTGTTTTGTTGATAATTTGGCCAGAATTAAGCTCATATTCTTTCAAGAAATCCATAAGGATTGTGAGATTTTGCCTAGAGCCTCTACAGAACACAATGATATCATATGCAAAAATAACACGGGAAATTGTTTGCACCCACGGGGCAAAGATATTGGAATGAGCTTACTAGAATTAATCAATTCCGCAATACCATGACTAAGCACCTCTTCTGCTAGACAAAATAGCAGCGAAGACAAAGGATTATCTTGAATGTTTGGTGTATCCATGTATGTATAAGCTCCTTGTGTGCTAGGGTTTTATAAAGAATAAACTCTTACTTGGAAAAAGTTTATTCTTTCCCCAAATTGTAGAGATTGAGTTCATTATGGATTTGATTGGGATCAAATCTCCTAATTTGATGATAATATCTCCAAATAAGGATAATATCTTAATTAGTGATATTATCTTTTCAAATAAAGATAATATCCCATAATAAAGATAATATCCCTATTTTTGGTGTCAATTATTTTGCCAAATAAATGACATAATTAATTTGACCTAGGAGATATTCTTCTTGTGAAATTACCTATAGGATGATTAAAAATGCCTAGAGGGGGTGAATAGGTCAATTTAATATTATATATCAATAAATAAAAATAAACTTCGGTAGCAAGATTGATATGGCTTATCAGCCCTGAAACGTGCAGAGCATAAAGTAAAAGAACACGCTGAGAATTATTTTACGCGGTAAAACCCCACCTCCTGGGGAAAATCCACGGGAATCCTCAATCCAAAACAAATCCACTATATAATGATGATTACAAGAAGTACTCACACACTTATCCTAGATGCAATCTAGATAATGTTTACTAACTTCTTCGTAACCCAACTTCTGTCACGGATGATCTTTTGACACTCCTTATGTTGAACGCAATACTGGTCACGATTGCTTCAAGCTCGCGAGAGACAAACCGCCGAAACGGTTTTGGTGCCCTCAATCGTATGAGTCACAAAACATGTAAATCAATGCAATACGAATGATAAAAGTATTTGATAAATCACCAAGTAAACATGGAACACTTGATGACTTATCTCAACTATACGCACAACAGCTTTTCTTGAGAAATTTAGATGATCAATCAAGACATATGAAAGCTGTGTAAAAAACCAAGAAGTCACGCCATGTCTTTATACAGACATATTCTCCTTTTACCAAGGGAATTGCTTAAAGCCAAGAGATCAAATAAATTGCCTAAACATATTTGATTTTTTTAAACAATCACGCCAGCTTATGCTCGCTTTTCAATAACTTCCAATCCCATCAATTTATATAAAGAAACAATATAAACTAAGATGAAAACAATGAAACCAAAGAGGACGTGCTCTCCAAGTTAAAGATGAAAAAGGATATTTTAACTTTAAACCAAAAGAAGGTCCAAATAGGAAAATAATCTCAAGAGATAAACTCTAATCCTATTAAAAAGATGACTAATATAAAAGTATTTGAGTGAAAATAACTCCAGATAGGAATCCTACAATGAATGCATGATTATGTCATGATTTACCTGAAAATCAAGTTTCTCATATTGATCCAGCCATACATTGAAAATCCGGAATTGAATGTGTTGTGCCAAAACTTCAGTAAAACATATTCACATACTAATTCCCGACTTATGCTAGAGTTTAGGAAATATCAATACAATTTTCATACTAACATCTTGTCCACGTAGAGATTGGAGACTAAAATATTTGCTCCAACAAATTTTCAAAACAAAAACTCAACACTGGAAACGAAATGGTTACCAAAAGTAGAGGAAGAGATTAAGACTTGGAGTGAAGCAATGAAAAAGAGACGAGCGATGGCATCAGGCATCTGAGGCTATTAAAATTGGATTAGGACTTCGTTGATATTCGTTTTGCACAAGTCCAGTGTTCAAGTAGAGCCAAAGAATAAGTCGAGCGGGTCCTTTTTATTGTCAAGTGGGTCCAATTGGCTGAGATGAATTCCACGATTTTATTCGGTTTCTCAAAGATCCATATTGTAAAGAAAATGAGAGTCGAAATTACTTATTCTTAATACATTATGATATGAAGGGCTTGCTTGAATTAATTTTAAAACTTCCATCTACATATAATTACTCTTGGAGAGATTTTCATTGATACCCAAATTATGGAAAAAGAAATTGCTAGGATAGATTTCAAACGTATATATAAAGATAGAAAGCCACATATCTTAAACACAGTATGATATGAGTACTAGTACAAAAATAAACCTTAAAATCCTAATTAATTATGATTGAGAGTTTTATTAACAACTCAACCAATACATTACATTAACCTTTATCATTGATAAAACAAACCCTTATTATATTACCGCATAGTACCTGCAATATCCACTGAAAAAGGGTTATCTATTTAATTCCCAGTTTCAGTCTCAGCAACACCAGATCCTGGTTTTTCATGATGGCCTTGGCCGTGCCTATACTCTCCCGGGTCCGGAGGCTGGGGGACCATGCCCTGGTACGCATTCAGAATACGGACGACCACGGCCGCAATTGAAGACTGGCCCGCGTTCAGAAGAGGGTCTACCAACTGAAATAAGAGTAATCTATATATATAAGAGCCGTCCTTTATATGAAAAGAATTTATATCAGTTGACATGCATAGGGTTATGTGATCAGTTAAAAGATTAGAAACTCACAAGAAAATTGACTAGCAGTTTCCACTAGCTCACGAGCTGAGACCTCAGAGGAGATGAGGATCACAAGAGCAAACATAAAGCCAAGAAGAAGAAAAGTCTTGGAGGATGACGCCATGTTTTTCTTAACAACACAATTAAGGTGATCAAGACAAGATTGTTGAGTGAACTTAATGTGGCTTGGCCTCAACCAATTTATAGACCCTTGAGGATAGAGTGGGGTGGTGGGGGAAGAGAGGGAGAGAGAAGAATTTCTGTGGACATCGTTGAACTGAAGACGCGTAAAGGAGAGGAACGCTTCAAACCAAGTTGATGACATTTTTTGGACTTAATCTGAAAAAAACACTCCAAAATATACAAATAAATGACCAGTTCAAAATTTCATATTTATTTTGTTTAAAATTGTAATAAAACAAGGTTATTATCACACTCTATGTGGGGTGAGTGGGAGATGTAATAAAACAATTATTATGCACTAATCCTTGTTTTATGGCACTACACAAATTAAGGCACTTAGCCTTGTTTTATGGCACTACACTAATCCTTGTTTTATGGCACTACACTAATCCTTGTTTTGAGGCACTAAACCTTGTTTTAAGGCACTACCAACCTAAGCACTAATGCATGTTTTATGCTCTCTTGAGATGAGCTAAAACAACTCCTATAAATAGATGAAGTGTGTGCAAGTGAAGAGATGATGAGAAGCATTAGTGCATACTCTCTAAGTTGGTGTGTGTGAGACAAGAAGTGTGAGTGCATATCAAAGAGTTGTAGTGAGTTTTATACCCACAAAGAGAGAAACCTCATATCTCCCTAAACACTCTCCTTTAGGCAATTCACCAAGAGCCTTGGTCTTGGGTACATGGAATCAATGGAGTAACTTTCATAGCCAATTCAACGACCTTGGAGACGAAGAACGTGTAGAATCTTGTTGGCGTGTTCGTGACGTGGAAGCGTCACGGTGGGCTGGTAATTGCAAGCGGTTTTTCACTGGAATCTTCGCAAGGTATGCAGTACCTTATTTCCGAATATATATTAACGATAATTAACAAAAATTAATTGGAAGGGAAGTACTATTCTCTTGGATACTTTTCATACAAAAGCCAAGAGAACTCTGGGGAAGCAACGCGCGGGTTTCTGCTTCTGTCTACGTCCATCAATTTCCTTCCAGTATGGCTTCAAAAGTAACGCACAAGGCAAGATATGTGACTCCAAAGACTTTCAAGTCTTCGTATGAAAAGTCATGTTGGACCACACATGTCCGGACGTTGATTTCTTCTTTTTTGCTTTTCCAATTTTTTGGCTCTACAAAAGACTTACTTTGAAGTCTTTGCATGCCCATTCATATTTAGCTTATTCGTGGACGAACGTTTTCTTTTTTTTTGGTCCTTCATTTTTTTTTCCACAAATGTTGATGGTTTGTTTGTAAATCGTTTAATGAACAGAGAAGAAAATCAAGTCTACACATATATCTCTTTGTATGCCTTTTGCGTTCCTAAGTTGTACCAGTCGCTTCATTGCGTGTGGTCCTTGGTGTGGTCACGGGTTGTTAGGTTTTGGTTAACTAAATTTTTAGCTTTTCTTGACATGTAAATTTGATTGTAATTTTTTATGCACTCAATCAAGCTCAAGAAGCTAAGACAATATAGTATAGCTGAGATAAACGTCGTGATGGATTCATGCTCTCAGAGCTCATTGAAGGTAATTCATCTTTGATTGCATTGCATGCATTGTAATGTTATCTTTTGCATGACTAGCCATCATTATCTGTCACGTGTTACTGCCACATCATTTATTTTTCACGTGAGCTTGTCTCTGTTGCCAGCTGTAGGTTTTCTGTCTTAACCATTTTTTTCCAATTCTAGCTCTTATCATTAGCTCCTAGGTGTCTTTGTTTTGTGATGCCCTAATTTATCAAAAGGGTGGCTAATGGTAGAGAGCATCCAACACTTTCATTTTTGGATTATTGAGAGGCATCTTTTAGCTTTGCCATTTTCTCTGTGAGTGTGTCCATGGGTTTTAAAATGAGGTTTTCAAATAGCTCTTGAAATCTTTTTCTATTTTTGAAATCGACTTCACCCATTAAAAAGTTTTTTAGAGAAAAAAATTTTACTTTGCATTTTCTACTTGATGAGGCCATGGTTTTTGAATTGAGATTTCCATATTTCTTTTGAAATCTGCTTCTGTTCTTCAAAATCTGCATCTAGCATTTCATACACTGCATATGTTTAGATCTAAAGAAGATTCTTGATTGGTTTCTTCAAGAATATGGTTTCTTGAAGAAATTGATCCTTATTAGTTTTTGAATCTATATTCCATCATTCTTGTTCGAATAGGAGCTTAGCTACCGGTGCCATGGAGTGAAGGAGCTGAGGAGAAGATACGAATTTCAGACGGCGCCAAACTGCGATGCTAAAAAATGGACGGCCAAGATTGAGCCCAACTTAGAGATGAGGTATGATGGATGATTGATGAAGGTGAGGACTTTCGGTAGGTATGTGAAGGCTTGGGCCTTCAGCAAGAGGAATGGACGGCCAAGATTGAGCCCAACTTAGAGATGAGGTATGATGGATGATTGATGAAGGTGAGGACCTTCGGTAGGTATGTGAAGGCTTGGGCCTTCAGCAAGAGGCAAGCGATTGTCTTAGGTAGGTGTGTGAAGGCTTGGGCCTTCAGCAGTTGTGTGCCTTTGAGATGCATTTGCCTTAGGCCGGTGATGACAGGGAAAGTAAGTAAATATATAGAAGACGGATATATGTGGTTCACCCTTAATGAATGAGCTACGTCCACAGAGAAGTATATTCTCATTATAATAATGTGTATTTACATTTGTACAAGGGATAGGGCCCAAAGATAAAGGAAAGAAGGGAGATCTGACCATTTTCTAAGTGGAGTATATCCTCACTTCTTGTAATATTCCAATGTGAGACTCTTTACCCTGCTTAAAGTTGCTTGGTCATATATGGTATAAACACATTGTATTATATACTTTTCTTTAGTATCAAATTTTATCTTCAGGAAACTATGTATGAAAAGAAATTAGATGAGTTTTATAATGTTGCTTTAAAACAAATAAAATGAACCTAATTAGTTACCAATTGGTCCTCGTACATTTACCAATTGTTCCTCTTTGGCATGTTTGTTGCATGAAAATTTAGTCATACAAATTTCTTTTGAGATTATATTCTGCTATTGGGAATGAGTGTTAGAATTCATACAGAAAGTATAGAAAAAAAAATTGAGAATGTGATAAAATTATGGATTTCTTCAAAATTAGGTTCGTTTGTCATACAAAAAAAAAAGTTTGATTTTTCACATGTGCCCCCTCTTAGTGATCGAATTATAAGCATTTTAGTGATTAAAATAGGGGTCGCTAATAGGCATTTCATTGAGAGGAAGTCACTCATTGTTTACCTTTTTAGTGACCAATGAATATTTAGGGATGGCAACTGAATAAATTTGTGAACCTTGTAGTGACCATCTAGTGACCATAATTGTTTATCGCTAATAGCTGTTTTTCTTGTAGTGTGGGTGCATTAGTTCTATTTGGTCCCTCTCATACAGTTTATTTATTTATTCATGACACAAATCAAAAAAGAAAATTGTGAGATTTCAAATGGAACTCAGTAAGCAAGCAAAGGTAAACTTGAAGTTCTAGAAAATTAAAACACATGCATTAAGTACATATAACAAGCAGGATCCAAGACTAGCAGTACAGAGATAAACCTTATATAGTAGGTCTGATTTTCCTTGAGTGTTCACAACTACTCAACCAATATATATAATAGACCTTTTTATTGACAAACAAACTTTCCACACACGTACACAGGCCAAGGTTTTATCTAATTCTCTGTTTCGGTCTCAGCGGTGCCTGGTCCTCTGGTCGTCCTGGTTGTCCTGGTCTGTTTTTGCTGCCATGGTTGAAGGGGTCTCCCTCTCCTCCACGTTCATGACCTCCATGCCCGTAGCACGCTCTATTGGTTTCTCCACGTTTACAATGTGCTCCATGGTTAGGGTCTCCCTCTCCTCCGCGTTCGAGACCATGGCCTTTCCCTCCATGGATGGGTTCAAGCACTATTCCTCCATGTTCATGACCATGGCCTTTATGGTCTGGGTCATGCTCTCCTCAGTAAGCAAGCAAAGGTAAACTTGAAGTTCTAGATACACTAAAATTTTCACACACAATAATATATCAATTCAAAAAATCAAAACCCATGCATTGTAATTATAAAAAGCAGGATCCAAGATTACATTACGTAACACTACAACGATAAACCTTATATTGCATAGCAGGTCAGATTTTGCTTGATTGTTCACAACTTCTCAACCTTAGACCTTTTTATTGACAAACAAACACAAGTACTACCAGTCTTACACCACACGTTGGTCTGCAACACAAAAACCACAGACCAAGGTTTCATCTAATTCTTTGTTTCAGTCTCAGTGGTGCCAGGTCCTCCTGGTCGTCCCAGTTGTCCTGGTATTTCTTTGTTGCCTTTCCCTCCATGGCTGATGGGGTCACAAGTTCCTCCACTTTCATGACCGTGGCCTTTCCCGCCACAGTTGATGGGGTCACGCTCTCCTCCATTCTCAGTAGGTTGACTCATGATTCATGTGTTCACTAATTTTTTTTATAAAAAAAATTGTAGTCTCAACTAATTTTTTTTTTAAAAAATGGAGAACTAAAATTATAAGGAGGATCCTCTAAAGACCGTTCATCAATTAATTTATGTTTTTGAGCACATTAATAGTTTTTTCTATTACACTACTAACAAAAATTAGTTGAAAAATAAATGAGATTAGATATATACAAATAATCACCAGGTTAAAATTTAATATTTTTTTGGTTTATTTAGAAGGAAAATGACCATTGTCTAAGGATATTCATCAAGTTTATAAACTTTGGTGGTTTCCAATGGCTTCATCTTTTATTATGGATCTAACTAAGCTAAAAGGCATTCCTACGGAAAAATAATATATATATATATATATATATATATATATATATATTCCTCTGATACCCAAAAAAAAAAAGGCATTCCTACAAAAAAAATATATATATATTAAAAAATTAGGTCGTAATGCTCATCATGTGTCTGATGGTATGTGTCAATCATGTGTTTAGGGAAAACAATTATGTTGTTGATATGCTGGTTTCTTTTTTTTCTTTTTTTTTTTTTGGGCAAATTATTAAGCCCTTGGGTTTCCATATTTGGGATGCTCCATTGCTATCGACCAATTAATTTTTAATGATTTATGTAGGATTTTACACCTACGTTTATTAATTATTAGTTAGTGTTTCGTATTGGGGCTTTAGGCCCTCCTCTCTAACCGAAATAAAAAAGTTTTGAACAATATACTTGCTTGATATATTTCTTTTCGTCCGTATTCATGCAGTCCCATTATTTTGGACCCATATGGTCTAAGAGACTTGTGATCACCTACTCTTAGATCTAATTTAACGGCTTCTCAAATTATGATGACTTATGTGATGTCCTACAATGATGTAATTGAAACTATTTTTATAAGGAAAAGATAATATCATACAAACACTAATGCACCCAACTTTATTAGAATTCCACATTTGAGCAGGATTAATAAATGGATAACGATTGTACCTTTATCTTTGCTTAAGGAAAAGCCATTAAATCTTAATATGTATTCCTCTTTTATTGAGGGACACCCTTTAGGTTACCCTACGAAAAAAAATTCTACGATCCAAACCATCTATTTTTTAAACCTTTATTCATAGATCATTCTTGCAAAAAAATCATGTAAATTAAAAATAAAAAAGGTATCTAATTGGAACCAACAAAATACACAAACACAATGCTTCAAAAAAAGTTTATAATAACAACTATATAGTTGAGTAGCCAAATGGTTTCGGATTCAAATGATTTTTTGCATACATGATCTTTGAGGGAATATTTAAAAACTAGACGGTTTCGGATCATTAAATATAATGTGTAGTGGGCCATACAAGGGTGAACCTCAAATATGTTTATTTTCTATTGGACGGTCCAAATGTTATTATCGTGCAAACGCTATGTATTTTTTACTAACCCTCCCTACTTTCTTCCCTGTTTACTATGGCATCCATACGGTAATAACATGCGGACGTCTGAATGAGAGAATAACTGTTTATGTGTGTGTGTGTATATATATATATATATATATATATATATATATATATATATATATGGTGGCAAATTCATGGCATCATATTTTTTACACAAGTTTTGACACAAATTTTCAACCATTAGATTAAACTACAATGAATTGCTAAAATTAAACAAATCAAATATTTTATTCTTTACTAGCCTCTCTGCATGCGTACATCACTCTAGTATTGACATGGCACCATATGAAGCGTTGTATGATAGACCTTATAAGTCACCTATATATTGGACTGAGGTGGGTAATATTGAGGAGTTGGATCCTCATATAGCACAAAAGAATATAGAGAAGATTTCTCCATCAAGGATAGAATTTGTACTGCTCAGAGTCACCAAAGGAGTAATGTTGATTTGAAGCTGCGAAGTGTAGAATTTGAGGTTAATGATCATGTATTCTTAAAAGTTTCATCAATGAAGGGAGTAATGAGACTTGGTTAAAAGCAAGAAAAGTTATCTCCCAAATTTGTGGGACCTTTCGAGATTCTGGATAAGGTTGGTAAATTAGACCATTTCTAACCATAAGGTCCAAATCCCAAAAATCCTAAAATTTAGCCCGAAACCATCTCCCACTCATGTCTAGGGACGGGTGGAATTTTAGACTGACTAGAAAATAGGGCGGTATTTGGCCCAAAATTCCAGTCCACGCAATAAATGGTGGAGCCCACTATGCCCAAAAAGAGGAGTCGATGTGCTCTGGAAATGGGAGCAGGCCCAACTGAAGCCAGCAAAAAAGCCACCGACAGCGGCTTTTCTTCCACATGTCATGCCCAGGTGAAGCGGCCGTTGCAATCCAACGGCAGTAATCAAACAACCTTTTAATTTTTTTTTTCTTCCAATCAAACCCAGCGACCAACAGGCAAAAAAACTAATGACCCATATTTTTTCAAATTGATTTCCATGTGAAAAAAAAATTGATCCAACGGCTCAATTAAAATTAAACTATCAAAATATTTGTTTTAATTTTATCTAAATCATATCCAATCCCAAAACTCATTCCAAATCAATAAATAACCATCCATTTGTTAACTAATCCACTAAAATCAATTTTTTCCTCTCGCATTGTTAATTTTTTTTTCACTCTCCTTTCTTTTTTGTTGAAGATAGCCTCAATTATATATTTTTTTTATGCATTTTAATTTTATATTGTTGTACTCATTTTCATTTTAAGTGAAATTCTATTATATTTCGGAATTTCAATTTTTTTAGGTAAAATGTTTGGAAAATAAAATTATGAAAGTTTAAACAAAAAATTAACGACAAAAAAAAAAAGGGGAGAACCATTATTAAACGATTTAATAAAGTTGTGACCCAAATTTTGAGTACGCATGGTTTGAGAAAGAAAAAAAAATTGTTTGAGTCTAGGCAATACATGAATAGTTGTATTTTGGAGGGTGGAAGTTTAGGTTTAACCATTTTATGGTTGGAGATGGTCTTAACTTGTAGGATGTACCTCCAAAGTTTTTTGGTGTT
The DNA here is from genome assembly GCA_018703695.1 of Prunus fruticosa. Classification (NCBI taxonomy): domain Eukaryota; kingdom Viridiplantae; phylum Streptophyta; class Magnoliopsida; order Rosales; family Rosaceae; genus Prunus; species Prunus fruticosa. Next base: position 26,396,098 of record CM031920.1, on the reverse strand, counting down.
CACAATGTATTGGAGCGTTAACTTATCCTCGACCTCATTAAGTTTAGCTTTTAACTCCTCCTAATGCAATTCATGCTTTGACAGAAAAAAACGATGAAGCTGATTTGACTTATGCAATTGGATGGATTATACAATTGACATACACTGAGTTAGTGACCGAATTAGGCCTTTTAGTTTTAGTGATTAAACGAATGGTCACTAGTAGAATTTTCACTGAGACCAAGTCACTCTTTAGTGACAATTAGCATTTAGGGATAGCCACTGAATAAAATTTGTGACAACCTTCTAGTGACCATCTAGTTTATTCTATTGTTTATTTGGTCCCTCTCATAGTTTATTCTATTATTTATTCATGACACAAATCAAAAAAGAAAATTGTGAGATTTCAAATGGAACTCAGTAAGCAAGCAAAGGTAAACTTGAAGTTCTAGACAATTTCCACACACAATATCAATTCAGAAAATTAGCATTAAGTACATATAACAAGCAGGATCCAAGACTACCTTACGTAACATTACGAAGATAAACCTTACATTACATAGTAGGTCAGATTTTGCTTGAGAGTTTACAACTACTCAACCAACGGACCTTTTTATTGAAAAACAAACTTTCCACACACGTACACGGGCCAAGGTTTTATCTAATTCTTTGTTTTGGTCTCAGCGGTGCCTGGTCGTCCTGGTCTTTTGTTGCGGGGGTCACCCTCTCCTACGCGTTCGTGACCGTGGCCTTTCCCTCCATGGATGGGTTCAACCACTACTCCTCCATGTTCATGGCCATGCCCTTTATGGATAGGGTCTTTTTCTCCTCCACGTTCATGACCTCCATGCCCGTAGCACGCTCTATTGGTTTCTCCACGTTTACAATGTGCTCCAGGTTTAGGGTTACCCTCTCCTCCACGTTCGTGACCGTGGCCTTTCCCTCCATGGATGGGTTCAACCGCTACTCCTCCATGTTCATGACCATGCCTTTTATGGATAGGGTCTTCCTCTCCTCCACGTTCATGACCTCCATTCTTATGGCACTGTCTGCTAGTTGGATTACGTTTACAATGCTCTCCAGGTTCAGGCTTGCCGTTTTGTCCACGGCCATGGCACAGTTCGCCTGGACGGTTACATGACACTGCGCCTCCTTTTCCACCAGTATCTTTATATATATAGAGAGAGAGAATAAGATAAAAGAATATATAAAAAGTATGCGTCGACCTATACGTACGTACATGCAAAATGATGAAATATCAAGATTCGTAAAAAATTATTGATATGTTATTACGTCTCGTTAACTAAAGGATAGATGTTATGCATAAATTATTGATATATGTTCTGGTCATGATATCTCTTATGCATATGCTTAATTAAATTCATAAATCAGAGGAATAAAAGAGACTTATATGTTTTTGTTAACAAAGGGAGAAACTCACGACTAGGTGGATTAGTAGTTTCAGCTAGCTCACGAGCTGAGACCTCAGAGAAGATGAGGATGACAACAGCGAACATAAGCCCAAGCAGAAGAAAAGCTTTCGAGGATGCCATATTTTTGCTTATAATTAACAGGACAAGATAAGACGTGATTTCTGAGTGAACATAATGGGGATTGGCTCTCCCTATTTATAGACCCTTTAAGATAGAGTGGGGTGGTGGAGGGAGAGAGACAGAGAAATTCACCCTGAGTTTCTCACTCATCTTTTCATTTGGCTTGGTCTCTCCGTATTCATCTTTCATGCCTCTCACTGTAGAGTGATTATGCAAGTCCTTTTCATTTCAATTTTCATTCTATATTTACATTTCTAGACACCATTTTTATCTGATAAAAGGTGTGATAATAATTATACATATTTATCATACCTTTGCCATATTATTCATCTCTAAATGTAATTGAGAAAGCTGCTAGCTAGCTACAGTAGCAAGTTTTAATTCTATACATTACTATATATATATATATGTATATGTTGTATATGTATATATGAGAATGGGAAGAAATGCCCTCCGTTGAAAAGTTAAGAAATCTCACAAATAGCTTTTAAGAAGTTTGGTCACTCCCTCCATTCCCAATTGATTTTGGGATGGAAACTCAACTTACTTCATGATATCAAAGCCCAACAACTCCACATCACCGAGTTATATTTAACTATTCGAAGTCGGGAAAATCATATTAAATTAGTTAAACTTCGTATTGAAGAGTACATTGACATGTATACTCGGGAAGGCAAATTAAATTTTCTAATTAAATAAAAACATTAAAAGAGTTAAATACCAAGAAACTAACTTAATTATGCACAAAATTGATAACAAGCATCAAGATCACTTAAAAGGAAAGTATCGTCAAAAGAAAATGCACACACAAAAGTGTCTTGCTTTTAAAAGGATTAGTACAATATGTGATATAAAGTTGAAGATAAGGTAAAGTTAAGAAGAAAGAAAGAAAGTAGGTTGACTCGTGATACATGTGTTCAGCAAGAAAAAGTAGGTCTCAACCAATATGGTTTTTTGGAGAACCTTATTTATTTTCCCTTCATACAGCAACAGGGGAAGAAATACAATTTTGGATGAGGCTTCTGGCAAATACAAAAGTTTGACAATAAACCTACAGATGCCCAGAACAATGAGCAAAAGAAATTAACATTTGTTTGGGGTGGTCAAAATTCACCAAATCCGCTAAGGAGGAATTCCTAGTGGCGCAACTCTTAACGACACCAGGAATTCCTGGCGGCCCAGAATCCCTAACGGTCGAGGAATTCCTAGCAGCTGAGTTCCTAGCTGCCAAGAATTCCTAGCGGCCGAAGAATTCCTAGCAGCGGAATTCCTCAGCGGAGAAATCCTAGCGGCCGTGGTGCCTTCTCAAAAATATGGCCGGGCGCTTCCCTTTACAAAAGTGGTTGGGGGTATCCTTGTAAAAGTGGCCGAGCGTATCCTTGCAAAATTGGCAAAACGCTTCCTTTTGCAAAAGTGGCTGGACACTTCTCAAAAAGTTGGGCCGGACACTCCTCAAATACCTTCGTAGGCCACTGTTCTTGCAAAAAGCTGGGCCGGGGCAGATTTTCTCCTTGCCCCCTAAGCGCCCTCCTCGCAACACTTGGGCAAGCAAAGTTGGGCCGAGGGAGCTGAAGTTCGGCAGGAGGTATTTCCTCCGAGGGAGTTAGCGGGAAGTATTTCTCCTGAGGGAGTTGCAATTCGGCGGGAGGTATGTCCGCGAGTTTCCAATATTTGAATATTTTGAGAACTCAAAGATAGTCCAATGAGGGGCTAAATCCAACGAGGGGCTAAGCCCAACATCCAAATATTTGGAGTTCTCATACCAACCACCTTGGCAGATGGTCAGCCAACTCTATAATTCTAAAAACTCAAAGGGTACGAAGTTCCACCAGATGTCAAGATGAAATCTCGGTGGTCCAAGCCCAAGCAACGGATTCGCGCCAAGATTTCTGGAGGTCAATGTGCACGTGATGGAGACCTCACAAGGAAAGAAATCAAGGAGGTTGATGACGATTCGAAATTTTCCAAAACGAGAGAAAATCAAGCAACCATAATATCTCCGCCGACGTGATCCACGAAGGAAAGAATTTTAAAAGGGTTGACATTTGGCCATTCAATGGCCAGCCCATGTGCCAATGGACGCCCTATATAAACTTCACCAAATGAAGGCAGAAGACACACAACATCAGGCAGACAAACCTATTTTTCGTCTTGCACTTTTCTTTTCCTAGACTTAGGATTTTACTTTTCAAGCACTTAGCGTAGCGAGCCTTTTCCTAGTGTAAGTTTAAATTCTTGTTCAAATTACATTATCTTGTCTTTTAAATTTAAGTTTATTTCCGTTGCTTTACTTTTCATTGTTATCGCACTTTTATTAAGTTTAATTTCAAGCTTATTTTAGTTTATCGTTCTTATTGTTCTTATCACTTTTATTTCTTGCTTTGTTTATCGCTTTGATTTTTTTTATTGCACTTTAATTCTTGTCGTTATGTTTAGCGCGCATTTAACTTAATTGCACTATTTTTACTTAAAAACCTAAAAATCACAAAAACATCTGTACGAAGCCTAACCATCCTAGAGCCCAAGGAAGTGAAGGACCCTAGGCCAAGAGGAGGTTCCTTGCTTGGCCGATCAATCGTTTGATCAGAAGTTAGAAGCGCGACATATCCATCTACTCACATTCCATTCAAGCCCAAATTCGTGGCTTGGTGGTGGCACGCCCCGCATTCAAAAGAAGAATGACCAAAATTTCTTTTCGTCGGTCGCCTGAGCCGAAAGAGGGAAACATAATTTGGCACGCTTAGTGGGACTCACATTATATGAGCAACCGAAAGGAAGGGCAACATTCCTATTAACCGAAGAACTACAACAATTATGATTCTTATGGCTCAAGTAGTCAATCCATCGGCCAACATATGGTGACCACAACCACTATGGCCAATATAGTTTCACCCATCAAGATGGGTCTAACAACTAATATGACTCAAGTGGCCAATATGGTGGGCACAACTATATTGGTGACCAAAATGGTTCGAATGATCAACATGGCTTTGGTGGCCAAACCAATCAAGTGGCATGGGGGCCAATACACTTATCCATATTGCCAAGACAGTTCCATTTATATGTACAATGAGCCTAATTATTATTCCCACCGAGCAGATCATCCCATTGGCTATGGTAGCCAATATAATCTCAAGGTGGGTGAGATGCCATCTGGTGGCCATACCCACATGGTGAAAGAATATATAAATGAGATGACATCTAAGATGGAAGTTGTATTAAAAGAGTTCGTAGACGGATTGCAAACTTCCAACGACCTTTTCATCCAAAGCTTGCAGGGATTTCATCTCGACTTAGCCAACGAGCCGAGGGGCAAACTCTCAACCCTAACCTTGTTTCTCAATCACAAGAGGAAAATCCTCATATGGTTGCAATTCGGCCACTCGTTCCACCTACTCCTCTAGAGGAAAATGAGGTTGGTAGAGAATGTGAGAATGAGAAAGAGGTGGGCGAGACGACCTTAAAATCGAATATTCAAGGCGACCTTCCTATTGAGAACCTGACATTGGTTGAGGAAAATGAGTCCACCAACGGGGATGAGACCCAAAAGGTGGTCACCAATAAAAATTGCAATATGGTCCAACCCAAGGCAACCATCTTGGGATGTAATGGCCTACAATCTAGTGAAAAAGAAAGTCGGAGCATGACCCAAGATGCAATGATGATAGACATGATTGTAGGAGAAAAGATCGACATTGTGAGACCACAATTGCAAGTGGTCAAGTTGATCGAGCCCCAGCCAAAGGCCAAGACGGATTAAGGAAAATCTTTAGCTCATTACATATGCAAGGAGTCATTCCGTCTTATAAACACATGTGTGTCTAACTTTTTATTTTGTAAATTTGATGAGGTATTTTTGTATATGTATCTAACTGTAATTGGTCTGTGTCGTCCATTCATATTATAATATGTGTACAAATTATACCACGTGATTATACTCCAATACCATACAATAATTTCTGTTTGTAAGAGGGATAAAGAAAACTGTAGGCACTGATAGGACCACTACCTATATGTTGCTTCTGTCTATCTTCATCGACTTTATAATTTATGGTGGTTTGCAGTGGCTTCATCTTATCATTGATCCAATAATTACGGCAAAAGGACATTCCGAGAAAGAAATAAAAATATAAATAAAGTTAGAAGATATTCCAAAAATTATAATAAATGAAGGCAAATGCAAAGGATATGGTTGCAAAGAAGTTCGAAGAAAGACTTTTCACAGTGCCATGTCGACTCTCACATGTATTGTGGATTTGTCGCTTTTCTATCAATCTTTTCCGACATGCAAATCAAGCTAAAGTAGAAAGAGTACTATTTATTTATTTCAAAATCTACTTTCTTGATATATTTCTTTTCCTCAATATAAATATATGAGTAATTCTCTACTTAGGTTCTGTTCTTCAATTTATGACGATTTGTGATGTTGCTACAATGATGTCACGCAAACTATTTTAATCAAGCGTTGGATCATTTATCATCTAATGGTTGAGAATGCATGTGAGATAAATAAACAATTAAGTTTTTGCACGTTGTATTCTTTACTTATATTCTCTTTCCTCTCGCATCGTTTTCTCACTCCAGATGTTTACCTCTTCGGCTTCTTTATGGGAAATTCTTCAGAAAAAAAATATATCAAGAAGTTTCAAAAAATTGTCTTAAATTTGACAATTTTTTTTATTTTTATAAGGAGTTTGACAAGCAGGATCCGAGACTGCATTACGCAACAGTACAAAGATAAACCCTATATAGTAGGTCTGATTTTGCTTGAGTCTTCACAACTACTCAACCAATATATATAATAGACCTTTTTATTGACAAACAAACTTTCCACACACGAACACAGGCCAAGGTTTTATCTAATTCTTTGTTTCGGTCTCAGCGGTGCCTGGTTGTCCTGGTCGTCCTGGTTGTCCTGGTCTGTTTTTGCTGCCACGTTTGAAGGGGTCTCCCTCTCCTCCACGTTCATGACCTCCATGCCCTTTGCACGCTCTATTTGTTTCACGATTACAATGTGCTCCGTGGTTAGGGTCTCCCTCTCCTCCGCGTTCGTGACCAGGGCCTTTCCCTCCGTGGATGGGTTTAACCACTACTCCTCCATGGTCATGACCATGCCTTTTATGGATAGGGTCTTCCTCTCCTCCACGTTCATGACCTCCATGCTTATAGCACTCTCTGGCACTTGGATTATTTTTACAATGCTCTTTAGGGTTATTGCCTTTTTCTCCACGGCCATGGCACTGTTCGCCTGGACGGTTACATGACACTGCGCCTCCTTTTCCACCAGTATCTTTATATATAGAGAGAGAATAAGATAAAGGAATATATAAAAATAAGCGTCGACCTATATATACGTACGTACATGCAAAATGATGAAACATCCAGATTTGTAAAAAATTATTGATATGTTATTACGTCTCGTTAACTAAAGGATAGATGTCATGCATAAATTATTGATATGTTCTGGTCATTTAATTCATAAATCAGAGGAATAAAAGAGACTTATATGTTTTTGTTAACAAAGGGAGAAACTCACGACTAGGTGGATTAGTTGTTTCAGCTAGCTCACGAGCTGAGACCTCAGAGAAGATGAGGATGACAACAGCGAACATAAGCCCAAGCAGAAGAAAAGCTTTCGAGGATGCCATATTTTTGCTTATAATTAACAGGACAAGATAAGACGTGATTTCTGAGTGAACATAATGGGGATTGGCTCTCCCTATTTATAGACCCTTTAAGATAGAGTGGGGTGGTGGAGGGAGAGAGACAGAGAAATTCACCCTGAGTTTCTCACTCATCTTTTCATTTGGCTTGGTCTCTCCGTATTCATCTTTCATGCCTCTCACTGTAGAGTAATTATGCAAGTCCTTTTCATTTCAATTTTCATTCTATATTTACATTTCTAGACACCATTTTTATCTGACAAAAGGTGTGATAATAATTATACATATTTATCATATCTTTGCCATATTATTCATCTCTAAATGTAATTGAGAAAGCTGCTAGCTAGCTAGAGTAGCAAGTTTTAATTCTATACATAGTATACTATATATATATATATATATATATGAGAATGGGAAAGAAATGTCCTGCGTTGAAAAGTTAAGAAATCTCACAAATGGCTTATAAGAATTTTTGTCACTCCCTCCATTCCCAATTGATTTTGGGATGGAAACTCAACTTGCTTCATGATATGAGAGCCCAACAACTCCACGTCCCCAGTTATATTTAATTATTTGAAGTCAGGAAAATCGTATTTAATTAGTTTGAGTTTGTATTGAAGAGTAAATTGACATGTATACTCGAGAAAGCAAATTAAATTTTATAATTAAATAAAAACATTAAAAGAGTTAAATACCAAGACACTAACTTAATTATGCAAAAAATTAATAACAAGCATCAAGATCACTTAATGGGAACGTATCGTCAAAAGAAAATGCACACACAAAAGTGTCTTGCTTTTAAAAGGATTAGTACAATATGTGATATAAAGTTGAAGATAAGGTAAAGTTAAGAACTGGAAAGCTCCCATTTAATCATCATGAATTGTTTATATCAGTTTGTATAACGTGTAAATGCACAAAAGAAAAAGGGGGACGGAAAAATAAAAATAAAAATAAACATAAATAATTAAATAAATAATTGAAAAGAGGAAGAAGAAGAAAGAAAGAAAGTAGGTTGACTTGTGATACACGTGTTCAGCAAGAAAAAGTAAGTCTCAACCAATATGTTTTTTTTGGAGAACCTTATTTGTTTTCCCTTCATACAGTAACAGGGGGCGAAATACAATTTTGGATGAGGCTTCTGGCAAATACAAAAATTTGACAGTAAACTGCAGAAACCCAGAACAATGAGCAAAAGAAATTAACATTTGTTTGGGGTGGTCAAAATTCACCCAATCCGCTAAGGAGGAATTCCTAGTGGCGGAGAATTCCTAATGGCGAAACTCCTAGCAGCCCAGAATTCCTAGTGGCCGAGAATCCCTAACGGCTGAGGAATTCCTAGCGGCGAAGTTCCTAGTTGCCGAGAATTCCTAGCGGCGGAATTCCTAGCCGGGAAATCCTAGCAGCCGTAGTGCCTTCTCAAAAATATGACGGGGCGCTTCCCTTTGCAAAAGTGGTTGGGGATATCCTTGCAAAAGTGGCCGGGCATATCCTTGCAAAATTGGCCGAATGCTTCATTTTGCAAAAGTGGACGGACACTACTCAAAAAGTTGGGCCGAGCACTCCTCAAATACCTTGGTCGGCCACTCCTCTTGCAAAAAGCTGAGCCAGGGCGGATTTTCTCCTTACGCATCCGGGTGCCCTCCTCTTGCAAAAGTGTCTTGCTTTTAAAAGGATTAGTACAATATGTGATATAAAGTTGAAGATAAGGTTAAGTTAAGAACTGGAAAGCTCTCATTTAGTCATCGTTAATTGTTTATATCAGTTTGTATAACGTGTAAATGCACAAAAGAAAAAGGGGGAAGGAAAAAAATTTAAAATAAACAAAAATAATTAAATAAAAAATAGAATAGAGGAAGAAGAAGAAAGAAAGAAAGTAGGTTGACTCGTGATACATGTGTTTAGCAAGAAAAAGTAAGTCTCAACCAATATGTTTTTTTGGAGAACCTTATTTGTTTTCCCTTCATACAACAACAGGGGCTAAATACAATTTTGGATGAGGCTTCTGGCAAATACAAAAATTTGACAATAAACCTACAGAAACCCAGAACAATGAGCAAAAGAAATTAACATTACAAACTGACTCATTAGAAGCCGACACCAATCCAAGATCAGTGAAAACCAATGCCACCTGTTAATAATCACCAGAACTCCAAGAACACGATTTACACTAGAAATAGAGAAGATAAATTCTACTAAAAAAAAGTCAACAATAGCATGGGTAGTTGTATCCATTAATTGTGTTTGTATTGGTACTTTTCGTACCTAATATACTAGGGCACTCTTTAACCTTCATTAGGATGAAGGAATTAAAAATTGCTTAGAATTCTAAAATGATGGAATTTAGAGCTCTATCGTTTATATTTCTGGCAATTAATAATTTCGGGGTTTGGATTTATGTACGTCAAATTTTGTAAATTATATAAACTATATTGAAAAACGAATTATTGCTCAATAGAAAGTGTGAAATGATGCCTTTTTTTTTTATACCGAAATTTGACTTGGAAATTTCAAAATCCAATTTCTACTATTTTTTCCGCACGTCATTTAATATCAATTTCTCCTCTTCAATTATTAACTTTTAGCTCAATTCAGAGTCATTTTCCTCCATCCAAACTGATTCAGGAAAATCTTTGGCTCATTACATAATTCCGTCTTATAAACAAATCACAATCTGACATGTGTAACTTTTTAGTTTGTAAATTTGATGAGGTACTTTTGTTATAAAAAATATACAAAATATAGTTTTCCTTTTCCGTAAAGCCAAACACAAAAACATTATATTATAAATAATGTTATAATAAATAAATAGAAAAGCTTTTAAGGTATAATGAAATTGAAGAAAACAAAATAATAGGTAAGTAAAAGGAAAATAAATAATAAGTAAGAAGGTGAGTTTGGTACGGTGAAGCACGTCAAAGACGCTGTCCTAAAGCCTTTGTAGCCTCCCTACGTGCAGGTCCTGATGGTCTACAAGACTCCAAGATACGACCCCTTGTACACAAACTCAAGATCCACTATGAGCACGTTCATAGACAGATATGGGTATCCAAGTCACAGAACCATTGTCAAAATAATAATATAAAGTAGAGAATATATATAAAAGTAGAAAAGGAGAGAGAAGTAGTTTATGGTGGTGATTGTGGTATGTGATATTCTGATAGTGTACTGTGTGTGTATCAAATGTGAAGGAGTAGTGGCCTTTTATAGGCATCCAAAAACATGTAACCTTCACCAACCATAAAAGTTCACCAACCAAAAAATTAAGGCATTCACCAACCAGAAATAAAACCTGAATATTAAATATTTATAACCCCCACAATAAATAAAATAAAATAACCTAAATAAATAAATAAATAAAACGGTTAAATTTTTAAAACCTTTTAAAATTCCAATACTTTTGTATGTGTATCTAACTGTAATTGGTCTGTATTATCTATCCATACAATAATTTCTGTTTGTACGAGGGATAAAGAAAACTGTAGGCACTGATAGGACCACTAGCTATGTTGCTTCTGTCTATCTTCATCGACTTTATAATTTATGGTGGTTTGCAGTGGCTTCATCTTATCATTGATCCAATAATTAAGGCAAAAGGACATTCCGACAAAGAAATAAAAATAAAAATAAAGTTAAAAGCCATTCCAAAAATTATAATAAATTAAGGCAAATGCAAAGGATGTGGTTCGAAGAAAGACTTTTCACAGTGCCATGTTGACTCTCACATGTATTGTGGATTTGTCGCTTTTCTATCAATCTTTTCCGACATGCAAATCAAGCTAAAGTAGAAAGAGTACTATTTATTTATTTCAAAATCTACTTTCTTGATATAATTCTTTTCCTCAATATAAATATATGAGTAATTCTCTACTTAGGTTCTGTTCATCAATTTACAACGATTTGTGATGTTGCTACAATGATGTCATGCAAACTATGCGACTCACAACAAATGATAAAAGAGTCAAACAATATGGGTAGAATATTTTCAGATATATTTCATTCTCCGAAAGGAGGTATTTATAATACAGGTTACAAATCCTAGTATAGTTTAATTAGGAAATAAGTGGAATCCTAATTACATAATATCTATACAAAAGGAAAAATAAATAAAACCCAAATAGAATAAGTTATATTCTACTCGCCAACACTCCCCCTCAAGTTGGAGCAAAGACGTCACGCATGCCCAACTTGTCAAGCGAGTTGAGAAAGATACTTGTAGAAACAGCTTTCGTAAGAACATCAGCTAACTGAGACTCTGAACGGATGAAAGGGAAGGACACAATCTCCGCATCCAACTTTTTTTTAATGAAATTTCGATCAACCTCCACATGTTTTGTACGGTCATGTTGTACAGGATTATGAGCAATTGCAATCGCAGCCGTATTGTCACAATATAAATCCATGGGTTTATTAGGCCCAAAACCAAGGTCTTTCAACAATCTCCTCAACCATAGTAACTCAGATACACCATGAGCTATTCCCCGATACTCGGCCTCAACACTAGATCTAGACACCACCTTTTGTTTCTTGCTCCTCCACGTAACAAGATTGCCACCCACAAACATAAAATACCCAGATGTCGAACGCCTATCTATGGCTGAACCTGCCCAATCAACATCTGTATACCCTTCTACATTCGTATGGCCATACTTGGAGAAAATTAACCCCTTGCCAGGAGTTACTTTCAGATACCTTAAAATACGAGTCACAGCCCCCATATGATCCACACTAGGAGAGTGCATAAACTGACTCACTATATTTACAGCATACGCAATGTCTGGACGGGTATGAGCTAAACAAATCAATTTCCCCACAAGTCGTTGATAACGTTCTTTATCAGTCGGAACTTGATCGGGATATATCCCCAACTTATGATTCTGCTCACTAGGGGTATTAATTGGTTTACAATCCAACATTCCAGTTTCTGCAAGTAAATACAAAACATACTTTCTTTGGGATAGAAAAATACCATGTTTAGATCTGGCAACTTCAATCCCAAGAAAATACTTTAAATCACCTAATGATTTCATCTTCGAACTTAGAAGCCAGATACTTCTGAAGACTCTGTATCTCTACATGATCATCTCCAGTCACAATCATATCATCAACATAAATAATTAAAGCCATCAATTTACCTTTATGACGCTTCAGAAACAAAGTATGATCAGAGTTACTTTGCACATACCCAAACTTCTTCATGGATGCAGCAAATCTTCCAAACCACGCTCTTGGAGACTGCTTTAATCCATACAAGGATTTCCATAGCTTGCACACCATACCCGGCGGAGGATCCATATATATTTCTTCCTTGAGGTCACCATGGAGGAATGCATTTTTGACATCAAATTGTAGCAGCGGCCAGTCACGGTTAGCAGCTAAGGATAAGAGTACGCGTACAGTGTTGAGCTTAGCTACTGGAGCAAAAGTCTCTGTGTAATCCACTCCATATGTCTGAGTATACCCTTTTGCTACCAATCTTTCCTTGTAACGGTCAATGGAACCATTAGCCTTGTGCTTCAAAGTAAACACCCATCTGCACCCAACTGCCTTTTTCCTTTTGGTAAAGGAACTAACTCCCAAGTAGCATTCTTGTTCAAGGCTTCCATCTCAACATGCATTGCATCTACCCAATTTTGATCAGATAGAGCATCCTGCAACTTAGTTGGCACACATACACTAGATAATTGACACAAATATGATGCATATGACTTAGATAAACGATGAGTTGACATATAATGGTTAATGGGATATTTAGACTTGGCATGTATATCAGGAGAATATTGCACTTTAGGTTTCCCACGAGTAGTACGTGGGGGCAAAGAATAGGTAGGCACATCACTAGAAAGTACCTCATTATCACAACTTGATTGAGGCAATGGCAGGGCAGAGGGGGGTCTATTATCAATTTCATCTGGACGAGAGTCGCAAATATCACTGTTATGTCCTTCTGAGAGAGGCTCTTCATATGTACGAGAGTCGCCAATATCACTGTTATGTCCTTCTGAGAGACGCTCGAAAACACCAACAATTTCGTCTCGCGACCGGTCGTGGCTTTCCTCGCGACCGGTCGCGCCACTCGTATCGGGACTGCCTGTCGCTCGTCGACGCGGGCGACCGGTCACTCCCTATGTACGACCGGTCATTTCCTTCGTGACCGGTCGTTTCCTCACTGCGACCGGTCCGTGCGCTTGTATCGGTACTGCAGTCCCTCTTCGCCAAAAAATTCCATATTTTCCACTCCGAAACTCTTCAATTCACTCCCCTTCTCCCCCTGAATTGAAGAGGAGGGAGAAACATAATAGGGTACTTCTTCATGAAATATGACATCCAAAGTGACATGTACCTTCTGAGTAGGCGGGTGATAACACTTACAACCTTTCTGAGTCGTAGAATAACCAATGAAGACACAGCGGAGAGCACAAGGATCAAGTTTACTCCTCTAATGAGAGTAAACATGAACATACGCAACACACCCAAACACCTTCGGAGGTAACTTAGAGACCGAAACCGGAGGAGTAAGAGCACATAACACATCAAGTGGAGTCTTGAAATCAAGAACCCGACTAGGAGTACGGTTAATCAAGTAGGCCGCGGCCAAGACACCATGTCCCCAAAGATGATGGGGAACAGACATATCCAACATAAGAGAGCGGGCAACTTCAAGTAACTGACGATTCTTCCTTTCAGACACGCCATTCTGTTGATGAGTGAATGGAGTGGTAGTTTGGTGAATGATACCGTGATCACGAAAGAACTGATTCAATGTATGATTCACATATTCACCGCCATTATCGGTCGCAAAACTTTAACATGAGCATGAAACTGAGTAGACACCATGGCACAAAAATCAGGGAGAATAGAGGCAACATCATGTTTATTCTTCATCAAATACACCCATGTTAAGCGAGTGCAGTCATCAATAAACGTAACAAACCAACGGAAACCATTTGAAGTCACACGAGCAGGACCCCATACATCAGAATGGACTAACTCAAAAGGCAAGGCAGCTTTATTATTACTTAAGGGAAAAACAGTACGGTGACTCTTGGCCATTACACAAGTCTCACATTTGAAGCTAGACTCATCACAGGAGCGGAATAAAGATGGAAAGGACGCTTAAGGTAGCCAAATGACGGGTGTCCCAAGCGACGATGCCATAACCAAATTTGTTGTTTGTCTTTGACACTGCAGCGTTGAACAGGATTAACGACACGATCACGAACTGGTGCAGAAGGTAATGTCAAATAATACAAACCCCTATCCGTTTACCATGCCCAATCACCTCGTGAGTCTTGAGATCCTGAAAAGAGCAATGGGTAGGGTAGAAAGTAGCAGAAGCATTAAGTGTATCAAGTAAGCGACCAACAGATAACAAGTTACAATGGATATTGGGAACTAATAACGCACGAGACAAGGACAGAGTTGGGGTGAGAGAAATGGTGCCCTCGCCAGGAATTGGAGAGGGCAAACCATTAGCACTAGTTATGTATGGGTCACGGGTGTTACTAGACAACTCATCAAAAAATTTAGCATTATAAGTCATATGATCAGAAGCACCAGTGTCAATTATCCAAGTATTAGAGCCAGGACCTGGAATAGAGTCAGAAACACGCAAATTTGAAGAAGAAGCAGCAGTACCAACAATAGAATTATCACCCATGATTGTAGCAGAAACTCAACAAATCACAGCACAGACACAAATATGGCAGATGCACGAAAACAACAGAGGCACAAAACAGAGTAGAGGTAGATGCACGAACACAGGAGAGGCACGCAGGTAAAGGCACGAACACGACAGAGCACAAGGTACAAACACAGGAGAGGCAGATGCACGAACACAGGAGAGGCACAAACACGCAGAGCACACAGCGGAACACGGCAAAGGCACAGACACAAGAACCCTAAAATAAATTAGGGCACATAGTAGAACACGGGTGGGCACACACACACAGGTCACCAGAAACCTGGCTCTGAACCAAGCAAACAAAAAAAAATTATACCAGGTCAAACAATATGGGTAGAATATTACATAAGTGGATTCCTAATTACATAATATCTATACAAAAGGAAAAATAAATAAAACCCAAATAGAATGGGATATATTCTACTCGCCAACAAAAAGTTTTTATGCTGTTAACACTTCCAGGAAAGAAATGGACAGAGAGAGAAACATTGAAGCCTTTGTTTTTGCAGCGAAAGGGGATTGGAAATCTTCATGCTATCTGCATATCAAGTTTCCCTTTTTCTGTTTTCTTTTTGTTGAGACTTTGACAAATCATTAATCTGAAAAATTCGTTAGAATGGTCTCTCTTTGGTTTGATTCAAATCGTATACGGTGGTCACTGTTAGAAGTTAGACTCATCAATCATAGGCTAGCTTTAAAAACCTAATTTCAATGGTGACAATGTAAAGAGTTAGAGAACCATGTAGGATGTTTTCATTTGGGTTCAATATCATGATATTACACAAAAGAAATAAAGGCTTCTTTCCCATATCAGAACTCCATTAGGAATTTGTTTTTGAAAAAACAGAATTTATTAGATCAAAAAATCAGTTCCAGTTGCAATGTTACACACCAAAAGTTTTATAGGAGAGGCGGCCCAGTTTTGAAGTTGTTCGGGTTTCAGTTCTAGTTCTAGATCATGAGGCATTTGAGGAGAGTGAAATTCGTAGGATTTTGTAAGTGATTAGATTCATATCTCTGCGTATGAATAATGAAGTTTTGTGAAAGAAATATGGAGACTGGAGAGTTTGGAGTAGAGAAACCCGTGAGAGAAGAAAAGAATTAATTAAAGGGTAAAGTGCCGTTTTGCCCTTGAACTATAAGGCAATTCGAACTAACCCCCCTGAATTATTTTGTCTGCCGATTTAGTCCTTGTAGTCTTTTAAAATAGCCAATATGGGACCTGTCGTTAGTTTTCTAAGGATTTCATCCACATTACCGTTGAAACACATGCCCCTCACGTGTCCATTTAGACGGAAATATGGATGCAGTATCCAGAAATCTAACGACAGGTCCCATATTGACTATTTTAAACGAATTGAAGGACTAAATCGGCATACTAAATAATTTAGGAGGGTAAGCTCGAATTGCATTATAGTTCAGGGGGCAAAACAGCTAAAAATCCTTAATTAAAAGAGGTGGAAAAGATGGACATCTCGTGGAACGTGTTGGTGTAGCAAGCAAATGTGTCAAAAATCTAAAGGCTATGAAGATGTGTCAAAAATTGTGGCTTTGCATGTGTCCCTGATCTTGACCCTCTTTATATATAGAGCTTTAGTTGAGAGATTTATCAAATAAGCTTATTTGAAGGACACCCTTATGGGGCCCATTCTGTATTGTATTTTACTAATCCAAACCGTCTATTTTGTAAATATTCATTCAAAGGTCATCTCTACAAAAAATCACATGAATCCGATATCATTTGACCACTCAATTGAATTATTGAAATTTTAGTATTTTCTTGAAGCACCGAGTTCATTGATTTTGTAGGACAAAATTGGATGTCAAAACGGTTTTCGATTTGTCTAATTTTTTGCAAGGATAATCTATGAATGTAGACTTAAAAAATAGATGGTTTGGATCGTTGAAAAAAAATTCGTAGAGGACCCTAAAAGGTGTCCCTCAAATAATTAGAGTGCCCCGCAAAGAGAATGAAGGGAACTTACTTGGGCATCCCGCTAATAGAGTCTGCTAAATTAGACTCTTTGTGATTTATTATGCTTTTTCTATGTTCTTTTTCTTGGTTTATTTTGTAGTTTAATTTGTGTTGGGTTGTTTTAGCAGGTTTTCTTTACTTCTATAATTTGCTTTTTCTTTTCGTAATCTTAAAAAATATTGTGTTTTGTATTTATTTGATCACACCTAAATGACAAAATGTTGTCTAATTTGGCTAAATTTTTGTAAAGGTGATCTTTGAATGATGAACTAAAAAATGATCGGTTTGGATCATGAGATGACGTTGTGGAGTGAGCCCAAATGAATAATTAGAATCATATTATCTTACTAACCAATTAGCGCTTGAGCACTCATATATATAAAAAGAAATGGAAAATGTTAGGGAAACCAACTTTAAATACCAACTTGTGTATCATATATCTAATGGAGGTGGAACCCATACACAAGTTGGTATCTAAAGTTGGTCTCCCTAGCATGACCCAAAAAGAAAATATACATATACACATAGAGTTTTTCTATGTTAAGGATGTCATAATTGTAACAAAAGTGCACAAGTCCTTCCTTTGGCTACCCAACAATTTATTTTCCACAATTGAAACCGTATATTTTTTTTATCATCCTTCAAGAATTATTCATGCAAAAGAAATCATTCAGATAAAAAGTTGTTTGGTCATATAAAATGTGGAAACTCGTTAAATAAAACCAAAACAAAAATGTGGATAATCAAATGGCTATAATAATTTTCTAACTTATCTGATTTTATGCATGAATAATTCTTGAAAAAGAACCTAAAAACTTAGCAGTTAGGATCATTGGTTTATAAGGAAATTAATGTTTCATTCCAAAATCAATTGGCATTGGGAGAGTATCTCAACTCCTTATAAGCCTATGCTAGCTCAGTTAACTTTTCAATGTGGAACAAATACTTCGAAACAAAAAAAAAAGCTAAAATGTTAAATCACTATGTCCAGTTTTACAATTGATAGACGGCGGTTTTTTCAATAATACCGTCGTCTTTAGAATTTATAGATGACGATTTTTTAACACACTGTCGTTTTTAGAGTTAATAGAATACGGTTCTTTCACAAAACTGTTGTCTTTACAGTTAATAGACGACGGTTCTTTCAACCAAACCGTCGTCTTTAAGTAAATAGACGACGTGAATTACCGTTGTAGTTTGACATTCAAAAGATGGCGATCGATTTAACGACGGTTTTCAAAACAAAAAATGACGGTTTTTCCCCGTCGTCTATTTCAATTTTTGTAATAGTATAGTTGTTTTCTTATTCGAACGTCCGGATGTTATTATTGTGCGGATGCCATTATAAACATGGAGGAAAACTGGGAGGGATAGTAAAAAATACATGTTGTTCGTATGGTAATAACCTCCAGATGTCGGCATAGGATAAAATCTGTATATATTGTATATGTCTATATATATGAAACTTTTTGAGAATAAGAGTACATTCATAAAACCAAAAGGCATACAAAGACATATGAAACTTATTTACTAAGGACATATTTGTATACTTTATCTTCTTCTCTGTTCGTTAAACAATTTACAAAAGGACACAAACCATCAACGTTTGTGGAAAAAAAATGAAGGACCAAAAGAAAATGAACGTTTGTCCACAATTAAGCTAAATATGAATGGGTATGCAAAGACTTCAAAGTAAGTCTTTTGTAGACCCAAAAATTGGAAAAGCAAAAAAGAAGAGATCAACATCCGGACATGTGTGGTCCAACATGACTTTTCATATGAAGACTTGAAAGTCTTTGGATTGGACTCACATATCTTAAACAAAATGAATATGAAATTTTGAACTGGTGATTTATTTGTATATTTTTGAGTGTTTTTTGTCAAATTAAGTCCACAAAATGTGATCCACTAGGTTTCAAGTGTTCCTCTCCCTTAGGCGTCTTCAGTTCAACGATGTCCACAAAAATTCTTCTCTCTCCCTCTTTCCCCCACCACCCCACTCTATCCTCAAGGGTCTATAAATTGGTTGAGGCCAAGCCACATTAAGTTCACTCAACAATCTTGTCTTCACCTTAATTGTGTTGTTAAGAAAAACATGGCATCATCCTCCAAGACTTTTCTTCTTCTTGGCTTTATGTTTGCTCTTGTGATCCTCATCTCATCAGAGGTCTCAGCTCGTGAGCTAGCGGAAATTACTAAGCCAGCAATTCCTATTAGTGAGTTTCTAATTTGTTTTTTTTAACTCCGATGTATGTTTATATTTTTTATTCCACCGATCTGTGAAAATATATGTATGTGTGGGTATATGTGGATGTTCATATTTATGACCTCTACTCATGTTACTCAACTCATATTATTTTCTTGTCGGTGTTGTATTATCCTTACAAATAATCAGTCAAATCATAAATCACAAAAAAAAACTAAAAACATTCGGCAAACATTAAAGATAAACTATGTCATTTATTAAATTTGTTGATCATCCGTAGGGATGATTTAAGAAAAGGACCTAAAAAATGAATATTTCAACACATTTTCAACCCACAAACTTTACCATTCAAATAAGAGAAATATATACATTACATATGTATCTATGTCATTTCTTTTGATCCCAGAAGGGATTCGAATTTGAGATGCATATTTTAACATTGAGAACAAATGTACTATTAGACTAAGTACTTATTGGCATCTATACCATTTTTTAAGAGAACTTTCTTTGTAGGTTTGAGTATAAATGTGAATTATGTCCCTAGTCTAGATAAAACAATTTTAATATTAAATTTAAAAATTAAGGGCAATATAGTAATTAGCAAAACCTTAATCTTCACTCACCCACTTTTACCCTCCTAGACTAGACCCAACTGTAGCTCTATTCTAATTTCTACCTTTATGTGAATTAATAGTCCCAATAATTGTTTTTTTTTACAAAATCATATGAAATTTCTTAATCTCTCAAGATCTTCTCGATGTTAAGTTCATTTTACTAGGCTGCTGTTTGCATGGCTTTGCTCCGTACAAAATACAAACCGATCTATGCTTGTCAAAGTGATATAAATTCTTTAGACTTATATAGATTACTTTTCTTTCAGGGGGTAAACCCTATATAGGCTGCTGTCCGCCAACTGCCAGATATTGCCGTCCGTATATTAGACCATGTCCCCCGCCTCGGCCTCGGCGTCCCCCGCCCCCACCTCCGCCAACGCCAATGCCCCCGCCTCCGCCAACGCCAACGCCCCCGCCCCGCCCCCAGCCGGGTGAGTATAGGCACGGCCAAGGGCATCATGAAAAACCAGGGCCTGGTGTTGCTGAGACTGAAGCTGGGAATTAAATAGATAACCCTTTTCCAGTGGATATTGCAGGTAATATGTGGTAATATAATAAGGGTTTGTTTTATCAATTATAAAGGTTAATGTAATGTATTGGTTGAGTTGTTAATAAAACTCTCAATCATAATTAATTAAGATTTTAAGGTTTATCTTTGTACTAGTACTCATATCATATTGTGTCTAAGATATGTGGCTTTCTATCTTTATATATACGTTTGAAATCTATCCTAGTAATTTCTTTTTCCATAATTTTTGTATCAATGAAAATCTCCATTAAGAGTAACTACATGTTGATGGAAGTTTTAAAATTAATTCATGCAAGCCCTTTCATATCATAATGTATTAAAAATAAGTAATTTCGACTCATTTTCTTTACAATATAAAAATAAGTAATAACGACTCTTAGGCTAGATACTTGGGTAAGAAATCCTGGAATTCATCTCAGCCATAAGAACCCACTTGACAAAAAAAAAAAAAAAAAAAGGACCCGCTGGACTTTCTTTGGCTCTACTTGAAATACTGGACTTGTGCAAAACGAATATCAACGAAGTCCTAATACAATTTTGGGTTAATTATAGTTTAGTAATCTGTTGTTACACCCTTAAGACATGTTAGTCCCTACCTTCAATTTTAACAATCACATACCCCGATCTTTTAAATTTGTTACAATGTGGTTCCGCCATTAGGTTTCAGTCAGATCTCTCCGTTAGTTGCCTACGTGGCATTGTGGGTCCCACATTTTTCAAATTTTGTTAATCTTAAATTGATTAAAATCTCTCTCTCTCTCTCTCTCTCCATTTCCCCATGACCACCCTCCAACCCCACGAACCCAGAACCCCAACCCCGACGAACCCCAAAGCCACAAAACCCATCTCCCCTACGATTTTCTTCTTCCCCCACCCCATGCAATTTCTTCTCCCTCCACCCCTTGCGATTTTCTAAATTTTCATATTTTAATCAATTAGTTCATATCAGCATACAATGCAAAAATTAAAAGATTCTCCATTTTCCTCCACTTTCTCACGAACCAAACACTGACTTTGCAAAAATGAAGCGACGGAAAATAATATCAAAATCCATAACACACAGAGAGACAGCAAGGAACATGATTCACTAAATAATCATACTCAGTGTCAAACATAAATGTGTAGCAGAAAAAGCCAAATTATAGAGAGAAATCCTAACCATCGTATTACTCGCCCTGCTAGAGAGCTTGCACTACTACAAAAAAGGCAAAAGATGACGGGAATTCACCGTCGTGTATCCGGTTTTCAAAACCGTCGTGAAATCTATCGACATCTTTTCCAAAAGAAAACCACGACGGTAAATCCCCGTCGTTGTTATAACAAAATAATAACGGACGTCTGTGTATTGAAAAATGAGCCAAAAAAATTGTCAATGATAAGAATAGACGACCAATTTTAACAAACAAACGTCGTTTACAAGGCAACACATGACATATTTTAACAGAACATGGCCGCAAGAGACGCATACCACGACGAAAACTAAAAACTCATAGCTGTTACATATACCTTTCACGACACATGATCAAACAAGAAACGTGATATACAATTATGACGTGAGGCTGCTATGGCCAGAATTCCAAATCCTAATGCCTGTGGTTCAGGCGTTGGACCTTCCCTACGGTCCTCCACCAGGATTGGCATGGCCATATCAAGAGAATCCTCTTATTGCACAGATAGCTGGAGTACCAGGACCTGAAGAAATCCAGCGCTGTGCAGAGGGAGGTGCCCCTCTCGTCCAAGAGCATGAGGCCCCAGTCAAGCCAGGAAGGTCCTGCACCAGTCCAGGTTCCCAGAATCAGCCAGAACCACCGGCTTCACAACCTGTGGCCCCGCGAGATCAACCACTACCACTTCTGCCTCAGGCGCCGGCTGTGCCACCCTACAGGCCAAGAAGAATGGACCCCAATCCATTTCCTCCACTAGCAAGGGGCATAAGAGGCAAATGGGGAATTAACCCTTTTGCCAACAATGACAGGAACAGACCAGGGGCAAATTGGAGAAACCATCTGGAGGTTGAAGAAGAGGAAGAACACAGGGAGGAAGCCCTCCCCGACCATACAGGATAGAGCACAGGTTTGATCACGATCAGCAGCCAGAACAGGGACGAAATCCACGTCCTGTCAATGCTTTGAACGACATGGGGGCACTCCAGAGAATGATCAGAGAAATGATGGAGCCGGAAGCCAGAAAGAGGAGAAAGGCCTACCTACAGAAAGCCGTACCCGGCTTATATAGACCAGATTCCTTTACCTGAGGTTTCAAAGTACCAAATTTCACCTTATTTAATGGAGAAGATCCTCACGCGTCGTCAGTTGAACACATAGGCAGATTTTCTGTCCAGTGTATAGCTATAGAGAATAATCCTCTGTTAAAACTAAGGCTTTTTGGGAATTCTCTCTAGGACAAGCTTTTACCTGGTATACCAGTCTACCGGCCAATTCCGTTAGACCTGGGAGCAAATGGAAAATGATTTCCATGACTATTATTTCAGGATCCAGCCAGAAGTCACCATCAGTGATCTTGCCGCTCTCAAGCAAAGCGAGGATGAACCTGCCCAGGATTTCATAACCAGATTCAGGAAGCTCAAAATGAAGTGCCGAATCCCTATGGAA
The DNA here is from genome assembly GCA_018703695.1 of Prunus fruticosa. Lineage (NCBI taxonomy): Eukaryota > Viridiplantae > Streptophyta > Magnoliopsida > Rosales > Rosaceae > Prunus > Prunus fruticosa. The sequence goes on along the minus strand of CM031920.1, from coordinate 26,373,283 downwards.
GAAAGACACTTCATTCAAATGGCTCAAACCTCCCTTAAGATTTCTTTGAGGAAGAGATTCCATGGGATGCTGTTCGGAGATCTAGCAGAACTGGAGACAAAGCATCCAAATATGAGGAACTGCTAAGGGAGGAACAACAGAAGAGGAACTCTTCCAAAGGCACATACTACAAGTCCCCTTCTTCTTCAATCCATTTAATTGAGGTAGAGTCAGAAGAAGACACAGAAGGATCGGAGGAAAGGGAGGTTGCAGTGGCGGAAATGGCAAAGTTAAAACATCCTATCAGCTGCAAAGCTCTTACAAAGCCACCAAAGGACCAGAAGCCGCCACCATTTACAGGAGGATTTATTCCAAACAAACCAACACAGAACAAGGTTTCACTAACCAAGGTCGATGCTCTGTTTGATGAAATGTTGGCGCAAAAGGCAATAGAGACGCCTCACAAGCTGCCCAAACAGAGGAGCTTAAGGGCAGGCAGGATTGCAGATGGCACAACTCTTGGAATCACTCTACTAACAGTTGTGTCCAGAGATGTCATACAGGAAGGAATAACTGCAGGAAGATTGAAACTAGCAGAAAAACCACCTTCAGTCACGACAGATCCGTTTCCCCAACCTCAAGTTAACATGGTCAATCTAAATTGGCCAGAACGGAAGGGAAAATGCCAGTTCCAGGAGGAGCAGGAGAACTACAAAGGAGGACTTCCAAAGGCCAAAAGCAACCATCTCGGCTGGAGTAGTACTGTGCAGTAAATGCAGGTGTGAAAGCGAGTTAGAAGTGACTCTGGACAGGCAGAACCAGCCCACACACAGCGTGTTTGACCGGATTGGAACGTCACATCATGTTGTGTCGGATTCACTTGCACCAAAATGGATTCAGCTGCATCCTCAACTTGTGATACTCGCAAGTGCACGAGCCGTTCGGTAGTATAGCATATGTAAGTGCGAGGTCGATCCCACGAGGATTGGTGATTGAATGATCCAATTCATTTTCCCTACAAAAAACAGAAATGGAAAAGAAAATAAATAAAACAAGAAAAAGGAAATAACTCAAGCAAATAAGTTCCCAAGTTCAATTAGATTAACGGATTGATTCTAGCTAAAGTATGATTAGGCCATGGTGTCTGGTTCTAACCTTGTGTTCCTAATTCCCTAATTTGATCATTTGTTGTCTAACCTAAAACTAAGCATTAGGAACCCATTAAGCATAGAAGAACAATTTAAACAACCAAGCATGTATCTAATCCCTGTTGTTGAATGTCCATACATACTCTTCCTATTCATAGTTCAATTCGAATTAAAGCATGGTGTCTACTCTTAATTCAAACCAAGATAGCTAACATGCAAGCCTAAATGGTGATCAATCATTCAAACTAGCATATTAACTTATAAGCATAATGAATAAGAACAAAAACCATAACTGAAACTTGGAAACTAATTAAACTTGAATACTTAAGAAAGAATGTACATTACAAATAAAATTAAAGAAGAACTTGAAAACTTGAAGAAAAATTCAGTAAACTCATTTTATTACAACAATTGAAAACTTGAAAGGAAACTAAGAGAATTTGAGGGAGAGAAGGGAAGGGAGCTCTAGAGAAGTGTTTGAGAGCTCCCCCTCTTGGGGTGTGATTTATGAAGCTTGAAGGCTTCTCTATTTATAGGGCTAAGAGGGAGGAACAACATGATGGATTCCCACACCATCCTTCATCTTTTGCTGCTGCACCTCAAGATTCTTCACATGGGTTCAAAGGTGATCAGATTTGCTGCCAACCCATGTGGTGCCTTTTGCTGCCAACCCATGTGGTGCCTTTTGGTTGCTGGAAAAACGAGTTTTCTGAACCTGTTTTGGTGTAGGAAGGCCATAGGTCTCAACACGTATCCAATGGGGCTGAAATTTGGATATGTTATACTAGACACCCATTGGAACAACTTCTATGAAGAAAGTATTCCCATCGGATCAGGAGAAGTGTGCGTTTTGGACCTTGAAAGTTGGCTGCCGAACAGAGACTGAAATTGACTTCATTTCATTTCATTTCTTTTTTTTTTTCTTTACATGCATGCACATGCTTCTCTTTAATAGCTCAAAAGCTGATCTCCAGCTCCAAAGTGATCTGCCAATTTAATTCCCATGTTCAAAGGCTGAGCAAAAATGCCTCTCATCATTCCTCTTCTTCTCTCTCTCCTTTCTCTTTGCTTCACATGCACATGCTTTCTCTATAATAGCTCCAACATGTACCAACTTGCTCCTTCAGAAATTCATAGCTGGAAAGCCTCCCAACTTCACTCATTATGTTGGGTACAAAGTCAGTTGCAGCTGGGGTGAGGCACATGGCTAAAAGGAGTCACATGGCAAAATGCTGGCAGCTACAAATCCTGCTGAGCAAGGTTGGGTGTTGGACGGGCTGAGCACTCCACAAATGTCCAATTGGGCTGAAATTTGGATATGTTGTAGTAGACACCCATTGGAACAAGTCTCATGAAGATCTTCACCTCATCCAAGCCCCAGAGCATGCTGATCCAAGGCCAAGAAGTTGACCTACGAAACTGGGCTGGCAGGGGACTGTAGCCAAAATTAGTTTGTCTTTAAGCTCATATTCCTCATATGCCAATCAGCCCTTAACATGCATGGATTGCATCAAATGTTATCTCTTGCTATCTTAACCTACAAAACACATGTTCGGTTCATTTTTACACATGATTTTTCATGTTATTCACCTATTATTTTGAGCTAGTTCTTGACATTTTATAGCTTTTTACTTCCTTTTTGTGTTTTCTTAGATTTTACCTTGGTTGGAATGAAAATGAGCTAAAAGTGCATTATTAGTTATAAATTCTGTTTTTGTTCATTTTCGTAGGTCAACTTCTTGGCCTGAGATCAACATGCTCTGGTGCTCGGATGAGGTCATGATCTTCATGAGACTTGTTCCAATGGATGTTAACTACAACATATCCAAATTTGAGCTCCATTGGACAAGTATTGCCTATCCAACCAATCCAACATGTTACCACAGCTCTGGAAATCCGGAATTGTCCAGCTTTTACCTCCAATTTGTCACTTGATTCTTCTTGTTACCATAACACTTGGTAACAAGAATTCACCTTAGTAAAAGAGATATTTTCTGAAGTATTTGGCATCTTTGTGAGTCAATGCTTCATAATGGCAAGGGGACAATGGGCAAAAGCTTTAGAGAAAGAATGAGTTTTATATTAAAAGTGTGAGTAGGAAAAGATGGGAAAAGGAGCAAAAGCAATTTGCAATCAGATATGGAGGGAGCCTTTGAACGTGGAAAGCAATTCAATTCTGTCATTCTACAACTTGAGAGCAGAGACTTTCAAAAAGCTGGGAGCTAGAGAGCTAGAGGAGGAAGACAAAGTCATCCAAGCAAGAAGTGGAAGAGATTTCCACCATTGAAGACCTTGAGCTTCCACCTTCACAAAAGCTGTAACTTCTTTCTAGTTTTAATTTGAATTTGTGTTTGAAGTAAGTATGTGTAACTAAACTCCATAGCTAGGGCTTAGGTTGAAGCCCTAAACATGATTACCTTATTGTTTTGATGCTTGAGTGTATGAATTTCTAGATATTGTTGATGAATTCCAATTCACCAAATTAATCTATCCTTGATGTGTGTTTTTCTTTGATTGATCACCTTTGAAAGCATGCTTCTTGAGGTTGTTGGGATTATGTGTATCTTCATGTTTTCCTAAGCAATAGATGGATGGAGTAAGAACCATCCATGTGAATTGGTTTCTTGAATACCTAATGTAAACACCATGCTATTAGGATTCTTGTGATGTTCATATTCTCTTTGAACTTAATGGGTTTTTCTTGTAATTGAATCGAAGTACGAACCATACCTAGGTTCGGTTATGAGGAGGGCACAAGTATTGTAGCACGAACCATGCACTTTACGTATATTAGAGAGAATCAATGCATCTTGAGCCACGACCCATGGTCTTGATTGCGAACATCTTCATCAACACGTTTAGAGTTCATCACTTGAGTATTCATGAACTTTGGTAGAATTGTTTAGGGTGGATTCCGAAACCCTAGTGTTTGTTACATTTTAATTTCACACTTTGATATTTCATCTCTACAATTCTCATTTAAATTCATAGTCCATTTACTTTCTTGCAATAGAAATAGGTCACTTGAAACAAATCAAACCCCCCCCCCCAAATGTGTGTGTGAGTTGCGTGTTCGACACGTTATGTGTCTTTGTTACTGAATTTTGGTTGTTTCCGTAATTGTTTTGGACTTTTGGTCCAAGTTGTGGTCTTCCATTTTCTGTGCTGAATTCAACCGTATAAAGAACGTGAATTTTGGACAAACGGTTGGAAAGTTATAGGTAAAACACTGGACAGAGGTCGAAACTGAAAAACAGAGATGACACATTTTGTGTCTTTGTCACTGAATTTTGGTTGTTTCCGTAATTGTTTTGGACTTTTAGTTCGCGTTGTGCTCTTTCATTTTCTATGCTGAATCCAACTATTTAAAGAACGTGAAATTTGGATAAACGGTTGGAAAGTTATAGGCAAAACATTGGACAGAGGTCGAAACTGGAAAAACAAGAAACGAATCTGCCCAATAGGTGATAAATAGGTGATAAAAGGGTGATAGAAAATTCTGTTTGTGTTTTTCTTTAATTTTCTTGTTTTGTTTCTTTTCTTTTACCTTCCTTTATTTATTTTTAGTTCCCAATTTGTATTGTGTTTGTGTGTTGTGTAAAATTAGTGTTCTTTACGTACTCAAGTTAGAACTTATAGGAAACCGATAAGTTCCTCGTGGGATCGAACCCCGTACTTGTATAATCTATACCTCAATAGACTCGTGCACTTGCGGGTATTTTTAATTGGTTGTTTGCACATTAATTTGTGTCCTTTTAGGAATGCAACAATTTTTGGCGCCGTTGCCGGGGAACTGGCACGGTTGCTTATATGTTTTGTTTGAGTATATTTAGAGTACTTAATTTTATTTTATTTTTATTTTTTTTTCTTTGTTTGTTGTTTCATTTTATTTGAGTTTGATTTTGTTTCTTTTTATTGCAGGAACACTTTGCTTATGTCCTTTTTGGATTTTGATATTTCATTGGATTGCACAATAGAAGACATCCAAGCTCAAGCTTTGAGAGAAAGGAACATCCGAATAGCTGTGTCTACTCCATTGCCTCTCACCTTCTCACCATTTTCATCATCACCAAGCTCACCAAAAGTCGAGTCACCTCCACCTTCACCAATGGCGGCAGCAGCTGCAAATGCGGAACTTACTATGCAAGAATACTCTTCACCGCCAACAACTGGACAACCATCTTGCATAGTATATCCCGCAAGCACTTTGGAAAACTTTGAGTTGAAACCGGGCATGATACACGTATTGCCTAAGTGGACGGATCTTGCTTCAAAGTTCTTGCAACATTTCTTCCCAGCACAAAGGACAAATGAACTCCGAAGTCAAATTACAGGAATTCTGCAAAGGCCGGGAGAAAGCTTCCAGGATTATTGGGACCGTTTCAAGAAACTTCTAATCACTTGTCCGCATCATAACATACAAGCTTGGCTTTTAACGCAACACTTCTATGAAGGACTTTTTGAAGCGGATCAAAGTAATGTGAATGCAGCTGCAGGAGGAACTATAATGACCAAGACTCCAACACAAGTGCGAGCGATATTTGATCTTGTTGCTGAAAATGCTCGCCAATATAATTCAAGGCAAAAACCAGTCAGAAAAAGGGGAATCCTATGATGTAAGTACCCTTTCTAGTATGGAAGCTCAGATTGCAAACCTAACCAACATGGTGAAGAAATTGGCACCAGGATCATCCAAGGTTTGTGCATTTTGCTCCACAATTGGTCATGACACTGAGGATTGTCCCTTGGCACATGAGGAAGCAAATGCAGTGGGCTCATTTTAGAGAAGTCAGTGGCCTAAGAATGATCCTTTCTCACAAACATACAATCCGGGGTGGAGAAATCATCCAAATTTCAGGTGGAGTGACAATTCGAATGTCTAACAAGGGCCAACTCAACCACCTCAAGGTCAAATGCACTTTTTCAATCCACCACCACCACCTAATCAATCAAGTTCAGATCAATCTCACCCACAATCTACAGGAAAATCTTTGGAAGAACTTGTTGCTTCAATGGCTAGAAACACAGATAGTTTCATCACTGAAGACAAAAGGCTACATGCAGAGGAATGACACCCACATGCAGAAAACAGATAAGGCCATTGCCAATCTAGAAAATCAAGTGGGGCAAATTGCTACAGCTTTGAGTCAAAGGGAACCTGGCATGATGCCTAGCCAACCAGTGATTAATTCAACTGGGCGTGAGCATGTTCAAGCAGTTACCTTGAGAACTGGTAAGGTAATTGGTGAAATTGTTGGTTCTGAAAATTTGATTCACAATGTTGATGACATGCAGGTTGAGGAAGTGATCATGCCTAATGAAAAGGATGAAAGCAATAAAGAGAAAGATAAACAAGCAGCTTCTTCATCCAAATGGATCCCAAAGCATGAACTTGCAAGAAGGGCAAGAAAAGAGAAGGTAAGTCGTGAACCTACTGAATGAAGAAATCTTACGTGCTCCTTTTCCTCACAGGCTTATGAGTTCCAAAAAAATTCAACATGCCAAGGACATATTGGAAACTTTCAGAAAAGTGCAAGTCAACATTCCTCTCTTGGATGCAATCAAGCAAATTCCGAGTTATGCAAAGTTCTTGAAGGACCTTTGTACCAACAAGAGGAGATTCCAAGATCATGAAACGGTTGCACTAACTGAAGAAGCTTTCTGCTGTTTTGCAAAGGAAGCTCCCGCCCAAGTTAAAAGATCCAGGAAGTTTTACAATTCCTTGCATTATTGGAGATAAATTGTTTGAAAAAGCTTTACTTGATTTAGGTGCTTCAATTAATCTGATGCCTTATTCTGTTTTTGAAGCCCTTAATTTAGGTGATCTTAAACCAACTTCTGTCAGCATTCAATTGGCAGACCGATCAGTGAGATATCCAAGAGGAATCTTGGAAGATGTACTTGTGAAAGTAAATGATCTCATTTTTCCAGCTGACTTTTTGGTGCTAGAAATGGAAGAAGCTCATATCCCGGGTGCGGATCTTCCATTGATTCTTGGCCGCCCTTTCATGGCCACTGGAGATACCTGTGATCAATGTTCGACAAGGAACATTGACAATGACAGTTCAAGGGGAAACAATAATGTTCAATGTTTATGATGCTTTCAAACTCCCTAATGATGAACATGAATGTTTTCGTATTGATACATTATGTCAAATTGTGCAAAATACCTTCAATAGAACTCATGGTTCAGATTCATTAGAAAAGGTGTTGACACAAAATCCTCAAGTTGCTGAAATTGATGACAATGAGTTACATGAGGCTGTGCAATTCCTTGATGCATGTCCAGCCATACCACGTAAGTACACTCCGAATTTTATACCCTTGCCAGTCAAATCCTGAAAAGCTTGTTCCTTCTCTTGACAGGGCACCTGAGTTAGAGCTCAAACCATTGCCATCCCACTTGAAGTATGTTTATTTAGGTGAAACAGAGACATTGCCCGTGATTATTGCTAGCAATCTCAATGTGGAAAATGAACAGAAGTTGATGCGAGTGTTAAGAGAACACAAGGGAGCAATTGGTTGGAGTATTGCGGACATCAAGGGAATAAGCCCAACAAGATGCATGCACAGAATTTTATTGGAAATTGATTCCAAACCCACAAAAGATGCTCAACGCAGGTTAAATCCAATCATGACAGAGGTAGTCCGAAAAGAAATTCTGAAACTATTGGATGTGGGTATAATTTATCCTATTTCCGATAGCAAGTGGGTAAGCCCGGTCCAAGTGGTTCCTAAAAATTCAGGAATAACTGTTGTAAGAAATGAGGAAAATGAACTTATTCCTTCTCGTGTCAAAACGGGATGGCGTGTTTGCATTGATTATAGAAAATTAAATACCGCCACCCGTAAAGATCATTTTCCATTACCATTTATTGATCAAATGCTTGAACGACTTGCAGGTCACAGTTACTCCTGCTTCTTGGATGGCTATTCAGGATACAACCAAATTGCCATCGCTCCTGAAGACCAACACAAGACGACATTCACATGTCCTTATGGTACCTTTGCCTACCGGCGTATGCCATTTGGATTGTGTAATGCCCCGGCCACCTTTCAACGATGCATGATGAGTATTTTCTCCGATATGGTAGAAAAATTTATTGAAGTATTCATGGATGATTTTAGTGTATTTGGTCATTCATTTGATTCATGCCTTAACAACTTGTCTTTAGTTTTGCAAAGATGCCGGGAATGCAACTTAATTCTCAATTGGGAAAAGTGTCATTTCATGGTACAACAGGGAATTGTTTTAGGTCATGTGATTTCCAGTCAAGGCATTGAGGTTGACAAAGCCAAAGTAGACGTGATAAGAGGTTTGCCACCTCCCACATCAGTAAAAGAGATCCGATCCTTCTTAGGACATGCCAGGTTCTATAGAAGATTCATTAAAGATTTTTCTAAGATCTCTCGACCATTGTGTAGCTTGCTTGCCAAAGATGCAAATTTTGATTTTAATGATGAATGTTTGACAGCTTTTCAAAGGCTCAAAACTCTTCTCACAACTGCACCTATCATTATGCCTCCAAATTGGAATTTACCTTTTGAATTAATGTGTGATGCATCTAATTTTGCAGTTGGAGCTGCATTAGGACAAAGAGTTGAGAAGAGATTGCATGCCATATATTATGCAAGCCGTACCCTTAATGATGCTCAGTTGAACTATTCAACTACTGAGAAAGAGCTTTTAGCTGTAATTTTTGCTTTAGAGAAATTTCGTTCGTATTTGATAGGCTCTAAAGTAATTGTTTTTATTGATCATGCAGCTTTGAAATATCTCTTGGCAAAGAAGGAAGCAAAACCAAGATTGATACGATGGGTTTTGTTGCTCCAAGAGTTTGATATAGAAATCAGAGATAAGAAGGGATCGGAGAATGTGGTAGCTGACCACCTTAGCCGATTGATCACTAACTCCAATACCGAAGAAGACACTCTTCCTCTTCGTGAATCCTTTCCTGATGAGCAACTTTTTGCATTACAAGTTTCTGACCCATGGTATGCTGACATTATCAATTTTCTTGCTACAGGAAATATACCAAGGGAACTGTCAAGAGGTCAAAAGGACAAATTACTGAAAACCACCAAGTCATATCTGTGGGATGACCCATATTTGTGGAAGTATTGCTCGGACTCCGTGATTAGGCGATGTGTTCCCGAGACCGAATTTCAGTCTATACTCACATTCTGTCACTCGGACGCATGTGGTGGCCACTTTGGGGCCAAGAAGACAGCATTGAAAGTTTTGCAAAGTGGATTTTATTGGCCAAGCTTGTTCAAAGATGCCTCACAATTATGTCTATCTTGTGATCGGTGTCAACGGATGGGTAACATTTCATCTCGAAATCAAATGCCTTTAAATCCAATTCTAATTGTTGAAATATTTGATGTATGGGGAATAGATTTCATGGGACCATTTCCTTCATCTTTTGGAAATCTATTTATTCTACTTGCGGTTGATTATGTTTCAAAATGGGTGGAAGCAATTCCAACCAAGACTAATGATGCGAAAGTTGTTCTTAGCTTTCTTCGAGCCAATATCTTTTGTAGGTTTGGAACACCGAGGGCCATCATTAGTGATGGAGGATCCCATTTTTGCAACCGATCATTTGAGACCCTACTCAAGAAGTATGGCATAACTCACAAGGTGTCCACCCCCTATCACCCTCAGACTAGTGGGCAAGTGGAGATTTCTAACAGAGAGGTGAAGCATATATTAGAGAAGACTTTCGGTTCACAATTGTATATCATTTTGTACCCTTCTAGCTTATGATTTAGTTATGTTTTTGAGTTAACCTTGTGCTTTTAACCTCTTTTGTGTTTGTATTTCAGTTTATTGAGCTCTAGGTATCACTTGAGGCATTTGAAGTAAATGGTGAAAATAAAGTGTAAAAACTGGAAATGAGTTACAAGTTCATTTGGACTTATCTTCTTCATCCGAACTTGGATTGGGCCAATACTTGTGTGGTTGGATCTATGAGAGTCTGAACTTCAAAATGGACATCTTAAAGTCGACATGTGTGTGATCCAAGCCCAATCCGTGAGCCCAAGAAGTTGTTCATCATGCTGACAGGAAGATGAGCTCATTGCTTGCTTGGTCATGCTGACATGAGGATGAGCTCTTGGTTTCTGAATGGAAGCTTGGTCATGCTGACATGAGGATGAGCTAGGGCTGCTAGTGGGATTTAGTGGAGTAGCCATTTCTGATTATCTAATGCAAGTGCATCAACCACATTCTGATTTTCAAATGCAAGTGTTGAGTCCATTAGCCATATTCAATTCTGATTTCTCACTTCCCTCTCCCTATAAAAACCACTTCCATTCCAAACACTTTCATCAAGCAAAAATCCTGGGATTCACAACACCACAATTCAGCCATCTACCCTCAAACACTTCCATCATTTTCCCAAACACTCCAGAAATCAACACAAAGCTCTAAACAGCCTCAAATCACCAAAACAACTCCAGCAAACCTCTCTTCCATTTTCCCTACGAATTTCATCTGCCTCAACCATCACCACTCACTCAAAATCATCCCAAATCACCTCCATATCCTTCATACATCTTTCTAGAAGTGGGGAAGCTCTTGGAGAAGCATTAGAAGTGGAGAAGCACTTGGAGAAGCCTTGGACACCACAAGAACTTCAAAAAGGGGTTTTTCTACTCTTATTGCATTCATTATGTTTTCTCATTTCTATTCAAGTCTCTTTTCCATTATGAGTAGCTAAATCCATAACTAGGGCTTCATGTAACCTAACATGAATATTCTGGGTTTATAAGTTTGAAGTTTGGAGTTTCAAGTTTGATTCATGATTCATGTTCTTATTCATTATGCTTATAAGTTAACATGCTTGTTTGAATGATTGATCACCATTAGAACTTGTTTGTTAACTATCTTGGTTTGAATTAAGAGTAGACACCATGCTTTAATTCAAATTGAACTATGAATAAGAAGAGCATGTATGGACATTCAACAACAGGGATTAGATACATGCTTGGTTGTTTAAATTGTTCTTCTATGCTTAATGGGTTCCTAATGCTTAATTTTAGGTTAGACAACAAATGATCAAATTAGGGAATTAGGAACACAAGGTTAGGACCAGACACCATGGCCTAATCATACTATAGCTAGAATCAATCTTTGAATCTGAATTAGACTTGTTACTTGACTCCTTATAACCCAGAATTGAATTGTTATGGTGAATCGAATGCCCTAGTCTCCAAATCCATTTTCCAGCCCTTCAAAATCACTCTTTGTTACACTTGTTATTTGCTTTCATTTGCAATTTCAGTTTGCTCACTTCCTTTCACAATCACAATCACTTTCACTTTAAATTCTTTTTCTCCTAACTTCTTGAATTCGGTAATCTAAAGTACATAACTAATTTGAACTTCTCAGTCTTCGTGGGTACGACCTCGTACTTGTCTTGCTATACTACTAATTGCCCCGTACAATTGCGAGTTAACATATTATTAACAACAAATTTTGGCGCCGTTGGGGACTGAACGAAAGTTCTTCCCTGGTTATGTGCCCAAGGTTACCCTTTTCTTTTTAGTGTTTCTAATTAATCTAATTTTCTGTTTCAGGTAGTTTATGTCTAAAAATCCATTCCTTGAACAAGTAGGTCTTCATTCCAACGTTCTAGATCTTTGAACGCAGGACCATCATTGCAACCAAATCGGGTAAACTCTAAATTCAAAATCGTCTAGAAAGGGAGTTGTCAACTGCAAAAGAGCAAGCTCTTGCCACATTTTCAAGTCTTGCTCTCCACACTGAACTTCCTGGTTCTTCACTTTCAAATTCGGAAGCAAGTTCAGACCAAGAGAAGAAGAAATGATGGCTGCCATTGAATTCATGGGAGACCTTGATATCCCAACAATTCCAACATCTCCTTCAAGCATCTTGCTGCCCACTGTAGCTCGAAACTATGAGCTTAAATCTTCTCATCTTAATATGTTACCTTCCTTTTATGGTTTACCTAATGAAGATCCATTAACTCATATAAAGGATATTTTTAATGTTGTTAGCTCTTTTCCCTTGACAGGAGTGACAGAGATCAACTTCGAATGAGAGTGTTTCCATACACTTTGAGGATAAGGCGAGTATTGGTTGAATTCCTTGAAGCCGGGTTCACTCACTACATGGGCTGCCATTCAAAAGAAGTTCCTGGAAAAATACTTCTCCACACAAAAGACCGACATGCTCAGGGACAAGATCTTGTTATTTGACAGCAAGATGATGAATCGTTTTGTGAAGCATGGGAGAGATTCAATGGGCTTCTCAATCAATGTCCTCATCATGGGATTCCATTGAGCTTCAAATGCGTATGTTTTATAAAGGACTAACCCCTTCTAGTCATAATATTGTCACAAATTTTGCAGGTGGTTCTTATAAAACCAAAACTCCAGAAGAAACGTACGAACTCTTTGAGGAAATAGCAATGGAGACCCAACATACGGATACAAGAGGTAAGCGTGTTGTTAGTGGTTCTAATGATGCTTCTAGTGTGCAGATTTCAAAACTGGAACAAAAGCTAGATGTCTTCTTGCATTGAACTCAAGAAACCCTCCTAAGGAAGTGTGTAGCATTTGTGAAGCTCATGACCATGCTACCATAGCTTGTCCACTTGGGCTGCATATCAGAATTTGTGCAAGAGGAAGCTAAGGTGGTAAATTCCTACAACCAAGGTCCAAGAATGATCCATACTCTCAAAGTTATAACCCAGGTTGGAGGAATCATCCAAACTTTTCATGGAGGAATACTCAGAATCAAGCCAATCCCCTTCATTCCAAAGGCCACAACAAACATCATCATTGGAGGATATAGTGAAGCAGATGGCAATCAACCAATCCAATTTTCAGCAAACTACACAAGCTGCCATCTCCAAATTGGAAGTTCAAATAGGCCAAATAGCGCTGAAATATCTAAAGAGAGCCTGGAAATGGCCAAGCCAAACTATGATCAATCCAAATAACACAGAAGCCAAGGCCATTCATGTGCTCAGATCAGGTAAGATCATTGATAATAAAGTTGATTCTAATCTTTCAAATGATGTTGTGATTGTAGAAGATGAAGAGGAGGAGACCATGACCACGGAAGGAGAACAACTTAAAACTTCCCAATCTGCTCCTAAGGCCAAATCAGATTCTCAGAAATCCGATGAATTCCAATTGCATAAAGGGATGACAAATTTGTGCCACCACATCTTCAAGAAGATAGATACGTGCCACCAGCTCCATATGTTCCACAGATTCCATTTCCAGGCCGTCTTAAGAAAGCAAGCAAGATAAGGCTTTTAAAGAGATTTACGATATGTTGAGTAAAGTTAATATCAATTTGCCTTTGCTTGATCTTATTGAACAGATTCCTGCATATGGAAAATTCATCAAGGACTTGAAAACTCACAAGCTCAATTTCGCTCCAAATGAAGGAGTAAAGCTGACCAAAATGTAAGTGCGCTGAGCAAAGGAAGCTTCCACCAAAACTAGATGATCCTGGCAGCTTTGACATTCCCATTAACATTGGAGGCAAGAAGGTTGGAAGGGCCATGTTGGACTTGGGAGCAAGCATCAATCTAATACCATATTCAGTATATCAAGAGCTTGGCTTAGAAGGGATGAAGAAGACTTCAATGCGACTTGAACTAGCTGATCATTCTATAAAATATCCAAAAGGTATTGTAGAAGATATTCTAGTTCAAGTTAATACACTAATTCTCCCTGCTGATTTTGTAGTGATGGACATGGAAGACAATCCAAATGGAGATCGTGTTGATCCCATTCTCCTAGGCAGGCCATTCATGGCCACTCAGACACAATCATCAAAGTGAAAGATAGCACCCTCTCCATGACGTTTTGGGTGAAACTTTGAATTTAAAATGCTTAAAGCTCTATCTCAACCTTCTATCTCTCTTGATTCTTGCTTTTCAATTGATGTTGTGGATCATGAGGTTTCTTCCAAAATTTTGCAGAGGAAGTCTAATGATGCTCTAGAAGCTGTCTTAACACAAGAAGAGGAAGATCTTTGTGAATTAGAGTTCCAAGAAGAGGTGGCTGCCTTAGAGTATTTCCGCCATACCCACCATCCTTTAGGCCACCAATCGAGCCTCTTGGACCATCATCCATGAAATTGGAGCCATCCATTGTCATCCCACCAAAGCTAGAACTTAAACCTCTTCCCAATCATCTTAAATATACATATTTGGGTGCTAACGAAACTCTCCCTGTTATAATTGCTGCAGGTCTCTCCTCACATGAAGAAGAGAGCTTAATTAAGGTTCTAAAAGAGCATAAAACAGCCATTGGGTGGACCATAGCAGACATCAAAGGAATCAGTCCAAGCATGTGCATGCACCGGATTTTAATGGAAGAAGACGCAAACCATCTCGTGATGCCCAAAGGAGGCTAAATCCCAACATGAAAGAGGTGGTTAGGCTGAAGTTTTAAAGCTACTCGATGTAGGAATCATCTATCCAATTTCAGATTCTAAGTGGGTGAGCCCTTGCAAGTTGTTCCAAAGAAGTCCGAATCACCGTTGTGGAGAATGAGAAGAATGAGCTAGTTCCTACACGAACTGTCACTGGTTGGAGAGTTTGCATTGATTACAGGAAGTTGAACACATCCACTAGAAAAGATCATTTCCCCTTGCCTTTTATTGATCAAATGCTTGAACGTTTATCTGGCCATGCTTACTATTGTTTTCTTGATGGTTTTTCAGGTTATAATCAAATTCCCATTGCTCAGAAGACCAAGAGAAAACCACATTCACATGCCCATTTGGTACGTTTGCTTATAGAAGGATGCCATTCGGTTTGTGCAATGCCCACAACTTTCCAAAGATGCATGATGTCAATCTTTTCAGACATGGTGGAACAATTCATTGAGGTATTTATGGATGATTTTTCAGTTTTTGGTTCCTCTTTTGATAATTGTCTTCACCACTTGTCTCTAGTGCTTAAAAGATGCCAGGAAACAAATCTGATTTTGAATTGGGAGAAGTGTCACTTCATGGTGAGACAAGGCATTGTGCTAGGCCATGTAATTTCAAGCAAGGGAATCGAAGTGGATAAAGCCAAGATCGACCTCATCTCTAATCTTCCACCCCCTACCTCTGTTAAAGGAATTAGAGCTTTCTAGGTCATGCTGGATTCTATAGAAGGTTCATCAAAAATTTCTCAAGCATTACAAGGCCATTGTGTAATCTCCTTGCTAAGGATGCTGATTTTGAGTTTAATGAAGCTTGTATGGAAGCTTTTACTACCTTGAAGAGGGAGCTAACTTCAGCCCCTATTATCATAGCTCCGGATTGGTCTTTACCATTTGAAATAATGTGTGATGCCTCTGACTTTGCTATTGGTGCAGTTTTAGGTCAAAAGAAGAACAAGCTGCCCCATGTGATTCATTATGCTAGCCGGACCTTGAATGATGCTCAAATGAACTATTCCACCACAGAGAAGGAGTTGCTTGCTGTGGTTTTTGCTTTAGAAAAATTTCGTTCTTACCTTGTTGGATCTAAAGTAATTGTTTATTCTGACCATGCAGCCCTTAGATACTTGCTCACTAAGAAGGATGCCAAACCACGCTTGATTAGATGGATTCTCTTGCTCAAGAATTCATATGGAGATTCGAGACAAGAAGGGATGTGAAATGTGGTAGCTGATCATTTGAGCAGAATTGTGGTTGAAGAAAGGAGGAGCTGTGCTACCCTTGAATGAGACTTTCCCTGATGAACAACTATATGCTCCCAAGTCAAAGAGCCATGGTATGCTGATTTTGTTAATTATCTTGCTTGTGGTGTTCTTAGAATATCTAACTTCTCAGGATAAGAGAAGTTCTTTTCCATGGTAAAACATTATGTCTGGGATGAACCTTTCTTATTCAAGCATTGCCCAGATCAACTCATTCAGAAGATGTGTTCCAAAGAAGAGCAAGAAAGCGTACTTAAGCATAGCCACGAATTGGCTTGTGGAGGTCACTTTGGAGCTAAGAAAACAGCACTTAAAATTTTGCAATCTGGTTTCTTTTGGCCCACTCTATTCAAAGATGCATTTAATTTTTGTGTTAAGTGTGATAGGTGCCAAAGGATGGGGAACATAAGTCAGGAACGAAATGCCATTGAATAACATACTTGTTGTGGAGCTCTTCGATGTGTGGGGTATTGATTTCATGGGACCATTCCCATCTTCCTTTGGTTATACTTACATACTTGTTGCTGTTGATTATGTGTCTAAATGGGTGGAAGCCATAGCCACTAAAACCAATGATCATAAGTTGGTGCTAAAGTTCTTGAAGGATAACATTTTCACAAGGTTTGGTACTCCAAGGGCTGTCATTAGTGATGGAGGCAGCCACTTCTTAACAAGCCATTCGAAGCACTCATGAAAAAGTACAACATCACCCATCGAGTCTCTACACCATATCATCCTCAAACTTCTGGTCAAGTGGAAATAAGCAATAGAGAAATTAAGCACATCCTGAGAAGGTGGTGAACAATACAAGGAAAGATTGGGCAGCCAAGCTCAATGATGCATTATGGGCTTATAGGACAGCATATAAGACTCCCATTGGAATGAGCCCTTATCGTCTTGTGTTTGGGAAAGCTTGCCACCTGCCAATGGAGCTTGAACACAATGCTTTTTGGGCCATCAAGAAGTTGAATTTTGATCTGGACAAGGCTGGCCATGTTAGAAAGTTTCAGCTCAATGAATTGGAAGAAATAAGACATGAGTCTTATGAGAATGCAAAGCTTTACAAAGAACGAACCAAGAGTTACCATGACAGAAACATTCAACGGAAAGAGTTCTCCAAAGGTATGTTAGTCCTTTTGTTTAACTCACGTTTGCGTCTCTTTCAGGAAAATTGAAGTCTAGGTGGCTTGGCCCATTCACCGTGGTCAATGTTTCTCCCTATGGAGCTATGGAGATTCAAAGTCCTAAAGATGGCTCAACTTTCAAAGTAAATGGACAACGTTTAAAGCCATTCTATGAGGGATTTCAGCTAGCATACAAACTGGCCATGTGGTAGATCAACTTCCCTTTGTTTCATCAACTTAGCGGATTGCATAATGTCTTGCCAAGACAGTAACTAAGGCGCTTCTTGGGAGGCAACCCATGTGTTCAAGAAGATTGTGCTTGGTAGCGGTCGACCTAATCGCATCAAGGGGGAGTTTCTCTAAACCTTCTTCTTAACTTTTCCTTTTATCATTTGCTTGTTCTCAACCATCTTTTCTATGCTTTAACATTGAGGACAATGTTCAATTAAGGTCTGGGGGAAGGTTCTCAATTTTCGTTCATTTATGTTTTCAGTTTTCTTTCATTGTGTTTTTCAGTTTTTGATCAATTTTTTTTAGATGGTCATGCAATCAATATTATGGAGATGTCATTGAGGTTTTCATATCAGAATTTTTGCACTTCACAAAGCTTTTGCTCTTAGAATTCTGGTGGCTAAAGTACCATGCTCAAATTCTTGAAGGAAAATAGTGGAGACTACCCTAGTGAGCCATATCGAGCCTAATTGCTTTCTTGAGAGGGTTTAAAGTGTTTCTACTTCTCATCTCTACTCATTTTCTTCATTTCACTCTAATTGATCTCATTATTCCATTTTGATTGAATACTAAGGACGATTCTCTTTTGCAGATATCATGTGCTTGCTCTCATTCATGAATGAACTCATTGAAGTGATGCTAGGCTATGTGTGTATAACCATTCTATGTGCTTTCTTTTCACCCTACCCATATGTGTGTTCCATTAGCCCTCTTGAAGCCAAACACTTCAAGCCTTTTTCTTCTATCACCCTCATCATTTCCCTAACTTTGTATCTCAATATGAGATATTCCCTTATTGTAGCCATACCCTATAACTTAGAAATATACCAAGGTGTGCCAAGATAAAGTTTGAGGCAAGGAAGTTGCTGCCATGTGCCTAAATGAAAGATGATGTGAATCTGTGCAATGAAGTTAAAGAAGTTGCAGATCAATTCAGCAAATAAGAAAGATAAAGAGAAGTGTTTCAATGTGATCTAAGTGTGAAAAATAAAGTCCATGCCATGTGATACCATGAAGTTTGCAGCCATGCTATTCTAATCAATGATACCTTGCAGATCAATGAAGAATGCAACCTTGGTATGTTCTTAAGTTACTTGTTTTTCCTTCCAATTCTTTCATTTCCCCTAAACCTTAGCCTTTCATTACAACCTTGTGAAAGACCTAGCTGATCTTTGAGGATGTATTCATGGGTGCTGGTATGTATATGTGTATCTATATTCTTAGTATTTGATTCCTTTCATGAGATCTAACCAAATTTGTGCTTCTATTTCATACACTCACTTATGCTTTCTTGAGAGAATTAAACCTTAGGTTCTGAGTGATTGAGTGTTATCTGTGAGAATTAGAGTCGAAGCATGTTCTCTATTCAAGGTTTGAGTATGCTTGCTTTGAAGCCGTGTGCCTTTGAGCTATAGCTTCCACTTTACACACTGATTGATCACCTATCTTGGCAACTCTATGGTATTGGAGGTATGACTAAAGTTTTCTTTCATTTTCATTAGTTGATTTCAAAGTTTGTTTTTCTAACCACTTTGTTTTGTAGAGTTAGTAAAGCGTTTATGGGTATCGTTTCTGTTAAACCCTTAGGAGACACAACTCCTCCTACTAGGGATGCCTAGAGGTTTAAAGGCTTGTTGCATATGCTCAATGCAATCGAGTTACCTGCGGAAGTGGTTTAGTTAACTTCTTGTTTTGTTTTTGTTTTGTTTTGCTCGAGGACTAGCAAAATATAGGTCTGGGGGTATTTGTTCGGTTCACAATTGTATATCATTTTGTACCCTTCTAGCTTATGATTTAGTTATGTTTTTGAGTTAACCTTGTGCTTTTAACCTCTTTTGTGTTTGTATTTCAGTTTATTGAGCTCTAGGTATCACTTGAGGCATTTGAAGTAAAATGGTGAAAATAAAGTGTAAAAGCTGGAGACTGAGTTACAAGTTCATTTCGGACTTATCTTCTTCATCCGAACTTGGATTGGGCCAATACTTGTGTGGTTGGATCTATGAGAGTCTGAACTTCAAAATGGACATCTTAAAGTCGACATGTGTGTGATCCAAGCCCAATCCGTGAGCCCAAGAAGTTGTTCATCATGCTGACAGGAAGATGAGCTCATTGCTTGCTTGGTCATGCTGGCATGAGGATGAGCTCTTGGTTTCTGAATGGAAGCTTGGTCATGCTGACATGAGGATGAGCTAGGGCTGCTAGTGGGATTTAGTGGAGTAGCCATTTCTGATTATCTAATGCAAGTGCATCAACCACATTCTGATTTTCAAATGCAAGTGTTGAGTCCATTAGCCATATTCAATTCTGATTTCTCACTTCCCTCTCCCTATAAATACCACTTCCATTCCAAACACTTTCATCAAGCAAAAATCCTGGGATTCACAACACCACAATTCAGCCATCTACCCTCAAACACTTCCATCATTTTCCCAAACACTCCAGAAATCAACACAAAGCTCTAAACAGCCTCAAATCACCAAAACAACTCCAGCAAACCTCTCTTCCATTTTCCCTACGAATTTCATCTGCCTCAACCATCACCACTCACTCAAAATCATCCCAAATCACCTCCATATCCTTCATACATCTTTCTAGAAGTGGGGAAGCTCTTGGAGAAGCATTAGAAGTGGAGAAGCACTTGGAGAAGCCTTGGACACCACAAGAACTTCAAAAAGGGGTTTTTCTACTCTTATT
This sequence comes from Prunus fruticosa, assembly GCA_018703695.1. Lineage (NCBI taxonomy): Eukaryota > Viridiplantae > Streptophyta > Magnoliopsida > Rosales > Rosaceae > Prunus > Prunus fruticosa. The sequence continues at coordinate 26,353,423 of CM031920.1, read as the reverse complement.
GCATTCATTATGTTTTCTCATTTCTATTCAAGTCTCTTTTCCATTATGAGTAGCTAAATCCATAACTAGGGCTTCGATGTAACCTAACATGAATATTCTGGGTTTATAAGTTTGAAGTTTGGAGTTTCAAGTTTGATTCATGATTCATGTTCTTATTCATTATGCTTATAAGTTAACATGCTTGTTTGAATGATTGATCACCATTAGAACTTGTTTGTTAACTATCTTGGTTTGAATTAAGAGTAGACACCATGCTTTAATTCGAATTGAACTATGAATAAGAAGAGCATGTATGGACATTCGACAACAGGGATTAGATACATGCTTGGTTGTTTAAATTGTTCTTCTATGCTTAATGGGTTCCTAATGCTTAATTTTAGGTTAGACAACAAATGATCAAATTAGGGAATTAGGAACACAAGGTTAGGACCAGACACCATGGCCTAATCATACTATAGCTAGAATCAATCTTTGAATCTGAATTAGACTTGTTACTTGACTCCTTATAACCCAGAATTGAATTGTTATGGTGAATCGAATGCCCTAGTCTCCAAATCCATTTTCCAGCCCTTCAAAATCACTCTTTGTTACACTTGTTATTTGCTTTCATTTGCAATTTCAGTTTGCTCACTTCCTTTCACAATCACAATCACTTTCACTTTAAATTCTTTTTCTCCTAACTTCTTGAATTCGGTAATCTAAAGTACATAACTAATTTGAACTTCTCAGTCTTCGTGGGTACGACCTCGTACTTGTCTTGCTATACTACTAATTGCCCCGTACAATTGCGAGTTAACATATTATTAACAACAAAGACTGTTGGTCCTACTCGAAAGGATTGGTCTATGCGCCTTAACGATGCTCTTTGGGCTTATCGAACTGCTTACAAAACTCCAATCGGTATGTCTCCTTTTCGCTTAATCTTTGGTAAACCTTGTCATCTACCTGTCGAGCTTGAACACAGGGCCCTTTGGGCAATTAAGAAGTACAACTTCGACATGAAGGAAGCATGAGATATCAGAAGGTTACAACTGAGCGAACTGGACGAGCTTCGCAATGATGCTTATGAGAACGCAAAAATTTACAAAGAAAAAACAAAGGCGTTTCATGATAAGCATATCATTAGAAAATCGTTTGAAGTAGGGCAAAGAGTATTACTCTTTAACTCTAGGTTCAAACTCTTTCCAGGTAAGCTTCGTTCCCACTGGACTGGCTCATTTGTCGTTACTAATATTTTTTCCTATGGTGCAGTTGAAATCCGACCAATAGGCATAGGAAAGGAATTCAAAGTTAATGGGCATAGGTTGAAAATCTACCACAAAAATGCTTTGAATCAAGATGATGAAGTGCTCCACTTCATTGATGCACCTGCTGTGGTGAGAAACTGAGTTGGGAAGGTAAGTCCTTAATAAAAATATAAAAAAAATAATAATTTTTTTTTTAATATTAAAAAAAAAAAAAAAAAAAAAAAACCCACGAACGAACGACCGGTCGCTCGTCGCGATTTTTAACATTCCGCATCTGTTTTCTTATTTTCTTTCTTTCTCTCTCCTCACTTTCTTCTTATTTTTTTTTCAGTTAGGGTTCCTGTTCACCCAAGGTAACTTTCGAATTTTTTTTCTTTGAGTTTTCCTTTGATTTTATTACTCTAATTGCTTTTCTTATTGTTTATTCTTGTTTCTAACTTGTGTTTCTTTGTTTTTGTTTTTTATTGTAGTTTGTGGTTGTTTATTTTCTTTTTTGTTCATCCTAACTTTTCTATATGGCATTGTTTCATCTTAAATCTCCATCAGTTATAAACAGTGTTTCATATAGGTTTTGGAAGTGTTTTCAATTCATTAATGCACAATCAAAAATTGGGCGTGAATGCTTATTCATTTCATAACATGTGATTACATACACAAACGTGAAAATGCTTACATATAATTCCTAATCACATGTTCATTGTTGCATTCTGCGCCACTTGAGGCTTCCGCTAATTGCCTCTGTTTGTTCTTGCTTGTAGAACCTCCAACAGCTCTACATGACCTTCATTCCTTTTCCAGCATCTCTACATGCTGGTTGGCACTGGAGAGACGCTTCTGCAGGTCCGCCACCTGAGCTTTCAGGGCCGCCACCTCCTCACTCAGTGCCCCGCACTCTCGTGTTCCCGCCAGGAGGCGCATGCCCAAATTTGTGGCCGAGACCGCGTTGAGCACTGTCAAATTATGGGACTCGTCCACTGCCAGCTGTCCGACCTCTGCGCCACATGCAGATGACCTGCACTGAAGTCTCCTGGCAGTTCACTGCCCTCCACGGCATGGCCTCAGAGAAATTCGAGGCCGAACCATGATGGTATGAGGAGTTTGGGAAAATAGGGTTCGGAGGAGCCCTTATCTGGGCATTCGGTGGTGCGAGCGACAACTCAAGGTTAAGGTCATCAACGTGCATATCTGAGAATGCCATTGATTTTTCTGTCTGGACTATTTGATGTTTTTTCTTGAGTTTGTAGGATGAAATGCAGGGTACTCCTCCTTTCAACCGAGAAGTGATTTAAATAGACATATGCTCATAGGGGAGCCGACACCACTTCGCATTTCCTGCGCAATTTGCGGTTGCGTCAAGTTAAACAGGGGAAGCATTTCTGCTTTCACTTTACTTTCTTTTCTTCCCTGTTTTTCTGGTGCATTGTGTTTTGATTTCTTTTTAGTTTGTCGTTTTTGTTTTATTTCCGTTGGGGAAGTGTGCTTTGTTTCTTTTTAAGTTTGTCGCATTCCCTTTACTCAAGTTTGGGAAGTGCGTTTTGTTTTTCCTCTTTGTTTTTTTTTTTTTTTTTGCAACTTTCTTTTCTTTTATTTCCGAAAACGAAAAAAAAAAAATACACGGAAAGGGTAAAGCACACAAGCACACCAATAATACACTAGAATCATTTTTTCCCAGTGCTCGGTGTCTCGACCATTGGACCTTTGAGTTTAGCCCTACGGCTATCCTCTTCCAAGGCTTCAGGTGCAGTCTCTTGGGGCTCATCACTCGAGCTCCCAAAGATTGCATTCTTAGCTTGAGCGTAACCAATTTTGTGGTCTGTTTTCTTGCGCTTTCCCGGTCGGTCTATGTCCTCCAGCTGCTTTCTCATGTCATGGGCGTAAACACTTACCATCTTTGAGAGATTTTTGTTCTCTTCCCGCAATGCCTCCAGCTGTGTCGATTCACCTCTAGTATCCTTGCCCTTTCTGTTTTTAAACTTTTAATAATACTCTGGCACTCTTCAACCATACTTCGCTCTGCCGCCAACTGACCTCTTAGCACCTCCACCTCATGGGACTTCGCAATTAGGCGATGACCCACACTTGCGACTTTCCTGTGCTTTGCACGCTTAGTGCCAGAGCATCGCTCACGACCCAGTTGTCATCCCTTGCTCCCAACACCCGTATATCCTTGGGAGTCACTAGATTTCTAGCAACTCCAAGGGCAACATCGTTGTCCAGCAGGATCGAGTCATTCACTGTCACGTGCCCCCGTGCAGAGGCAAAGTAGGGCATCTACACTGGTGCCACTGCTTGGCCCCGAATCTGAGTCGGTGGAGCTAGGTTGAGATCCAACGAGAATGGGTAGGAAGATGCCATTTGAACTTTCTTTTCTTTTGTTCTTTCTTTTCTCTTTTGTGAATCTCTGAGTTTGTGTGTTTTTCCCCAACTCTTTCTCTTCTTCTTTTATAGAGTTAGTTTCTACGTAACCCTAGCCACTGCGCTTCTGGTTTGGCGCGGCCCTTACCGCCTATCCCCCTCTATCGCCTCACCTGCCCCCAACCCCTTTAATTGCATTTCTGCCTTTCGGCGCTTTCAAGAAACGAAAGTCATCACGCCTTCCTATGAAGGCAATAATTCTGGCTTGGAACCGTGAGAGAGACCTTTGCTTGTCGGCACGTCTCTCACTTTGTATCCCGTGACTCACAGGAGCCGAGACATCAGGGCCCACTTTTTTCTATTTTTCTGAGTCCTCGCTCTTTGTGCTTCTGACTCAGTTTCTTTGTTTTATATACTTCCTTCGCTTTTGGGCTTTCGTTTGGGTTGGGCTTTCATTTTGGTTTGTGCGTTTCTTTGGGTTGGATTTCTGCGTGCGTAGGACTGTTGTTAGGGCTTACTGTTCTGCTTGTTTTGTTTTGTTTGGTTCAGTTTGGTTTTGTTTTGTTTTGTTTTGTTTTGTTTGGTTCAGTTTGGTTTTGTTTTGTTTTGTTTTGTTTTGTTTTGCAGCCGTGTTGTAGTTGTATTTTTTTGTTTGTTCTTGTTTCTACTTGCTTTATTCCCTTTATTTCTTGTTATAACATTGTTGATGCATAAATTCTTTAACATTGAGGACAATGTTTATTTCTAAGTTTGGGAAGGGATAGCAAGTCGTTTTCGTTTCACTTAAACTCTTGCTTTCTTTTATTTTGTTTTCCTTTCAGTTTTGAGTTTTTTTTTTGTTTTCAAGTCACTTTCCGGACATATATGATGAGATTGTGATGAATGTTTACACGACTTGATTGAAAATGCTAAAAAATAATAATAATAATAATTTGTTATTCACTAAATGGCATCATTCTAGCATGATATGTTTGAAACACTCTATGCACTTGCCATTTGTTTCATAATTCTCCAGTTGAGAGACTTACATGATCCAAAGGATTGTATCAAGCATGAATTAGACTTGTATAACCATATAATGTGAGCTTTGAGCCTTTTGCTTCAATTCATGAGTGTTATACACATATTCTTATTTTTCTTGTCATCTGAGTTGTTGTTTGATCTCATTATTCATTGATTTGGTTGAGCACTTAAAAGTCACTCATTATTGTGCAATTTGATTACATGACATTTGAGAAATGATATTAAGGCCCTCTTTGGACCGTTTGTGCCTTTCAAGCTAACCCTATGCATGCTTAAGCATGATTTTCCATTGATAACCACCTTGAGCCTATATGTATGCCTTTTCTTTCAAGTAACCAATTATTACTTCTAGCCTTAGCCCGAAAAACAAGAATTTACCTTTCTAAGGAACTCATGAGCTTTAATTTAGATGTGTTTTTCATGCTAAGTTTGAGAAGTTTGTTATTTAAAAAAAAAAAAAAAAAGTACTTCACTCAAAGGGTGAAAGAAAAGAGAAGAGTTGTGGTTAAGTGGCAATGGTTTCAAATTCAATTCCATGTTTCTTGGTTGTTCGAATGGAAGGAAGGAGTGTGAATCAAAATATTGTGGAGGTATAAGGCTTTGTGGTCTAATTGATCACATATATAAAATAAATAAATAAATGAGTGAAAATCTCATGCGTGATGTTTCAAAGTCTTTTAGTCAACGATTATATGCTCTTACATTGTGAGTTCCTTGGACTTTGTTGTATCCATATTCTTCATTTCTTACTCACCTTGCACCCTTAGCCCCATTACAACCTATAATAAAGACCTAAATTGATCCTAAATGTCATGTGGTGGAATTGCACACATTCTTCTTTTAAGTGTTTAGCATCCTTCTTGAGATCATATTCATGCATGTTTTTCATCTTGCTAATTGTGAGTTAAGTCCCTTATGGTTTAACTCTATTCTCATATTTACTATTGAGTGATGCATTGTACCCCTCTTCCGAGTGATTCATTTGTGAGAGGACAACTTTGGTGAGATTTGAAGTTACATTTGTGCTTGGTATGATTTTTGAAGTTATGTGAAAACTGAAATTGGAGAATGGGTTCCATTTGGCCATCACACTACTACACTTGAGTATGTTGTGTTCTGAACTTTGCCACCTTGTGACTAATGTCTAAACTGAGTTTTTCTTTTGAAAACCTTTGAGTCGTTTGCATAAGTCACTCTCTCTTTGGAAGGTGTTCGGAAAGTTTTGTTTTCAAGTCTTGTTTTAGTTTCTGTTTTGCTCGAGGACTAGCAAAAGATAAGTTTGGGAAGTTTGTTCGGTTCATTTTTACACATGATTTTTCATGTTATTCACCTATTATTTTGAGCTAGTTCTTGACATTTTATAGCTTTTTACTTCCTTTTTGTGTTTTCTTAGATTTTACCTTGGTTGGAATGAAAATGAGCTAAAAGTGCATTATTAGTTATAAATTCTGTTTTTGTTCATTTTCGTAGGTCAACTTCTTGGCCTGAGATCAACATGCTCTGGTGCTCGGATGAGGTCATGATCTTCATGAGACTTGTTCCAATGGATGTTAACTACAACATATCCAAATTTGAGCTCCATTGGACAAGTATTGCCTATCCAACCAATCCAACATGTTACCACAGCTCTGGAAATCCGGAATTGTCCAGCTTTTACCTCCAATTTGTCACTTGATTTTTCTTGTTACCATAACACTTGGTAACAAGAATTCACCTTAGTAAAAGAGATATTTTCTGAAGTATTTGGAATCTTTGTGAGTCAATGCTTCATAATGGCAAGGGGACAATGGGCAAAAGCTTTAGAGAAAGAATGAGTTTTATATTAAAAGTGTGAGTAGGAAAAGATGGGAAAAGGAGCAAAAGCAATTTGCAATCAGATATGGAGGGAGCCTTTGAACGTGGAAAGCAATTCAATTCTGTCATTCTACAACTTGAGAGCAGAGACTTTCAAAAAGCTGGGAGCTAGAGAGCTAGAGGAGGAAGACAAAGTCATCCAAGCAAGAAGTGGAAGAGATTTCCACCATTGAAGACCTTGAGCTTCCACCTTCACAAAAGCTGTAACTTCTTTCTAGTTTTAATTTGAATTTGTGTTTGAAGTAAGTATGTGTAACTAAACTCCATAGCTAGGGCTTAGGTTGAAGCCCTAAACATGATTACCTTATTGTTTTGATGCTTGAGTGTATGAATTTCTAGATATTGTTGATGAATTCCAATTCACCAAATTAATCTATCCTTGATGTGTGTTTTTCTTTGATTGATCACCTTTGAAAGCATGCTTCTTGAGGTTGTTGGGATTATGTGTATCTTCATGTTTTCCTAAGCAATAGATGGATGGAGTAAGAACCATCCATGTGAATTGGTTTCTTGAATACCTAATGTAAACACCATGCTATTAGGATTCTTGTGATGTTCATATTCTCTTTGAACTTAATGGGTTTTTCTTGTAATTGAATCGAAGTACGAACCATACCTAGGTTCGGTTATGAGGAGGGCACAAGTATTGTAGCACGAACCATGCACTTTACGTATATTAGAGAGAATCAATGCATCTTGAGCCACGACCCATGGTCTTGATTGCGAACATCTTCATCAACACGTTTAGAGTTCATCACTTGAGTATTCATGAACTTTGGTAGAATTGTTTAGGGTGGATTCCGAAACCCTAGTGTTTGTTACATTTTAATTTCACACTTTGATATTTCATCTCTACAATTCTCATTTAAATTCATAGTCCATTTACTTTCTTGCAATAGAAATAGGTCACTTGAAACAAATCAAACCCCCCCCCCCCCCAAATGTGTGTGTGAGTTGCGTGTTCGACACGTTATGTGTCTTTGTTACTGAATTTTGGTTGTTTCCGTAATTGTTTTGGACTTTTGGTCCGAGTTGTGGTCTTCCATTTACTGTGCTGAATTCAACCGTATAAAGAACATGAATTTTGGACAAACGGTTGGAAAGTTATAGGTAAAACACTGGACAGAGGTCGAAACTGAAAAACAGAGATGACACATTTTGTGTCTTTGTCACTGAATTTTGGTTGTTTCCGTAATTGTTTTGGACTTTTAGTTCGCGCTGTGCTCTTGCATTTTCTATGCTGAATCCAACCATTTAAAGAACGTGAAATTTGGATAAACGGTTGGAAAGTTATAGGCAAAACATTGGACAGAGGTCGAAACTGGAAAAAACAGAGAAACGAATCTGCCCAATAGGTGATAAATAGGTGATAAAAGGGTGATAGAAAATGCTGTTTGTGTTTTTCTTTAGTTTTCTTGTTTTGTTTCTTTTCTTTTACCTTCCTTTATTTATTTTTAGTTCCCAATTTGTATTGCGTTTGTGTGTTGTGTAAAATTAGTGTTCTTTACGTACTCAAGCTAGAACTTATAGGAAACCGATAAGTTCCTCGTGGGATCGACCCCGTACTTGTATAATCTATACCTCAATAGACTCGTGCACTTGCAGGTATTTTTAATTGGTTGTTTGCACATTAATTTGTGTCCTTTTAGGAATGCAACAACACACAAACATAGGTAAGTGACTCAAAACAAAGAGAAACTAAGCAAAATCACTATGTAAAGAAGGCATGCAAGTGTATGAAATTATGGACTTGTCAAAACAGAAAATGAATTAAAAGCACAAGTTTAACTCAATAACATAACCAAATCATAAGCTAGAAGGGTACAAAATGATATACAATTATGAACCGATCACATCACCAAGATCCAACCTCGATTCCTCCCAGAAACAGAGTTAGACAAAGGGATTATCTCAGGCCAGCCAGTTCAACAAAACGGAAGAATGCCAGAACAGCCTAAGGAGGAGATACCAATTAGGATGCCAGGAAATGACAAGCCTTTGGCAACTATCATAGAAGGAAGATGGTATTCCGTCGGAAAAAGCGGCAGACCAACCTTGGAATTAACTAGAACTCAGAAAAAGAAGGGTTCAGAGGCAATATTCCACTTTCCTTAGAAACAGGAAGGAGACACAAGTTTTGACAGAGCCAAAATCTGCCAGAAGAAGAGAAAATCCAGAAGCAATTCCCCAGGCAGAACAGACAGGAGATAAATCCCAAAATCTGATAAAGACAGAATCGTCAGGCGAGCCCTCCCCTCTGTTCAATCTCATCCCCAGTCGATCAATCTGAAGTTCCACAGGGTACAAACTGGAGCCGACACTGTTCCTGAAGAAGACCAACAAGGCCGAACTGAAGAAACGAGGAGGAACGGTTGGATTATGACCCATCTGCGGAGGATGAAACTAGTTTCCTTGAGACAGGAGAACAAGGAGATTGGACAGAAGAAATGGAGTATGACGGAGGATTAGATGAGGAAACCGAAGCTTTTGGTGCAGAATTGGAGGATTTGTTACAAGGTGATCTTGGCATTAACATGGTATTCATCTTGTCAGAGAGGTTCAGGGCAGGAGAAGGACAAGGAAGCACTCTGGAAGGAGACGTCTTCTCACAAGAAAGCTTGAATGCAGGCTGGCGGAAATAGAAGAAGCGCCAAACAGCAAGCGCCTCCGCCAGAACGGGCAGAAGCTGGCATGAAAACAGTTGCAGAACAACTCTGTTTCTCCAAACCAACCAGGGAAATGGCTAATCACCTCAGGCCTCTATTCATAACGGCAAACTTTGGAGGTATTCCTATTTCCAAGGTAATGGTAGATGGAGGCGCAGCCATTAATCTTTTACCACACAGACGCTGAGCAAAATGGGCAAAACGAGAGAAGGACCTAATTCCAACACGACTGACCGTCACCAACTTTGCTGGGGGCATCATTAAGACTCATGGAATTCTGGACGTAGATGTCATTGTTGGAACCAAAAAGCTGAAAATTGCATTTTTTGTGGTAGATACTACTTCTACTACCTACAATGCATTGCTCGGAAGAGACTGGATTCACCAAAGCCTCTGCGTTCCCTCTACTCTACATCAGCAGTTAGCCCTTTGGCATGAAGAAGGCTACATGGAGATAGTAGAGGCCGATCCACGGCCATTTCTGCCTTCTGCCATGTGTTTTGAAGCAAGGTACTATCATGATGACCTTGGTCCCTTCACTTTCTTTGGAGTCAACCAGAACGGCCGCCCTCACGGTGTCACGGCCCAAAGGTTCATTGAAGACGGTCTGGCCAGTTCTCTAGAAGACTGGAATAGGCCTTTTGTTCTGAACCTCCAGAACTCTAATGTTTAGTCTCAATCAACAGGAAAAGGATCGAAGCTGCAACAATCCGATCCATTACAAAAAGATTGTTGACGTACTGGGAAGAAAGGAAACTTATTGCGCAGAATTCAGCCATTAATATGGCAGAATTCACGTACGAGAGTATCGAAGAACAGGAAGAGAGTTTATATGAAGAAATATTGGACTTCGCACCAGCAGCACTAGAGATTCCTTGCCAGAAGTAGAAGATCCATTACAGGAGATTAATCTAGGGACAGAAGAGGATCCAAGACCTACTTTCATCAGCGCACTACTAGAAGAACCACTCAGAAGTGAAATCATCGCACTTTTGCATGAGTTTAAGAGATTGTTTTGCGTGGAATTATCACGAAATGCCTGGATTGGACAGGAGATTGGTAGAACACAAGCTGCCTATCAAAGAAGGCTACCTTCCAGTGAACAGGCAGAAGAAGAATGTCCATGGAGACAGAACTAAAAGTCAAAGAAGAGATAGAAAGATTGCTCAAGGCAGGATTCATCAGGCCGGCCATTTTGGCTAGACTGGCTGGCCAATATTGTCCCTTCTAAAAAGAAAAATAGGGGCAGTGAGAACCTGTGTGGATTCCAGGAATCTCAATGAAGCATCCCCCAATGATGAATATCCTATGCCAATGGCGGACATGCTAGTGGATGGAGTTTCTCACCACCAAATGTTATCTTTCATGGACGGCAACGCAGGATATAATCAGATTATGGTGGCAGAATAAGATATCCACAAGACAGCTTTCATGTGTCCAGGACATCTAGGTTCTTTTGAATACACTGTAATGCCGTTTGGCTTGAAAAACGCAGGAGCCACTTATCAAAGAGCAATGAATTCTGTTTTCCATGATATGATAGGACATTCTCTAGAAGTATATATAGATAATGTGGTAATTAAATCCCAGGAAGCAGAGAATCATGTATCAAACCTAAGAAAGGCATTCCTAAGGATGAGACAACATAAACTGAAAATGAATCCTAAAAAATGTGTTTTCGGAGTACAAGCCGGAAACTTCTTGGGATTTTTGGTACATCAGAGGGGCATAGAGATTGATAAAAATAAAGCAAAGTCCATCATAGAAGCTCAACCCCGAGAAACAAGAAAGAGCTGCAAAGTCTTCTAGGGAAAATTAACTTCCTAAGAAGATTCATATCCAATTCCGCAGGAAAAATTCAGCCTTTTTCCTCCTTGTTAAGGTTAAAACAAGAACAGACTTTCAAGTGGGAAGAGCAACACCAGCGAGCTTTTGAAGAAATCAAACATTACCTCTCAAATCCGCCAGTCTGTCCCCACCAAAGAAGGGCAGACCACTTAAGCTCTATGTGTCTGCATTAGAAATGTCCGTTGGAAGCTTGTTAGCTCAAGATAACAAGGAAGGAAGGAAGGAACAGGCAGTCTACTATCTGAGCAGAACTTCTCGCAGAAGTAGAAAGAAATTACTCCGCAATTGAAAGGCTTTGTCTGGCTTTGTACTTCACGGCTATAAAGCTTAGACACTACATGCTACCATTTACCACTTACATCATTGCCAAGACAGACCTAATCAAATATATGCTAACAAGACCAATGTTGAGAGGCAGAATTGGGAAATGGACTCTGGCTTTAACAGAATTTGCTTTCAGATATGTCCCTCAGAAAGCTGTTAAGGGACAAGCTGGAGCAGATTTCCTAGCCGATCATCCTGGAGAAGAAATTGAAAATATGGATTCTTTGGATATAGCAAATGCAGATTTACTGACAAGAGCTCATGTTTACCTCAACAATCCCATTTATTCGATTCATCTCACACCATGGAAGCTGTATTTTGATGGATTAAAAACCGACTTAGCTTCGGAAGCAGGAATTGTTCTAGAAGAACCTTTGGGAGTCAGACACTGTTATTCTTTTCAGTTGGACTTCCAATGCACCAACAACAGAGCTGAATATGAAGCTCTAATCATTGGCCTTGAAATGTTGGTAGAACTCGGAGTCCAGTCCGTGGATATCTTGCGAGACTCTATGCTTGTTTTAAAACAGATTGCTGGAGAATACAAATGTTTGAATCCTGAGTTAGCTATCTATTTAGTAGCAGCTAGGAATTTGCTCGCAGAATTCAGGGAAGCCACTTGGGAACACATCCCAGAGAAGAGAACTTTGCAGCCAATGAACTGGCTCAAGTAGCTACAGGAATACAAATTCCGGAAGACTGTGTGCAGAGGATTATTAAGGTAGGAAAGAAGCGTCTACCATCTGTTCTAACCAGAGGAATGGAAATAGACGTCAATTCTGCCATAATCGCTGAGGATGACTGGAGAACTCCCATCATAAGCTATTTACAATACCTAACCTTGCCCTCTGAAAAGAAAGTCAGAATCATGGCTCTAAATTATCTTATGTGGAATGAAGATTTGGTCCGAAAAAGTAAGGATGAAGTATTGTTAAGATGCTTGGGAAAGAAAGAATACATGAAGGTCATGGGAGAAACCCACGAAGGGATATGTGGAGCACATCAAGGTGGAAGAAAAATGTGTTGGCTAATCAGAAGATATGGTTATTTCTGGCCAACCATGATGAAAGATTGCATTGACTACTCCAAGGGATGTGAAGCTTGTCAAAGATATGGACCAATCCAGCAGGTTCCTTCGGTTCCCATGAACCCAGTAGTCAAGCCGTGGCCTTTCAGAGGATGGGCAATGGACCTCATTGGCAAAATTTATCCATCCAGCAGCCAACAGCATTGTTTCATCATTGTAGCCACATATTATTTTACCAAATGGGTGGAAGCCAAGCCTGTTAAGTCTACCACGTCTCAAGAAATTATCACTTTCATAGAAGAACAGATCATCCAGAGATTCGGCATCCAGAATCAATCACTACCGACAGAGGATCTTCTTTCATATCTGGAGATATGCTAAACATGGCAGAAGCATTCAAATTTAAGTTACTCCAATCCACTCCTTATTATGCTCAAGCCAATGGACAGGCAGAATCAAGTAATAAAGTAATAATCAATATTATCAGGAAAATGCTTGAGAAGAATCCAAAGCAATGGCATGAGAAGCTATCAGAAACATTGTGGGCGTACAGAACTTCAAAAAGGGAAGCAACTAGCATGACTCCATATGCTTTGACTTATGGACACGACGCAATTCTGCCTATGGAAATTGCAGTTCAATCCCTCAGAATTGCTCATCAACACGAACTGGTGGGAGAAGACTACAACCAAGCCATGTTGCTAGAACTGGAAGGGTTGGACGCAAGTAGGATTGATACCCTGAACAAACTCTTGGCAGGAAAACAAGCTGTGTCAAGAGCATACAACAAGAGAGTTAAAAACAAGAGTTTTGAAGAAGGAGAGATAGTCTGGAAAGCGTTCTCCCCCTCGGAACACATATAGCTGGTTATGGAAAATGGTCACCAACTTGGGAAGGACCTTTCATAATTAACCAAGTCTTAGGATTAGGGGCGTACAGGCTGTAGGATCGAGATGGAGAAGTCCATGCTGCGCCAATCAATGGCAAATGGTTAAAGAAATTCTATCCAACCATGTGGGATTCACAGGCTGTGAAGACGGATCCTGGAATAGAAAGGCAACGAGTTGAAACTGTTCCTTGATTTTGTTTTAAGTTTTAATTCTGTATTAGTGTAATCTTTTATTTTAGTTTACCAAGAGAAATCGAAGTTCCAAAATAAATAAGCTTTTATTTAGATAGTCACTTTGGTGACCAAGTTCATTACAATTCCAAAGTCTGAATTTTAAAATCCTAGTTTTCTAAGGGTTTCCTGAGACTAGTCTTCTTAATGGAAAGCTCCTTTTGAAGCAGCACCCCTTGATGAATTGAAGCCTCTGCAACTTCTAGAGCTGGCCTGGAGGCTGAAACCATGCTTTGCACAAGAAAGGCAGCCTTGGTCTTAGAACTCAGTCCACAGCACCCAGCCTGCGCTCACCTCCCTGCGCTCTGCCAGCTGTTTCTGGAGTTCTTCAATCTGTTTCTCCAGCCTGTCGAGCAGTGGCCTTAGCCTCTTTGTACCCCGCGACCATCTCGATCCAGTTCTGCCTTCTGTTTCGCATAATCAGCCAAGTTGGCATCATGAGTTGCCTTGCAGAGTTCAGAAGTCTCGAAGGTAGGCTTGAGATCCTCATAGCGATCATGGAGGTTGAGCACATCTCTGGCCAGGTTCAGACCTATCTCAAGAATTGGCTTGGGAGCCATGTTCTGCCTGTGCAGGAGGTCCAGATCCTTCATTAGTTGTTCGACAGCCTCCTGTTTCCCTCCAGTTCCAGCTAGGAGATTGCCAGATCTTCACTCTCTCCATGGCCTCATCCACTGCCTTAAATTTGGTCTTGCTGGGGTGGGACTGAGTTTCTCCAGCCTGTCCAGCTGGGCATCCAAGTCCATAGCCTCAAATTCGGTCAGTCCTGGGTCAGCAAGGGAGGTTGTGATGGTTGAAACAGCACGAGATTGGATAGGCATCTGCAAAATCAAGATTGTGGATTAGCAAGAAGGGGCAGAAAACAAAGAAAAATTCATGACGTAATAAATACTTCCAGCTGCAAGAACAGGTTTCAAAGGGCTAATCACCACTGCCACGGCTCCTGAGTTCCTGGGCACTTCCACCTGAAAGGAATATGAGTTAAAAGGAGACATGAACAGGATAAAAGTGCTACAGATAAATAAATGACAAAGGCTTACCATCGCTTCAGAAACGGTGGCAGTTAATTCTGCCTCTGGCTTTGGAGTTGCGACAGGGAGCTCCACCTGCTCCACAGGCCTCAAGGCAGATGGCTCTGCCAGGCTTGAAACCGGAAGTTCTACCCTGTTCCACAGGTCCCGATTCTACCAAAGCCTCCATATGCTCCCCAACCCTAGCATTGCCTGTCTCTGCTTGAGCTGTGACAGAGATCTGCCTGTTCTCCAGGCTCGAATGCAGGTTGACTGGTTGAAGCTTCTCCAGGAACCTCTACCCTGTTCCACTGGCTCTGAAACAGAAGGCTCTAGTTGTTCCTCAAATGCTGGAGCTGCAGGAGAATGTTCAGCCTCCGTGTCTTCAAAGGCGGCCAGTTCTGAGCTAGTCAGCTCTGCCGGGGAATGGCACGCTGTTGTTGGGCCAAGGCAATGCTCTCTGCGATCACCTCAAGCGGATCTCCTCCTGGGCAGACAAACAGAAGTCAGAAGTTAGAAAAAAAAAAGCAGAAAGAACATATCTATGAATGACCAGAATTCAACCTTGATGCTTCTCTTTTTTGGAGTTTCCACTGCCGTTTCTTGTTGCTTCTCTTTTTCAACAGCCTCAAAAGCTTCTCTCAACTCATCATCAGTCCCAGAGGCTTCATTCGGATTGGCAGCAAACTCTTCTGTCTCATCAGAATCAATCTCACGCCTCTTCCTAAGTCTTTTAGACCTGGTGCGAGGAGGAGGAGGAGGGCTTTCAGCTGCGTAAAATAAGCAAGGATTAGAAGAAGGAACAAGGAGAACAGGTCAAAAGGAAGTGGGATCTGAACACAAGGACCCTACCAGAAGTTTCAGGCTGGGCAACGCTGCCCTGAGCAGAAGTGGTCTCTTTCCTTTTCTTTCCAGCAATTGGAGTGGCCACAGGAGGCGTTCTCGCAGATCTTCATCCTCCTCACCAGAAGGAGGCTCTAGGTCCCCAGGAGGCAATGGCAGAACTGAACTGTATGAGGAAGAAATTTGAAGTCAGAACTAAAACACAGTATAAGAAAATAAAAGGAACAGGGGTAGATCAAAGCTTACCAAACGTTGCTCCAACTTGAGCCGTCTGTCCACCAATGATTTTCTTCATGGAAGGGTCTGATACAGGCAGAATTGATTTGTCAGACAAGTATAAATGACAGAACAAGAAATTGCAGACTGAACGAAGAATTTACCTTCTATGATCTGATCGTTGGCGTCCTGAATGGTCTTAACCGTGAATTTTCTGGCCTCTGCCTCGCCAAACACGCTTCCACAGGTCCAGCCTTCAAAAAGAACCTTAACTGCAGCGGCCGAAGCAGGCATCCCTCGAAATCTGGCCTTCCACCAGGCACCAAAGTCGGCAGAAGCTGGATGAGTTGAGCTCCCATGATGGATAGAGACCATCCAGATTGTTATTTATTTTGTTAACTGCACAACGAGCATCCTTGTGCACCTCCAGGATTATCTGCATCTCTCCAGGAAGAGGCTCGATTGCAACTTATGTAGTATTTGAATGGAACAACCTGTGGGCAACCAAGTTGTCGCGCGCAGAAATTGGGATGGTAGACTTCTGCCCCCAAATGATAGCTTGGTGGTGTCCCACCTCCATAGGGCAGATCCCTCAGTAAAGAGACGCTCAGAAAAATCTTCCTGAATTCCGTTCTGGCAGCCTGGTCTTCTGGCTCCTTTTCAAAAACCCGGTGCCCAGGCTGGAACCAAGGATAGGTTCTTCTGATCACCACTTGCCATTGAGCTGCGGAGCGCTAAGACAATGCCTGAACCACATCAAGTATTCGTCAATGGAACGCTTGGGCACTTCTGCCGACATCAGAGGGAGAGCCAGAACCTGGTTTTCAGGAGAACTAAATCAGGAAATCGGAACTCTGGAAAATACACCTAGACCAGACCTGGATCATCCAAAATGAGCCAGGAGCGGATAAATTCAGGGGATTCTCCATTGTGGCAGGTATGCAGGTTCTTGAAAAGGTGAGCCAAACTGACAGCCCAAGTCCAACGTCGGTATGGTTGTGTAAGTCTTCTGCCAAATGCCTGTACTCAAGCAGAACAGGCAGAAGAACGATTGGGGAACACAAATCTGTTCAGCCAATCCAGAAGGAATAGCATATGCTGATCCTTGTCCTTCTCCACACTGAATTTTCTAGAAAAACGGAAAAGGAGCAGTTCTGGTTGATAGTAGCAGGAGAGACAGTGAAGGGCTTGGCTAGTTTCTCCTGGTTCCTCCTACGATGATAGTCTCCAACAGCATCCACAGGTCGTCCATGGGGCCTGAACCCAAAGATCTGAGCCATGTCCAGGCAGAGTTGGCGCCATTGGACCCACACGGAAATCAAACGTGTTGCTGGCAGAATTCCAGAAACATAGGGCAGCAGCAAGCAGGTTCTCATCCCGGTTGATGGATTGCTTAGCAGAAGAATCGCATCATAAATCCCTGCCCGCTCCAGTGAGCTCCAAATTTGGGAAGAAGTTTGTCAATCCAGTCCGCCCACTTCACAGAACTATTCCTTACTTCACTGGACGGAAATGAACGGCTTAAATTCTTCCTGACCCAAGAGTAGGAAGACAAGGCAGAAGTCCCTTGGTAACATAGGGGTGCTTCAGCATCCTTCTTAATTAGCTCCGCTATCTCAGCCGGAACAGAACCAAACCAGTGAGGTCCCAGAGTAAGAGTACTTTCGAACAAATGAAGGATGTTTTCGTCCAGTTTTTTGAACAAGAGGATGAAGTCTGCTTCGAACCGCCATAGCGTAGGCATCGATTCCAGTCCGGTAATGTAATTCTGGAGGGACTGAGGAGAAAGCACTTTTAGCACGAGTCTTTGGGGAAGACATTTTCTGGGTTTACAGGCTAGGAACAAAAGAAGGGTTAAGGATCGAGCAGAGAAAAGAGGAAGGATTTTGACAAAAAAACCGAGAAAATGAACTCTGAGAAGGCTAGGGTTTGAGATGAGCAGAAACTGGAATTTTCAAATGACTTTTAAAGGACGCCACCTGAAAGCTGATAATGACAAGCTAGTGACCAGCTAAGTAACTGACCAATTCCCCACGAAGTCTAGTTCATGGTAGGAGGACGTGGCGGGCAGGGGGTGTTTTATTTCGGCGCGCACAAATTAAATAGCCGAAAAAAACATTAAGTTTGGAAACCGTCGTTTTAAACGGTTCAAACTTAATGGGGGCATTGTTTGGACTTAAATTTGGCTCACCCAGGCCTAAAGAAGAAAGCCCACGACATTCCCAAGCCGACTGTTCCAAAGCTCTGAGCCCATCAACGCGATTCGGCCCTTTAACAATTGAACGGATCAAAACAAATAAACGCGGCCCAAAACATTAAGAGGCTTGGGAACAATGGGAATCAGGAAAGACTTGGGCTTCGAAGAAATTCAAAATTAGGCTCAAAAGTAAACTAGACTCAAGCTGGTCTTCAAAACGGAACAGTCCCACGTGATCCCTGAACTTGGAGGAGTCAATAATTTCGGCTGAAAACTGAAAATAGAACAGGAACAGGTATGAAAGAAGGACGTTTCTGAAAAACTCTCTTGCCACGAGACCAAGTCCCGTTTTGTCGGAAGATATCCCTTCTGCACCAAAGAAGGCGCCATTTTCAAAGGATAAGCGCACGCTGTTTCTATGACAGGGAGATAAAGCGGGAAACAGGGAGTTGTTCAAAAACTGGGAACTTGCCATCCCAAGCTTCAGACTCTTGCAAAAGCAGTTGAAATGGAAGAACAATATGGCACCTCATCAAAAGCAGGGAAATGATCACTCCAAGAAACTAATTGATAAGTGCTCGTGTGCCAGAAAATGGATGGAACCCCTGTTTGTTTTCATTAAAAATTAAAAAGATCTTTTGGTTACTTGCCTCCCACTCTCAAGAACATTTCTTATATATACAAGAGAGGGTGAACAGAGAAACACAATCAATCAACCAACCAAAAACTCAGTCAAAAGACAAACACTCAAATGATCACTTGATCACAAAAATCTTAAACAAGTTCCAACAGACTTCAAGCCTGAAATATTCAAAAGCTTTCCAACAAGCTTGCAGAATCATCCTGTTTTCTCCAGCAAAGACAGTTTAGATCGCTACCTCTGGTTTGAATCCCAGTTCATTAGTCAACAATAACGAGATTTCTCTCGTTACAAATTGGTTCAGTAAAAGCCAAGCTAAGCAGAGTTTCGAGTTTTCTCAGATATGAAAACCTCAACAAATTTGTGAAAAGCCCTGACTAAGCAGCACAGGTACTCCAGTATATCCCCAGCTCAAGTCCAGTCACTTCTGCCTCTTTCAGACTGGAGAAGTCCAAGTTCTGCCTACCCAAAAGCCGTTCAGGATTTGAAATAGATTAAAGCTCTGCCAAATAAAGTGCAGGAACAAAGAAAGTCCAGTCCAGGCACAGACATACCCAGTCCAGCCCAGAACGGAGGCAACTAACCAGGCAGAAATGGAAGCACAGCCCTCCTTTTGTCCCCATACAGTCAGTTTTCCCTTTTTGAGTCTTGTAAAGGGGAGTTCTGCCTGAAATTAGTTCAATCTGTTATCAGTTATTTTGGTCAGAACTACCGGTTTTTATACTGAGATAAATTGTAAAAGTCCTTACCAGTCTAAGGCACAGAAAAGAACTTACTTGGGAGATATTCCTCACCCAAATTCACAATCGTTTGGTTAAAGTCAGTAACTTGGGGCGCAAGTTATTTTGTACTATAAGTCCGTTAGGGTTGAAAAATTGCTAACAGTGGCACGCTCGCACACTAAAGAAAGTTAATTTACTGACCAAAACATGGTCTTTGAATTAATGGGGAACTTTGCCCTATCATCTCGGGTGAACAACTGTTGAATATTTTTTAAAAACGACGCACACAAATAAAAAAGCGTCGTCTTTTTAAAAAGGTTTTTTCATAGTTAAAATATGACCAAAAAACAACGACAGGAGGTATGAATCCACCGACGTAGAAAATAAAGACGCAGTTCACCAAAAAACCTGCCGTATTAACTCCTAACTAAACACGACCAACTGTTCTTTGTCCGCGTCGTATAATGTAATGGAATCCACGTCGGTATACTACGACGGTGTCTTCTCTGTAAACCGCCGTCTTAATTTTTATTTCTTTTTAAGATTTAATTATTTTTTAATTTTGGTAGCCTACAAAAATTAAAATGGGATCCCAAGAGGTATGATATCTTACCATTGAGATCTTTGGATCCTGATCATAATCGAACCACCAAAGTGAGAAAGACAATATTTTAAATACACAAAATCCAAAAAGAAACCAAACTGAACTGACCATTGCAAACTTTGAGAAAGACAATGTTTTGAAAGTTAATGATGTGTGCGTCTTGGTGTCTTTGAGATACACCAAAACGCATACATCATTAACATCCAAATTATTGTCTTTGAGATGTGAGAGAGAGTGATGATTTATGTGTGTATGTGAGAAAGGAAGATGAGCCTCCAGAGAGATCAGAAGAACTTGGAACCCTAAATGAAAACTGAAACTGAAAGAAAGAGTCAAATTTATACAATAAATCTTTAAAACTCACGGCGGTCCTTATACACATACCGCCGTCTAATTGTAAAAAACCACGTCGGTTATTTGTAATGGAATCCATGTTGTATAATTTTATGGAATCCACGTCGTATAATGTAATGGAATCCACGTCGGTATATTACAAAAAAACGACGTGTTAAACAATATACCATGACGTGAGAGATTAATTTATTGACTTATTATTTTGGAGTGTACTACGACGGTACCTACAACACTACTGTCGTATTTATTTACCACGTCCTAAGTTCAAATTATCGTCGTAATTTTTCTATTTATACGTCTGCCTTCTCTAAACCGCCGTCTTATTTTTATTGCTTTTTAAAATTAATTAATTTTTCTTTTATTTTGGTAATATCTTTCTTAACACAAAACAAAATTTAATTCTCAATCCTCAACAACATTTTCGTCTCAATCCTCAACAACATTTCAGAAAATCAAAATCAACAAAGTGTGAAAAGCTCACTTCAGAGCATTAGGAATGACCATCCTCTTTATCTTATCATAAGGAGCATCAGGAACACCATCGTATGCCTTCAAACGGGCAAGTGCGGCTGCAAACCCATGCTTGGTCTTGTGAGGAATCATTCTGCGAACCCATGCTTGGTCTTGTGAGTGAAATAAAGCAGAAAACGCAACTAAAAACATTTGCTTTCAGAAAGACAATTTTTTAGAATTTGATGAGATAGAGCCAAGGGCAAGAAGAAGTTGGAACCCTAATTGAAAACTGAGAGTTAATAAACGCGTGAAAAAATCATATTTAAACAAATTATCGTAAATATCCACGTCGGTTCTATTATACATAGCGACGTCATATTTAAATAATCAACGTCGTCCTTTTCATTTCTGCAAAGAGAACGACGTCGTGTATTAGAAACTTTTGTTGTGTATTAAAAAGAGAACGACGTCGTTTTTAGAACCCCAAAGTAACCACGTCGGTTTCTTAAACTAAATAGTCGTTGAATTTAGAAGGACAACGTCAGTTTAGATAAACAAGCGCCGTCATAACCACTAGGGGTGGGCGCGGTCCGGTTCGGTCCGGTTCGCAGCTCACACCGGAACCGGTCCTGTTCATCCGGTCCGGTCCGGTTTTTGAAAAAAAATAAGAGAAACCGAATCAAGCCGAACTGGTAATTTTCGGTCCGTTTTCCGGTTTGAACCAGTTCTCTAGCAAGTCACGTACACAGTAGACAATAAGGAAAAAAAACATAAATTTGGTTAAATAATTCTTACTTTTATGCTAAAAAATATTCGATTTTTCCTTTCATATTCTCAGATGGCCGACATAAAAATAACCCTAAACAATCTAATACCAGGTAGACCAGAAATCATAAAGACACAGATCTAATGAAACTCACAAAAAAAAAATTGAATACAACACTAGATCTAATGAAACCACAACAAAAAAAAAAAAAAAAGAAGAATACAACACCAGATTTCTCCTTGCATTAGACTTTGATGCTTGAATCTAATCCTAGGATCTTCATTACCAACATATGAAGAAGGCTCCATAACAAGAACTCCTTTCATCCTCTTCATCAGAATCACACACAGAGAGAGAGTGAGAGAGTGAAGTTGCAGAGAAGAAAAAAAAAAAGGGTAGAGAGAGAGTGAAGTTGCAGAGAAGAAGAAAAAAAAAGAAGAGAAGAAAAGGGAACGGAAGAAAGGAAACAAAAGGAAAAGAGGGGAGAGAGAGAGAGAGAAGTCGGAGAGAAGAAGAGAAGAAATAAAAAAAAGAAAAGGGAGAGGAGGACAATAAAAAGAAACGGGAAGAAAAAGAGAGAAGGAGGAATGAAGAAAAGGGGAAGGGGGAGAGAGAGATCAGAGAATGACAAAAAGAAGAGGAAAGGAAAAGAAAAGAAATAGGAAAAGTAAGAGAAAAGAAAGAATAGAAGAAAGAATAGAGGATAGAAAAGAAAAAGGCAAGTGGGATCAAAGTCTGATGCTGGTAACGAAGAAAAAGAGAGCTTTGGGAAGAGAGCGGCGCTTTGGGAAGAGAAAAGAAACGGAAAAAAATAGAGAGAGTTTAAGTGGGATTGGAATGGGCTTTGAAAATAAAATGTACATGGATTTTAAAGTTGGGCTTTTTATTTGGGTTAAGTCGAATTGGGCTTAAATATAAGATATTTTAAAATAAATAATTAATTCATTATTATAACCGGTCCGGTCCAATTCTGTAGTATGTAAAACCGGAACCAGAATCGGTTCAAACCGGTTTCTTTTCCGATTTTTTCCATTCGGTTCGGTCCAATCTTTCGGTTTTCCGATTCAAATGCCCACCCCTAATAACCACATCGGAATTCCAAAAGTCGTTTGGCGTGTATTAAAAAGAGAACTACGTCGTTTTAGAACCCCAAAGTAACCACGTCGGTTTCTTTAAATAAACGTCGTTGAATTTAGAAGGACAACGTCAGTTAGATGAACAAGCGCCGTCATAACCACATCGGAATTCCAAAAGTCGTTTGGCTATAGTGATAACCACGTCGGTTCCGGCTTATGTACCGTCGTTATAGCTAAATACTAGGGCGGTTTTTAATAAAAAGGTCGTAGTATTGAACTCTGGGAAAATATATAAACTTTTCGTCACATGACCTAATGTTCTACAGTTTTCTCTCACCGATAAAATTCTCTAGTTTCCCTCTCATTTCCCAAAAGCAGCATCATCGTCTGAATCTCGTCATCGTCTTCGTCTTCGTCTCCAAATCACCATTTTCTTACGTCGGAAGGAAACTTTCTTTGCATGCCAAAGGTATTTTTCTCAATCTCTTCACTTTTTTTACATTTCATTTGAAAGCCGTCGTTGTTTGGAAACAAGATTCTGTCAAATTGAGGAAATCTTTCACTGGTTTTGAATAAATTCATTAGTCCATCAGTCTCACTACGTCAAAAGACAACTGTTTTATCTTGTTTGCGACGATAGAATGGACACACCACGACGGTCATTAAATCCGACCTAATGCAAACTGCACGACGGTGGTTAATAACCGTCATGATGTGACAATTAATACATCGGAAACAAGATAAAACCGTCGCCCATGGTGGGAGAAAAACTGTCGTTTTTCTTGTATCCCATCTCAGTAAGACGACGGTTGTATTTTGTGTTTTGACGTTGTAAATTTTAAACCACGTCGATTCTTAGTCTGAATAACCGACGTGAAGTATAAACATTTACGTCATGAACGAGATAAAACCGTCGTCTTATTTCCATACATGGTCTGAGAGACTGTTTAATAGGACGTCGCTGTTTTCGTGTTACCGTCGTGGTGTTGTATTTACGACAACGGTGTTGGTTTACAACTGTCATCATAAATTGAATATCACGGCTGTATTTTAGGACGTGGTTTCTTTATTATTACGTCGTTCTTTTTTAATAACCGACGTTGTTTTCCTTGCAGATTAATTAAAAATGATTTTGAAATATCAAAACAAGGAAGCTCAAGTGTCAGAGGCCAAATCAGTTTCAAAGGCTCAACAAATTGTAGCCAAATCAATTTCAAAGGCTCAAAGGGATGAAGCCAAATCAATTTCAATGGCTGAAATGGATGAAGGCAAATCAGTTCAAAGCAAATTCTCGAAGAGGATGAGATTTTCTTCTACTTCCGATAAAGACCCCAACACAGCCACATTTCTTGAGGAGCCAAAATCCATCCGCGGTATCAACACAATGAGCCGTGTTGTGAAGAGGAAAATTCAGAAGATTAAGCCTGTGGTTGAGTTCAATAAAAGTGGCAGACCACATGGCAAGGCTGCTATTGAGATGCAGTCTTATATTGGTGTTTTGGCACGCACCAGAGTCCCTCTTGTGGACAAGAAATGGACTCAATTGCCCAAGGACGTGAAGGAGCAGATTTGGGAAGCTATTCAAATGGCATATGTTATTGGGGATGGGTGAAAGAACATGGTCCTCGTTGCCCTGCCGGCTAAAAATGGAAGGATTTCAAGTATAACATAACTAGGCAGTATATCCCTCCACTCGCACATGACAAGGAGAAGTTAAAAGAACTCCCTGAGCTTTATAAGTTCATAGAGAAATCGCAATGGGATGCCTTTGTAGCTTCAAGGTTATCCCCAGATTTTGAGGCTGTGCATCCTGAGAGAGAAACAAAGGAGGGAGAAATTGGAGTACAACCATAGGTTGTCTAGAAAAGGGTATGTTGGTTTGGAGGACCAATTGATAGAAACCATGCCAGGTGAAGAAATCGATTGGAGCTTTTCTATGGAAGAAGGCAAGAGAAGATAAAATAGGGAACATCCCTGATCCAAAGATTGCAAGAGAAGGCAAAATAATCGTAAGTCTCACTAACTGTGTTCTAAATTTGAAAAAACAGAGTGTTTTATTTTCGTATAAACGTCGCACGTTTAAATAACCGACGTTATAAAATAAACACCACGACGGTTTTTATTTACCGCCGTTGTAAAATGAATAGAACATCGGTTTTTTAATAAATCAGACGTCTATATAGAATTAATACGATGGCTTAAATTCCGGAGACGGCCGTTTTGTTTTAAGTTTACTCACGCACACACTCTCCCTCTCTGTCTATTTCACTGAAATTTGTGGTGCACAATTTTTGGAAAAGAATGCATATTTCAATAGAGTTTTTTCACTTCTTCATTAAAATTTACGACGGTTTTATCTCATCTAGACGTTAAAATATTTATACAACGACGGTACTTTTGTACAGCCGTATGAAATTAAGTCCAACGTTTGTTTGTTCAATAGTCCGTCGTCTTACTTTAAATACTACGACGGTCTTTGATTTATGTTTTAATCTGTTTGATTTTGAACATACGACGTTGTCAACTGTTTGATTTATGTATTTAAATACTGACGTGTTAAATTAATAATACGTCAGTTATTTAATAAAACCATCGTGGTAAATGATATATTACGTCGGTTTATTTATCTGTTTAACACTCCGCTCAGTTTCTAACAATCTCTCTTTCTCTCTTTTAGGATGATTTGCAAAAGCAACTCTCCGAAGGCATTCTGACTGTCTCCAGGAGCAATGATGTCCTGACTCTTGCTTTGGGAACCCCTGAGCATGGTGGGAGAGTCAGAAGGAGTTGGTGCTGGCGTTTCCCCAACTCAGTTCTTCAATTTGCCGAAACAGCAGAGAGTGAAATTTGGTGACAAATTGAAGGAAAGTGTGAGGGAGGGCAGTCAGAGAAGAGACCTTAAGGATTGAGGCGAGGTCAAGGGAAGCTATAATGGAAGAAGGTCGAAGCAAAGAGGGAGGATATGTTGGCACATTTTCGTCAACTAGTTCCTAATTTTGATCCCAGCCTAATGCTCAAAACCCCAATTACTCCAATTACTTTACCCCCCCAAGATCAAAGCCCAAAAAATCCAATGTCTGATAAGGCAAGCTGCTCGGGGCCACTGGTATCAGACCCCTAGCTTTGGGATTAGAAGATCCAAAGCCTGAAGCTGATACCGCTGGAAAACAACAAGAGGACACGGTAAAATCTCTAATATTTTCGTTTTCTGGCTTTTAAATTTAGAATAGACGTCGCTCTTTTAAATATCCGATGTTAACATTTTTGAACAACGACAGTATATATTTACCGACGTTGAAAAACAATAATACGTCTGTTTATTCCAAGAACCGTTGTCTTGAGTTAAATACCACGACGCTTTTACTTGTTTTGCAAATTATTGGACATTAAAAATAACGACTGTGTTTTTTGCCGTCGTCTAATTCTATTATAAACCGTTGTCTATTTCATGATAGCATTAACTGCATTTTAATTAGACGACCTTTCTTTAGTGCAGCGACGTTATATAGTTTACACAACGACGGTTATGTATTTACCGACGTCTATAACCTTTCCTCCGTCAGGTATTTACTAGAAACTGTCGTTTATATTATATACCACGTCTATTTTTTGGGTTCAGTTAGAGTCGTTTATTTTAGTTCACACACAAACTAACTTATATTTCTTTATTTATTTCTTTTAACAGGATCTCTCAAAGCTAGACATGCCACCTCCTCTGTTAGCCTTATGCCAACATTTCCAGACCAAGTTGTTGCCTGGTAACGAGACGCTCGCAGTTCACATGCCCCAGGAAGTGTTTGGCTTTGAGCATGATACCTTCCTCTTCACTGAAGATGTTTTGCAATTTGGTTCCATGGTTGAGATTGGAACCACAGTGATATCAGTATACATGAGGTAATTCTAGAAATCCCATTTTGTTTTACATTTCCCTTTCTTTTAAATTAAAATCTCATTTAATTGACTTTCTTATATTTAGGTACCTATTTGACTATTTAAAAATGACAAATATGGTAAACCTTGTTGGCTTCGTGGATCCTAGGCTAGTCAGCTCTCAATCTGGAACTATATCAGACCGAATGAAAAACCTGTCAAGCCGCCTGAAAACAGCAAATGGGAATCAATTTTTCTTGGTCCCTTATAATCCAGGGTTAGTACCATTTAAAGTATTTTCCTAAGCTTGTAATATTTTTCTTTGTAGTACTATTTAACCTATATGGATCATTATGTGTAGGGGTCATTGGGTGATGGTAATTGTGAGACCAGCAACGGAGACTGCCTATTACATGAATTCACTGCCAAAACGCTCCGTTGATGACGACATGAAAAATATAGTGAATGCGTAAGTTGATTTCTTCTGATCTAAGATTTATGAGTCGTGGTTATTTAGTTTGTTACGTCGGTCCAAGTAAATATGTGTCATGTTAAAGCTTTCAAACGTCACTTTTTTTGACAAACGTGACGTCTAATTTACCATGTTATATGTTTTAGACGTCAGTTTTTTTATTTAGTGAATGTAGTATATGTTAACCACGACGATTTCTACGTTTTACACGTCGGTTTTCTTTCAATTAGAGACGTTGATAATCATTTTTACGTCCGCTTTGTAGTTGTTCTTGACATTTAACATTATTTAAATGTCTGTCTTTTTACTAAAACTGTCGTCTAATATAGTCGAAGTTGTCTTTTTAAGCTATTTATTTATGAATTACACGTCGGTTTTATTTATTTTGTGACGTGTAATATATTAACGGTGTCGGTTATTTTCCGTTGTTATTTTATGTATGAAAAGATGGCGGTCGATTTCACGTTGATTTTAAAACATGCTAGACGACGGTGGATTCCCGTCGTCTATTTCAATTTCTGTAGTAGTGAACCGACGTCTTATGATATAATTACAAAAAACAGAGGGTTGATTCCAGATTCACACCTTCAAGGGAAAATATTTTGGATTTTAATTTACTAAAACGAAGTTTTAAAACAAATTCGACGTAGTAATATATTCACACGACGCAAATAGTAATATACCGTTGTGGTATTACAATTAAAACGACGTCAATAATAATATACCGTCGTCTCTACAAAAGAAAAATAAATTTGGAAAAACGTAAAATGATTTTCAAGAGAAAAATAATTAAAAAGATTTTCAAAACAAAAACCATTGTTCAGAGAAATCAAACATGTGATGAATATATCCTATAAAATCAAATACAAAAAAAGACGATCATTTTAAAAAACAACGTAGAACACTTTCACACGACGCTAGAATGACTGACGAACCGTTGTGGTCTATAAATCTACCCACGTAAATAAGAAGCCACCCTAAAAGAAACAGAGTAGTGTTCTGATCGGTGCATAAATTACATATCATTTTGTACCCTTTTAGCTTATGATTTGGTTATGTTTTTGAGTTAAACTTGTGCTTTTAATTTGTTTTGTGTTTGTTTCAGTGTTTTAAGTTTGAGACTCAATAAATGCATTTTGGAGACAAATTAGCTAAAAACAGTGTCTGCAGATCAGTCAACTTCACGGATTGGACTGTACTTACTCAAGAAGAACCAGATAATGAGCCATACATCATTGGAAAGATACGGAAGTCTAGTTTCTGTAGAATTTTACGGTTCATGATTCCGAGTCTTCTAGAGAAAGTTATACATGTTTTGGCAACTTAAGGTCAAATTCGGCAGCATCTGCGTTACTGGGCCAAAAATCACATTTGAAGGCCTTTCCGATTTTTCCTTGAGCTGGGCTGCATATGCTTGGAAAGATAAGACACATAGCTTGAAGATCCATATTTTTGCAGATTTTTCAGAGTGGAGTCACAAGCCCAAAACGAGCCCACAAGCTGGCTGCAATGCATTGTCATGCATGACATATGCATGATGAAGTGTTGTTGATTGTGGGAAAGTTTGGTGAAGCATATTCAATACCTATTTTTGAGTGGAATTTTGCAGCAGCCAAAAGATGATGAAGTGGGAGTGCAACACTAAGCCTAAAGACAAGAGGAATTGTTTTCAAATGCAATAGTGTGTTAGGTGAATTAAGTGTTGTAAGTTGGTGAAGTTAGTGTGTTTAGAAAATTCAATTGTATAATTCAGATTTTCACTTCCCCTAGGCTTATAAATAGGGAAGTTCTCTAAGTTTGTAAACAACACCCCAAGGGGGGGAGCTCTCAAGCATTTCTCTAGAGCTCCCTTCCCTTTTCTCCCTCAAATTCTTTTAGTTTCCCTTTGTAGTTCTCAATTGTTGTAATAAGATCATTCTACTAAATTTTCTTTTTCTATAAATTCTCCAAACACTTCTCTATTCTCTTTCAAAGTTCTCCATGCTCTAAAACATTTCCCAAATACAATTCCCACTTTCTTCCAAATTCTCAAAGTTCCCAAACATTTCTCCCATTCCTTCATCAAATTCTCTAAACTTCTCAAACACTTTCTCCTCCCTTCTCTAAGTTCTCAAATTCTCCAAGTTCACAAAATCCTCAAGCTTCCCAAACACCTTCTTTTCTCTCCAAAAATTCTCCAATTCCTCAAACACATGTCCATTCCCTTCCCAATTCTCCAAATCTCTCAAACACTTCTTCCCTCTCTAAAGCTCTCAAACACTTTCCTTCCCTACTCAAAAACTCTCCATGTTCTCAAGTAATGTACATTCTTTCTTCTTGTTTTATTTCTTTTGTTTTCAATTTTGTTTTGTGTAGGAAAATTGAATTGGATCATTCAATCACCAATCCCTGTGGAATCGACCTCGCACTTACATACGCTAAACTACCAACGGTTCGTGCACTTGCGAGTATCACAAGTTGAGGATGCAGTTGAACCCATTTTGGTGCAGCTGAATCTACGCAACATGTTCAAACTTGGAAACTTTCCTTCTTTGTCTGCAAATTTTATCAAACTTGGAAAGAAAAATGATTTTAGCAAGAAAAAATGTAAAAAGATTTAAAAAACGAAAATGATATGCGCATGCAAAACAGGAACAAAAATAGTGAGAAATGCTTACCCTTTGCGTGCAATGAAAGTTTTCTCCTGGAGTTTGCTGTTTCAGTTCAGAGATGAAGACGAAGAGGAGAGGAAGACGAAAGGTTTTCTCTCGAGAGATACAGAAACAACGTTTTGAGAATGAAAAATGAGAGAAGCTTGAAAGTTTTTCTCGGGTTTGGAAACAGTGCAAGTGTAGGTCAGGTATGCAAAAAGTTTAAAATATTAACATACCGTTTCATAAAACGACGCGATTAATAGAACGCGCCCTAGTATGTAACATTATACGTCGCCATAGGTTTATACCGCCCTATTACATCAGTTTCCATGACACCTAGTTTTAAGCAAACGCCGTTTTTATTTCTAATTACACGACGCCTTTTTCTTCAGAAGATGTATCCTGTCATTTTCAAATGTACCCAACGACCTTATACTCAATAATAACGACTTGAAAAATCTATAGCACGTCGTTTTAATTACGCATACTAACGTGTAACTTTTTTAATTACACAATAAATTAGTTTTTCAAAAAATGACAACGTCGTTTTTTTATATACCGTCATTGTTAATTACATTTATACGACCGTATTTTAGTTTTAAACGACGTTTATGTTTTCATTTACACGTCGCTAATGTTAATATAACCGACGTGGTATAAAAGATTATGTTGGCGTGAGTCAACGTTCCTATTATGAATAGAATTTATATTTTATTGTAATTATCTATTTTGAGTAGAATTAGGAATTTTGTACATATTTCCTATTTGTATGTAGTATATATATTCCTCCTTGAGAGAAGAATAAACATATCAGTTTAAACCCTAATTATTTTGAGTTGGTCTCAGAGCGGGTTCCGATCCGTCTCTACAACATCAAAACCCTAATCCTAAAAATACCTATTTCCGCTACACTTAGCCTATACACCTAATCTTTTGCTGCCTCCGCCATCTATCATTATGTCAGATGTCACTGAATCTTCTTCTTCTACTCCTATTGTGACGGTTCATACCGAATCGTCCACCAACCTACATGTGGGATTCAAATTGAATGGATCCAACTATGAGATATGATGATCGAACTCCATGCTACTACACAAGGCAAATTGGGTTACCTGACTGGCGACGCTAATGCTCCTGATTCTCAAGACCCGAAATTTGGGAAGTGGAAAATTGCTGATGCTGTTCTGAAAAGTTGGATGCTGCGAACTATGGAACCCAGTTTGTTGAATATGTTTCATACTTTACCCACTGCTAAGGAAATTTGGGATGCTGTTAATCAGATGTTTTATGATGGCTCTGACATATCCCAACTCTATGAACTGCGGTGCCAGGCTACCCGTCTCAAGCAAGAGGGTCGTCCTGTCTCTCCCTATTTGCTGAACTTAAGGCAATCTGGCTTGAATTGGACACGAGACGTCATTTTCAGATGAAGTGTGCTGATGATATGAAGACTTTTCAGGCTGCTGTTATGGCAAATCGTGTGTATGATTTTTTGGCTGGCCTTGACGATACTTACGACAAGGTCCGCAGTGATATTCTACGGAGTGATAAAGTTCCAAGCATCAAAAATGTATTTTTTATGGTCCGTCGAGAGTCTCAACGTCAAATTACTATGCTTGGATCCGGCACCAAGATTGGGGAACCTGCTGTCGTGTTTGCTACCAAAAACACTGCTTTGATTTCTCGGCCTATAGGGTCTGGCTCTTCTGCTGTTCCGCCTCGTCGCCTGACTTCTGCAGAAAAAGACAAACTGAAGTGTGATCACTGCGGTGAAAAGAGACATACTATCGACACCTGCTGGGCATTGCATGAGGTACCAGACTGGGAGAAGGAGCGGAGGCGTTTAAAGAAGGAACAACTGAATGGCAAAGCTCATGTGGCTGTTGCCCCCACTTTTATGGCTGACACCACCACTAGGCATGGCCACCTTACTGCTACGCCTCCTCCGACCTTGACCGCGGTCTCAAGCACTCCAACACCTCCACCTCCAGGTAACTTTGGCAAGGCTTTCCATGCCCATGACACACGCGATACAGGTTGGATTATTGATTCAGGAGCTCCTGACCATATGACGTATAATTCCTGCTTTATTCTCTTCCACCTCATCGTGATCATGTTCTGAACTGCTAATAATGATGCTGCTCCTATGACGGGGGCTGGTTCTATACTCTTGACACCTGCTTTACCATTGGACAAAGTGTTACTGGTTCCATCTTTGTCTAGTAATTTATTATCTGTGCCGCAAGTTACTGAGCAGGTTAAACCTGTGTTGTACTAAAGTATCCGTCTTTTGTCTTACTCCAGCATATCCAGACTCTGGGAGATCTTTGGTCGTGGTACTAAAAAGGGGGGGCTTTATTATGTGGATGATGTGGCAACTAGTCGGGTTCTTCGTGCTGGTCAGCCGAAACTTCTTAGCATCGCCGGATTTGGTTGCTACATTGCCGATTTGGTCATGCCTCCTTTGGATATTTACAGCATTTGTTTCCAGCATTATTTAGTGGTGTAATGATCGGTGCATAAATTACATATCATTTTGTACCCTTTTAGCTTATGATTTGGTTATGTTTTTGAGTTAAACTTGTGCTTTTAATTTGTTTTGTGTTTGTTTCAGTGTTTTAAGTTTGAGACTCAATAAATGCATTTTGGAGACAAATTAGCTAAAAACAGTGTCTGCAGATCAGTCAACTTCACGGATTGGACTGTACTTACTCAAGAAGAACCAGATAATGAGCCATACATCATTGGAAAGATACGGAAGTCTAGTTTCTGTAGAATTTTACGGTTCATGATTCCGAGTCTTCTAGAGAAAGTTATACATGTTTTGGCAACTTAAGGTCAAATTCGGCAGCATCTGCGTTACTGGGCCAAAAATCACATTTGAAGGCCTTTCCGATTTTTCCTTGCGCTGGGCTGCATATGCTTGGAAAGATAAGACACATAGCTTGAAGATCCATATTTTTGCAGATTTTTCAGAATGGATGAACAAGCCCAAAACGAGCCCACAAGCTGGCTGCAATGCATTGTCATGCATGACATATGCATGATGAAGTGTTGTTGATTGTGGGAAATTTTGGTGAAGCATATTCAATACCTATTTTGAGTGGAATTTTGCAGCAGCCAAAAGATGATGAAGTGGGAGCTGCAACACTAAGCCTAAAGACAAGAGGAATTGTTTTCAAATGCAATAGTGTGTTAGGTGAATTAAGTGTTGTAAGTTGGTGAAGTTAGTGTGTTTAGAAAATTCAATTGTATAATTCAGATTTTCAACTTCCTTAGGCCTATAAATAGGGAAGTTCTCTAAGTTTGTAATAACACCCGAAGGGGGGGAGCTCTCAAGCACTTCTCTAGAGCTCCCTTCCCTTATCTCCCTCAAATTCTCTTAGTTTCCCTTTGTAGTTCTCAATTGTTGTAATATGATCCTTTTACTAAATCTTCAAACACTTCCCAAACACTTCTCTATTCTCTTCCAAGAATTCTCCAATTCCTCAAACACATGTCTCTTCCCTTCCAAAGTTCTCAAACATTCTCCAATTTTCCAAACACTCTCTCTTCCAAAATCCACAAAGTTCCCAAACACCACTTTCCTTACTCTTCCAATATTCTCTTCAAAAGTCTCCATGTTCTTCAAACACTTCTCCACATTCCTTCATCAAATTCTCCAAATTTCTCAAACACTCTCTTCCAAAATCCTCAAAGCTCTCAAACACTTTCTTCTCCCTTCTTCTAAATTCTCCAAACACTTTCTCAAACAATTCTCTACTTCTACTTTCTTCTCCAAAAAGCCTCCATGTCCTCAACCACTTTTCCCAAACACTTCTCATTTCTTCCTCAAAGTTCTCTTAGTTTCCTTAATGTTTTCTTAGTTGTAATTTATTTTTCTTGTAATGTACATTCCTTCTTCTTGTTTTGTTCTTTTGTTTTTATTTCTGTTTTGTGTAGGAAACTAAATTGGATCATTCAATCACCAATCCCTGTGGAATCAACCTCGCACTTACACATGCTATACTACCCAACGGCTCGTGCACTTGCGAGTATCACAAGTTGAGGATGCAGTTGAACCCATTTTGGTGCAGCTGAATCTACGCAACAAGTTTTTGGCGCCGTTGCCGGGGATCGGTAACATTGTTTGATTCTATTTGGTTTTCCTACTTTTTATTTATTTTTATTTATAACTAGACATTTTCATGTTTTAAGGTTAATGACGAGTTGTGTTTGTTGTCCAACGGACAAGGACAATTGCCTGACAAGCAAGAGAACTGGGTTTGAGTCCCAGCTTACACAACACAAAAAAAGGTTCAAGTAGCATATTGGTTATTTCTAGTTTATGGTTTCATTCACTTGCTCTTAATTAAATATCTTGTTCAAGTTTACATAAACACCATATGACTCTTGGACTGATTAGTGAATGAATGGGTAGATATTGAAGACAAACACCATGTTTAAATTCTACTTGGTTCTTTATTGTTCTTCTTGTTCTTAATGGGTTCGGAATTTGTGTTTAGACTAAACACCATGGCTAAATGCTTTTTCTGAATACTTGATTAAAACCACACACCATATGGATAATCATATTTGAGAAAGAACGAACTTCATAAGCTAGTTTGATTTACTTTGTTGCTTGTTACTTTGAAGCATGAAATTGGACGTGTGTTGATTTTCCTTTCCATTTTAGTTTTTATTTCCTAATCCTTTAATTCTGTTTCAAGTTTTCTGTGTTTGTTTTAGCAAGTAATGACAGCTTAATAAAAATGGAGAGAGATGGGAACCTCAATCATAAGAATGGGAGTGTGGAGTAGTGGGAGAAGTCGCGACCTCCAAATGCATCCATGCTCGACCTAATCGCTTCAAAGGGGGAGCATTTCAATCCTTTCTCTTTACTTGTTATTATTTTAAATTTTTGTTTCTTTTTATAAAACATTTTTAAAAAAATTATAAAAAATTAAAAAATTATAAAAAAAAAAGATTTTTCATATGAACTGACTTTTGGTCATCCATGAGTTGCTTGTATATTTGTGTGTTTAAAAAAAAAAATTTAATAATAATTATAAAAAAAATTGAAATTTGAGTTTTTATTTATCCTTGTAAATTGCAATTTGGAACTTCTTTGTTTTCTTTTATGTTTTTTTTTTGTTTTGTTAAGTTAGTTTATGTATTTATTTACGTGGTGTGGTTAGTTAGTTTATTTCTGAGTGTTAAAAACACATTTTTATTTCATTTCAAACATTACAAACAAAGAAAAAAAAAACAGTAAAAAAATAAAATAAAATAAAACAAAAAAACAAAAAAACAAAAAAAAAAACATTCAAGGAAATTAAAAATAAAAACAACTTCTTCATCTTCATCTTCATCATCATGGCATGCCTCTATTCTCTCTTACTTGCAGAATCTCCAGCAGCTCCACATGGTCCTCATTTTTTCTCTCCAAGTGCTTCCACATGCTGATTGGCACAGGAGAGTCGCTTCTGCAAGTCCGCCACCATAGCCTTCAAGGAAGCTATTTCCTCGCCAACAATCGCATACCCAAATTGGTAGCCGAGACCGCATGGAGAACAGTTAAATTATTGGACTCCTCTACCACTGCTTTGTAGACCTCTGTGCCACGTGCAGATGACCTGTCCGTGTGAGCTTGCTGCCCATCATGCCTCCCAACAGCGCTGCTCTGTTCGGCATTGCCTCAGAAAAGTTCGGTATTGCCTCAGCAAAGTTTGAGGTCGTACCATGATGATATGTGGAGTTTGGGAAGACAAGGTTTGGACGAGCCCTTATCTGCGCATTCGGTGGCGCAAGGGACAATTCAAGGTTAAGATCATCAAGGTGAGTGCATGAGGATGCCATTGTTTTGTTTTTGGATTTTTTGATGTTTTTCTTTGAATTTGCAGGAAGAAATGCGGGGTGCTCTTCTACTTCACCGAGATGAGTTTAAATAGACTTATACAGACGAGGGAGCCGAAAGCACTTCGGATCTCGAGGGTGCTATCCTGTGCTCTTTTCTCTCGGATCCCTTCATTTCTGGCGCAAATTGCGAGCGCATTTTTTTAAAAGGGAGCATGTCTACACTTTCACTTACTTTTGCCTCCCTGTTTTTTTCTGATGTTTGTGTTTTTGCTTTTTCAGTTTTTATTTTATTTTATTTTATTTTCAATTTTTTCTTCTTGTTTGACAGGTTTCTTAAGAATTTAGTTGGAAGAAGAGACAAAATTAAAGATGCGTCTTGGACACCTGGTGCAAGAATCCCAACTCTTCTTTTAAATTATTGTTTGAATTGCGTGTTTATTTCAGTTTTTATTTATTATTTATTTATTTTGTTTTTACTTAATTAGGTAGTATAATTTAAAACTTATAGGATATTCTTTGAAGGAGCTAAATTTTTGGTAACTCCAGTGAGCAACCGCAGTCTATACAGTGTCTAGGAGTTCTTTAAGGCGACACCTTCGGTGTCTAAGAAGTTAGGGTTTTAAGCGGGACCATTGTGACCCCTCCAACCTTCCCGGATCCCCCTGGCTGTGTTTTTCTGAAGCCCTTAACTGGTCATCCTTAAGTTTTTCTCTTAAAAGAAAAAGCAGTTACTTGTGTGTTTTTCTCTTAACTAAAAATAAAAATGCATGTTTGGGTTTTCGTGTTTTTTGTTTGATTGTCGTTCTTTAAAATTAGAGTCAATCGTCTCTTTGAGATAGCTTAACGTTTTTTATTTCCCAAATTTAAAAAAAAAAAAAAACACTTACACTTTAAAATTAAATAAATAAAAATTGAAATCATTTCTTCTTGGCGCTCGGTGTCTCGACCATAGGAGCTTTTAGTTTGGCCCTCTGGCTGTCCTCTTCCGGGGCTTCACGCACAGCCTCTTGGGGCTCATCACTTGAGCTCCCAAAGATCGCAATCTTAGCTTCAGTGTAACTACTCTCGCGATCTGGTTTCTTGCGTTTACCCGGTCGGTCTAGGTCCTCCAGCTGTTTTCGCATGTCGCGAGAGTACAACTCTACAATCTTTGTTAGGTTTTTATTCTCGTCCCGCAACACTTCTAGCTGGTGTCGATTCACCTCCACTATCCTTGACCTCTCCCTTTTCAAGCTTTTTATAGCACTCTGACAGTCTTCAACCAAACTCCGCTCCGCCGCTGACTGAGCTTTAAGCACCTCTACCTCATGGGACTTCGCAAGTAGGCGATGACCCAAACTTGCGACACATGCTGTACTCTGCACGCTCAGTGCCAGGGCATCACTCGTGACCTGATTGTAACATCCCGACCCAAAAATTATGACTATTCACCAATTAGTTAAATTGAAAATGGAAATTCAAATGTTGCCCTTGAAGTGGGGGGCAAAAATGTCAATTTTTATCCGGAGAGAGTTTGGGGCAGCAAGTGGTATTTTTAGGAAGGTTATTCTGAGCCGAGTCCGTAGACACGGAGTAGGCCCGATTCGGACTTGAAACGAAGGAGATACGATCGAAAAAGCGTTGAGGATTTAATTGTTATTTTTCAGAAATTAAATTGGGATAAAATCAGATTTTTCTTTTTATTTTCTCATTTCTCTCTCTCTCTCCCGTGCGTCTCTCTCCCTCACGTCGACTCTCTCCCTCTGCAACTAACCTAGCCACCACCACAGACCACCCCAGCCCACGGCACCGGTACCAAAACGTCCGGCCAGACCTCGCCGACGCAACCCAGGCCATCCTCCGCCCTCAGCCATCGTCCAGCCGCCGGAAAACGCAGCAAAGCTGCTGGAAATTTTCTGAAATTTTCATAAACTTCAACACCTTCGTTCTCCTTCGTTTCTCAACCAAATTGGACGAGTGAGGTATGAAATTTCATCTATTTTTCGTGCTCTAGCTGCCTGTTGGTTGGGTTTCCTGAAATTTTGAGAGTTTACAAGTTAAATTTCGAAGTTTAGCTACAGCCGGTTTTCAGTTGAAGTTTCGGGCCACTTCCGGCCATTTTCTGGCCTTCACCCAAGAATAAAAGTGGTTCCAAATTAGGTGTATTACCTAGGTTAGGAGTTTGGAGCCAAAATACTAAGTTTTTCCGGCCGCCGGAGTTTAGATCCTTACGTTGTCACGAGCGCGTAGGAGTTTACGGATCTCAATTTGGATATCGTTTGGGCCTCGAACGAATTTTACATAATCTGTGATTTTCGGGTTTGATGTGTTTGGACCGTTAGATCAAACCCAATTTCACGTATGTTGTTCATGGTATTCCTAGGATCGCATAGGAATTCGCGGATAGTGAATCGGAGCCCCGGATGTTCCGATTCAATGATTTAAAGTTTATGTTTTACGATACCCGTTCAATCGTGAGTTTTGACCGTCCGGTTGACCGAGTGTCTTCCAAGACTTTTCCAGCATTTGAAACTCTTAAGTGGACCCTAGGAGTGTCTCGTTCCTCGTGCGTACTAGAAACCCAGGAAAATTAGGATTTTATTTTAAAGTCTTATTTTGAAGAGTTGGATTTTAATATCGTGTTCCTATTCTGAAATAGGTAATCCGACTCCGCCATCACAGGCAGGCAGGACCCTCTCAGGGTCACGCAGCTTGGGACTACCTGTGAGTGGACTTTGTTTTCAAATAAATAGCATGGTTTTATCTTGGAATTTGCATGCATAAGAATTTAAGGATTTATTGAAAGTCAATTTGTGCTTTAAAGTGAAACTATTATGTTCAGAAAGTAATTGGTATATTTTCTGGGTTTTGACATTCTAAGTATCTTGAATATATAAATTTGATATTTGAGAAATTGCTACCTATCTTTGTGGGCTATGTGTGGGAAGTACATGGTTGTTTTATGAGATGTGGAAAGATGTGAGTATAGAAAGTCAGTTTGGAGTGCTATATGCACTACCCTGTGTACCTCCCCTGCATTTGGAATGTGATTATGGAAATATGAGATATTTGGAAATGTCAGGAGGCGGGGCATCCTTGACGGGATGTTGACCGTAGACCCTTGATTGGGTAGTCTGCGCGCGTAGGACAGTTCCAGGCGTACGGGTCTTGATTCTTCGTCCGTACGTGCTGGGTAGAGTATCAGTCCCCAGTTGGACGACTCATCCCTAGCCACATGGACATTTGAGGGCCGGATAAGTGTGAGCTAGTCAAACAATCCCCAGTTCGATTGTTTCCCCGGTACAATTAGGTGTGTCGTATACCTATACTATATCTCTATTATATATTTATATATTTATATACAGCTATACATTTATTCTTGTTTTTGAGCGAGGATACTTCCCCGCTCGTCGTGCCCGCAGGCACGTGTTTCGAGAGTTTATTTTGAGATTTATATGGAAAGATTTGGATGGGTTGATTTGATAGTTTCACTGGATTTCGGATTTAGCTCGGGTTTGAGCAAACTATATATATGATTATGATGGATTTAATGCATTGGTTTCGTGCATGGTTTTCTAACGGTGGGGTTATATTACTTTGGTTTAAATTGAACTAATTTTGTTTTGTCCACTCACAATTTTCTGTTTTGCGCCCCCGGCCCAGGAGCTGACCTGGAACGAGCCGCAGTGCCGTGTTTTGTGCTCCTGTTTTCACGAGCTTCAGCACTTGAGCCTTCTCAGGGCCTCTGTGCTATGTAAAATCGTTAAATTTCCTTCCAACTTGTATTTTCTTTGAATTCTGTTAGATGCTCTGTTATTGCCCAGTTAGAAATTGGTATTTTGAGGCCGGAGGCCATGGTTTGTAAACGCTATGTATTGTGTAATGCATGCTGGCTGTTGGGATGTAAAATAACTGTGTTTTAACAGGTTGAGATTTTTGGGATATGTCCTGTTTCCAGGGGAGACTGCCAAAATTTTGGTAGAAAGTCTCGGTTTTTAGTAAGTGGGCCCGACATCTATAGGGTGCCGGATATTTAGGCGGGATCCGTCCCGAATTTTCAGGAGGAAATCGGGGGCTGGCCCTGTCACTGATTGTCATCCCTTGTCCTGAACACGTGTATATCTTTAGGAGTCACTAAATTTCTGCCAACTCCAATGGCAACATCGTTGTCCAGGAGTATTGAGTCATTGACAGTCACAGGACCCGTGCGGAGGCAAAGTAGGGCATCCATACTGGTGCTCCTGCTTGGCCTCGTGTCTAAGTCGGTGGAGCTAGGTTGAGATCTAACGAAAAGGGGTAGGAAGAAGCCATTTGATTTCTCACTTTTTTTTCTTTTTCTTGCTTGTTTTCTCTTTTTTGTGTTTTTGCATTTGTGTTTTTCCCCTTCTTTTTCTTTCTTATAGATGTAGTCTTTCACAAACCCTAGCCGTTCCAGCGTCTCTAAGCGTTTTCTGAATATCCAGCGTTCCTCGAGTCCCACAACCTTCTCACTTTCCAACCGTTTCCAACTCATTTGTCACGACTTGCTTTGTCTGAACGGACGCGTTCAGCAAAGTCGTCGCGCCTTTCCATGAGCCCGTAATTTCTGCTTGTGGAGTCTGCGGCGCCTCTATGCGTCGACACGTGTCTCGCCCGTCTTTTGGTCCCTTACACTGAACCAAGACAAAATTAGGACCACATTCTCTCTTTTCAGAAATCCCGCCTTCGCGCTTCCAAAAAAAATAAATAAATAATAATAATAATAAATGTAAAAACAAATTCACTTAAGAAAGAAAAAAAAAAAATTTAAACGTGTGGGCTTCAGATTTCATTTTGGGTTGGGTTTTACCATTGTTGGGTTAATTTCATTGTGGGCTTTGGGCTTCAAAAATATTTTTGGGTTTCAGAATTGTGTGATTAGGGTTTACTGTTTTTTTTTTTTGTTTATTTGTTTGTTTTGTATTTTTTATTTTGTAATTATTTTATTTTATTTTTGTGTGTTTTGTAATTTTCATTTGCTTTAATACCTTTTGTATGTTGTTATGACATTGTTTGTGGCTAATTTTTAAACATTGAGGACAATGTTTATTTCTAGGTTTGGGGGTATTGGAGTTTAGCATGTAAATTTGGTTTTTCTTTTAAAAAAATAAAAAATAAAAAAATATAAGATTTTTTATTTTTTGCTTGTTTTTATTTTTTTTATTTTAAGTCATGTTTTATTTTATTTTATTTTTAATTTTTTTTTTGAGTCACTTTCCGAACACAAATGATGAGATAGTGATAAATGTTTGCATGACTTAAATAAAAATTGGATTTCATTTTATTTTAGTGTTTTTTTTCTTTATTAAAAATAATAATAATAATTTCGCATTGTTCTAGCATGATATGTTCGAAATCTTTGCACTTGCCATTTGTTTCATAATTTTCCAATTAAAGAATTTGCATGATCTAAAGAATTATATCAAGCATAAATTAGACTTATATAACCATATAAAGTGAGCTTTTGAGCCTTGTACTTCATTTCATGAGTGTTATACACATACTCTTAATTTCTTGTCATCAAAGTTGTTGTTTGATCTCATTATTCATTGATTTGGTTGAACACTTAAAAGTCATTCATTCTTGTGCAATTTGATTTCATGACATTTAAGAAATGATATTAAGGCATTTTTTGGATCGTTTGTGCCTTTCAAGCTAACCTTATGCATGCTTAAGCATGATTTTCCATTGTTAACCATTTTGAGCCTACATGTAAACCTTTTCTTTGATTTACCAATTTTATTTCCTCGCCTTAGCCCGAAAAACACATATTTACCTTTCTAAGGAACTCATGAGCTTTAATTGGGATGTGTTTTTCATACTAAGTTTGGGAAGAGGTGTTACATTTTGAAAAAAAAAAAAAGAGAAAAAAAAAATCATACAATTGGTGAAAGAAAAGAGAAAAGTGGTGGTTAATTGAAATTTCATTTTTGGGCCTTCAAAATAAATTGGTGTATGTTCAATTGAAGGAAAGGAGTATGAATCAATGTAAATGAAGGTATAAGGAGTTTTGATCATGTAAAAAAAAAATCTAATCGTGATGATTCGAAGTCTTGTAAACAATTATTTTATGCTCTTACATTGCGAGTTCCTTGGACTTTGTATTATCCATACCTTTCATTTCTTACTCACCTTACACCCTTGGCCCAATTACAACCTTTACTAAAGACCTAAATTGATCTTAAATGTCATGTGGTTGAATTGCATTCATTTTTCTACTTTTAAGTGTTTGGTATCCTTCTTGAGATCATATTAATGCAAGTTCTTCATATTTCTATTGCGAGTTAAGTCCCTTATGGTTTAACTCTATTCTCATGTTTATAACTGAGTGTGCATTATAACCCTCTTCTAAGTGATTTATTTGTGAGAGGACAACTTGGTGAGAATTTGAAGTTGAACTTGTACTTTGTATGATTTTCGAAATTGTGTGAAAACTAAGATTGGGAAATTTGTTGCATTTGGCTATCACACTACTACACTTTGAGCATATTATGTTTTGAACTTTGCCGCCTTGTAAATAATGTCAAAATTTGAGCTTTTATTGTTAAAAACTTTTGAGTCATGTGCATGAGTCATTACTTTTCAGAAAATGTTCGGAAAGATTGTTTTGAGTTCTTTTTATTTTTGTAATTGTTTTTATTTTTGTTTATTTTTGTTTTTGTTAATGTATTTATGTTTGTTTTTGTTTTTGGTTTTGCTTATCGACTAACAATCTTTTAAGTTTTCTAACCATTTTGTTTTGTAGAGTTAGGAAAACGTTTGTGGGTATTCGATATCTGTTAAACCCTCAGGAGACACAACTCCTCCTACTAGGGATGCCTAAAGGTTTAAAGGCTTGTTGCATACGCTCAATGCAATCGAGTTACCTACGAAAGTGGTCTAGTTAACTTCTTGTTTGTTTTTATCTTTGTTTTCCTTTTGTTTTGCTCGGGGACTAGCAAAATCTAGGTTTGGGGGTATTTGATCGGTGCATAAATTACATATCATTTTGTACCCTTTTAGCTTATGATTTGGTTATGTTTTTGAGTTAAACTTGTGTTTTTAATTTGTTTTGTGTTTGTTTCAGTGTTTTAAGTTTGAGACTCAATAAATGCATTTTGGAGACAAATTAGCTCAAAACAGTGTCTGCAGA
This sequence comes from Prunus fruticosa, assembly GCA_018703695.1. Lineage (NCBI taxonomy): Eukaryota > Viridiplantae > Streptophyta > Magnoliopsida > Rosales > Rosaceae > Prunus > Prunus fruticosa. The sequence continues at coordinate 26,311,136 of CM031920.1, read as the reverse complement.
TCAGTCAACTTCACGGATTGGACTGTACTTGCTCAAGAAGAACCAGATGATGAGCCATACATCATTGGAAAGATACGGAAGTCTAGTTTCTGTAGAATTTTACGGTTCATGATTCCGAGTCTTCTAGAGAAAGTTATACATGTTTTGGCAACTTAAGGTCAAATTCGGCAGCATCTGCGTTACTGGGCCAAAAATCACATTTGATGGCCTTTCCGATTTTTCCTTGAGCTGGGCTGCATATGCTTGGAAAGATAAGACACAGAACTTGAAGATCCATATTTTTGCAGATTTTTCAGAATGGATGAACAAGCCCAAAACGAGCCCACAAGCTGGCTGCAATGCATTGTCATGCATGACATATGCATGATGAAGTGTTGTTGATTGTGGGAAAGTTTGGTGAAGCATATTCAATACCTATTTTGAGTGGAATTTTGCAGCAGCCAAAAGATGATGAAGTGGGAGCTGCAACACTAAGCCTAAAGACAAGAGGAATTGTTTTCAAATGCAATAGTGTGTTAGGTGAATTAAGTGTTGTAAGTTGGTGAAGTTAGTGTGTTTAGAAAATTCAATTGTATAATTCAGATTTTCAACTTCCTTAGGCCTATAAATAGGGAAGTTCTCTAAGTTTGTAATAACACCCGAAGGGGGGGAGCTCTCAAGCACTTCTCTAGAGCTCCCTTCCCTTATCTCCCTCAAATTCTCTTAGTTTCCCTTTGTAGTTCTCAATTGTTGTAATATGATCCTTTTACTAAATCTTCAAACACTTCCCAAACACTTCTCTATTCTCTTCCAAGAATTCTCCAATTCCTCAAACACATGTCTCTTCCCTTCCAAAGTTCTCAAACATTCTCCAATTTTCCAAACACTCTCTCTTCCAAAATCCACAAAGTTCCCAAACACCACTTTCCTTACTCTTCCAATATTCTCTTCAAAAGTCTCCATGTTCTTCAAACACTTCTCCACATTCCTTCATCAAATTCTCCAAATTTCTCAAACACTCTCTTCCAAAATCCTCAAAGCTCTCAAACACTTTCTTCTCCCTTCTTCTAAATTCTCCAAACACTTTCTCAAACAATTCTCTACTTCTACTTTCTTCTCCAAAAAGCCTCCATGTCCTCAACCACTTTTCCCAAACACTTCTCATTTCTTCCTCAAAGTTCTCTTAGTTTCCTTAATGTTTTCTTAGTTGTAATTTATTTTTCTTGTAATGTACATTCCTTCTTCTTGTTTTGTTCTTTTGTTTTTATTTCTGTTTTGTGTAGGAAACTAAATTGGATCATTCAATCACCAATCCCTGTGGAATCAACCTCGCACTTACACATGCTATACTACCCAACGGCTCGTGCACTTGCGAGTATCACAAGTTGAGGATGCAAGTTGAACCCATTTTGGTGCAGCTGAATCTACGCAACATGTAAACGAGTCTGCCTTCCAATGTCAGACTTGTATTTTAGCTAAGAGTCATCGGGTATCCTACCCTCCACGTTGTAATAAACGGCTTATGCCATTTGATTTAGTTCATTCTGATGTTTGGGGACCTTCCCCTGTTTCTACAGCCTTGGGAGTTCGTTGGTTTGTGTTATTTGTGGATGATTGCACTCATATGATGTGGTTATATGATCGGCGCATATTTATATATCATTTTGTACCCTTCTAACTTATGATTTGATTATGTTTTTGAGTTAAACTTGTGCTTTTAATAAATTTTGTGTTTGTTTCAATGTAATAAGCTTGAGACTCGTTAAATGCATTTTTGGAGACAAGTTAGCTCAAAACTGTGTCTGCAGATCAGTCAACTTCACGAATTGGACTGTACTTACTCAGGATGAACCAGATGCTGACCTCTATATCATTGGAAAGATGCAGAAGTCTAGTTTCTGGAGCATTTTACGGTTCATGATTCCGAGTCTTCTAGAGAAAGTTATGCAAGTTTTGGCAGCTTAAGGTCAAATTCGGCAGCATCTGCGTTACTGGGCCAAAAATGACATTTGAAGGTCTTTCTGATTTTTTCTTGAGTTGGGCTGCATATGCTTGGAAAGATAATTCAAAGGGTTTGAAGATCCAAATTTTTCCAGATTTTTTAGGAGGGAAGATCAAGCCCAAAACAAGCCCACAAGCTGACTGCAATGAAGTCAATTCCAGTCTATTTTCGGCAATCAACTTGTAAGGCTCAAAACGTACACTTGTACTACTCAGATGGGAATACATTCTCATAAAAGTTGTTCCAATGGGTGTCTATTATGACATATCCAAATTTGAGCCCCATTGGATATATATTGAAACCTCAGGCCCTCCTACACCAAGCATGGTTCAGAAGAATCGTTTTTTCCAGCAACCAAAAGAAACCCCACATGGGTTGGCAGCAAACGGCAGCCACAATTGAACACCTTTGAAATCCCATGTGAAGAAAGCTTGAGGTGCAGCAAAAGAAGTATGGGATGGAATTGATTCCAACCACACTAACATAGACAAGATGAAGTGTGAGTTATGGATTGTATTAAAAGAGGAATGGTGGTGTTGGATTTCATCATGATGTTCCTCCCTCTTAGCCCTATAAATAGAGAAGTCTTCAAGCTTCATAAATCACCCCCAAAGGGGGGAGCTCTCAAACATTTCTCTAGAGCTCCCCTCCCTTCTCTCCCTCAAATTCTCTTAGTTTCTCTTTCTAGTTTTCAATTGTTGTAATGAAATATTTGTGCTGAAATTCTCCTTAAGTGTTTCTTAGTTCTACTTTACTTTTCATTGTTATGTAAATTCTTTTCTTTAGTTTCAAGTTTGATTAGTTTCCAAGTTTCAATTATGGTTTTTGTTCTTATTCATTATGCTTATAAGTTAATATGCTAGTTTGAATGATTGATCACCATTTAGGCTTGCATGTTAGCTATTTTGGTTTGAATTAAGAGTAGACACCATGCTTTAATTTGAATTGAACTATGAATAGGAAGAGTATGTATGGACATTCGACAACAGGGATTAGATACATACTTGGTTGTTTAAAATGCTCTTCTATGCTTAACAGATTCCTAATGCTTAGTTTAGGTTAGACAACATATGATCAAATTAGGGAATTAGGAATACAAGGTTAGGACCAGACACCATGGCTTAATCATACTTTAGCTAGAATCAATCCGTTAATCTAATTGAACTTGGGAACTTATCTGCTTGAGTTATTTTCTTTTCTTTCTTTCTTGTTTTATTTATTTTCTATCTTGTTTTTCTGTTTTGTGTAGGAAAACTGAATTGGATTATTCAATCACCAATCCATGTGGAATCGACCTCGCACTTACATATGTTATACTACCGAACGGCTCGTGCACTTGCGAGTATCACAAGTTGAGGATGCAGCTGAGTCCATTTTAGTGCAGCCGAATCGACGCAACATTATATGGGATGAAAAATAAAAGTGATGTGGTTGAAATTTTTCAGCGTTTCTATCAAATGATTCAAACTCAATTTATGCTCCCTATCAAGGTTTTTCGAATCTGATAATGGTAGAGAATTTGTTAATTCGGCGTTATCCCATTTTTTCCACACTAAGGGTGTACTCCATGAGACTACTTTCCCTCAAACACCACAACAGAATGGGGTTGCTGAACGTAAAAATGGGCAGATCCTTGCTGCTGCCCGTGCTCTCCTGCTTGGTGCGTCAGTTCCAAAGCGGTTCTAGACGGATGTTGTTACCTATGCAGTCTATCTCTTGAATCGCCTCCCTTCACGAGTTTTGGATTTCCAAACTCCTATGCAGGTCCTGACCCATCATATATATCTCTGCCTCTTTTATGCCGACTCTGTCTCCAAAGGTGTTTGGTTGTGTCGCCTATGTTCACCTCCATAAGAATCAGAGGAGTAAGCTAGACCCCTGTGCTCTCCGCTGTGTCTTTCTGGGTTTTTCTCCTCATCAGAAAGGTTACCAATGCTATCATCCTGAACCGGACGTCTATATGTCTTTATGGATGTTACCTTTATTGAGGATGAAATGTTTTTCTCTGATACACCCGAGCATGTCCTTCAGGGGGAGACTAGTAGTGAAGGACATAAATGGCTAGATTTACAAGGGGGAGTAGTATTGGATAGTTTGATACAAAGGGAAGAACCGCTGAACCTGTTCAACCTGCTACACTAGCTGAACCTGCTACACCCAGCTGAACCTACTATTTTAACTTATGCCCCCCATGAAGCTTCTTTAATATTACCCGATCAAGCTCCCCTGGATATTCCTGAGGTAAGTGTTTCTATTCATACTGCTGATAATTCTTATGTTTTACCGGCTAGAAGGAACCGTGGGTTCCACCTCGTCGTTACTCACCAGAAGGCAAAGCAAGATATGCTATTGCCCATTATGTGTCTGATCACAAGTTATCTCCTGAGTGCAAAGTTTTTGTGACCAGAATGGATAGTATTAAAATTCCAAACCGTGTTGAGGAGGCATTTAATGATCTAAAGTGGGCAGAAGCCATGAATATTGAAATGGAGGCGCTGCAGAAAAATAACACATGGACATTGTTGATCTACCAAAAGGAATGAAGCCTGTAGGATGCAGATGGGTGTTTACAGTTAAATATAATGCATATGGTACTGTGGAGAGGTACAAGGCAAGATTAGTAGCTAAAGGGTTTACTCAGACATATGGAGTTGATTATCATGATACTTTTGCACCTGTGGCTAAGATGAATACTGTCAGAGTTTTGTTGTCCTTAGCAGTAAACTTGGATTGGACCCTAAGGCAATTTGATGTAAAAAATGCATTCTTACATGGTGAACTAGAAGAAGAAGTGTACATGAGTGTTCCACCAGGGTATAGCATTACCGGTGGCACAGGTAACGTGTGCAAATTAAAAAAGGCGTTGTACGGGTTAAAGCAGTCTCCTCGGGCATGGTTTGGCAGATTTACTACAGCTATGAAGAAGTTTGGTTACCAACAGGCCAATACTCGATTGTGATTATTTATGTTGATGATATGATTGTGACTGGTGATGATACTGGAGAAATCGAGAAATTGTAGAAGCGTTTAGCATCTGAATTTGAGATGAAAGATTTGGGCAGTCTGAAATATTTTCTAGGAGTGGAAGTCACTCGATCTAAACATGGGTTATTTCTTTCACAAAGGAAGTATGTCATAGACCCTAGCAAATCCTGGAATGCTTGACTGTAAACCAACTGATACACCTATTATTAAGAATCATAAACTTGGTGTTTATGTTGATCAAGTTCCAACTAACAAAGAAAGATACCAAAGGTTAGTTGGAAGATTTATTTATTTATCATTGACACGCCTTGATATTGCATATGCAGTAAGCGTTGCTAGCCAATTTATGCATTCACCTAGTGAGGACCATATGGCTGCTGTGATGCGTATTTCTGAGTTACTTAAAGTCTGCTCCTGCGAGAGGTTTATTATTTAAGAAAAATGGCCACTTGGATCTAGAAGCTTACACTGACGCAGATTATGCAGGGAATATTACAGATAGACGTTCTACATCAGGTTACTTCACATTTGTTGGTGGTAACCTAGTTACGTGGCGTAGCAAGAAGTAAAACGTTGTGTCTCGGTCCCCTGAGAGTCTGAAGTACAGAGGAATTGCCCAAGGGGTTTGTGAAATATTGTGGTTGAGGTGGTTACTTGCTGAAATTGGGTTTAGACCGAATGCTGCTATAAAGCTCTCCTGTGATAATCAGTCTGCATTTGAAATTGCTAACAATCTGGTGCAACATGATCGAACTAAGCATGTAGAAGTTGATCGGCATTTCATTAAGGAGAAGCTGGAGCATAAGTTAATTTCTATACCTTTTGTGCCTTCTTCAGAGCAGCGTGCAGATATGTTGACCCATGCCGTGTCAAAGCGCCGATTTGAAGACTCACTTGACAAGTTGGGCATTACCGATATCTATGCACCAACTTGAGGGGGAGTGTTGGCGAGTGAGTCAACGTTCCTATTATGAATAGAATTTATATTTTATTATAATTATCTATTTTGAGTAGAATTAGGAATTTTGTACATATTTCCTATTTGTACCCACTCTGTATGTAGTATATATATTCCTCCTTGAAAGATGAATAAACATATCAATTTAAACCCTAATTATTTTGAGTTACTTTATAAATAAGGGTTTTTTTGTCTTTCTTTCGCCTTCATTTTTCAATTAGGGTTTCAACTTCTTCTTGCCCTTGGCTCTCTCTCACCTCTCTGGAGGCACATCGCCTCTCTGTCTCACCTCGCTTTCATTTTTCAGTTTGGATGTTGATGTGTGTGCGCGTTTGTGTATCTGAAAGACACAAACACGCACACATCATCTAAAAAATTGTCTTTCTACTGCAGTCATCATTTTTCTGAAAGCAAATGTTTTGGATGTTGATGTGTGTGTGCCTTTGTGTATCTCAAAGACACAAAGACACACACATCATCAATTTCTAAAATATTGCCTTTGTGTGTTGGTTCGATTATGATGAGGAACAGAGTTCATTCTAGTAAGACTTCACTTTAATTTGATGGTGACGACGGTTTTCTATATAAACCGTCGTGGGTTATCACCGCGTAGGAAAAAAAAATCCAATAAATAGATCTTAAAAAGCAATTAAAATTAAGACGACGGTTTATAGATAATGATAGACGTATAAAGTAAATTAATACGACTGTATTTTAAACTTCACGAAGTGTTAAAAAGTTTGTACGTCATTAATTTAACAAATCGTCGTGGTTAGTACAAATTATGAATACTGTAGAGTTATGGATACCGTCATAGTATATTGTAATTAAAAAGTCGATAAATTTATATTTACAGTCGTGGTAATTTAATTTAAATTGGCGAATTTTTTTTGTAATTAACCGTCGTAGATTTCTTTGAATTTATGCGTCGCTGACTAAGAAAATTGGGTCGTTTTTATTTATGAGTTAACACGGCGTCTTATTTTAAATCGTCGTCTTTACTTTCTACGGCGGTGATTTCATAGCTGCAGTCGTTGTTTTTGGTTCAGATTTTAACTCGGAATAAAACCTTTGTAATAAGACGACGCTTCTTTAATTTAGTGCGTCGTGGTTTAAAAATATCTATGTTTAAGTTATGTTTCTATTACCGTCGTCTTTTAAAATACAACGATGGTTTTTTGACCTACCGTCGTTGTTTTCTGGTCATCCTTTGCACTTTTTATAGTAGTGTTGGCAAGGTAGACAAAGTTTTCACGCTCTATTGTGAAACCCATGGCGGATCACAGAGACAGAGAATCAGAGAATTCAGAGCTTTTCACATCTTCGAGTTTGGAGTTTAGGGCTCGCAAATTCTTCCCCTACCCCAATTTCTTTCCCTCACCCAGATTTCTTCCTCCCCCCGAATTTCTTCCCCCACCCAGATTTCTTCTCCCCGTACCCTCCGATTTTTGGGGCTCAAGAATAAGAGTTCATTCACAAAACCAAAAGGCATACAAAGACATATGAAACTTATTTACTGAAGACATATTTGAATACTTTATTTTTTCTTCTCTGTTCGTTACACGATTTACAAAAGGAGACAAACCATCAACATTTGTGGAAAAAAATGAAGGACAAAAAGAAAATGAACGTTTGTCCACGAGTAAGCTAAATATGAATGGGTACGCAAAAACTTCAAAGTAAGTATTTTGTGGACCCAAAAAATTGGAAAAGCCAAAAAGAAGAAAGAATGCTACTATTTCCACCCCCTATCATATTTCCCCACCCACCTTATTTTCAAAATTTTAAGAACAAATGTAGCTCTTTGTAAAATGACTTTTAAGGACTTATGCCACCTCATTAAAATTTAATCCAACATATTGGAATTTTTTCATAATCAAAAAGAAAAAAAAATTTCTAATGCAACTTAACAATTTGAACCTTAACTCCTGCCGTCATTTACCTTTTTTTTTCTTTTCTTTTTTTCCTATCTCTTCAACCTCTCCCCCTTTCCTGTTTGTTTTGTTTGCAACATCTTCACAGAATCCTTTTTTTTTTTGTTCAATGTCTCCCCCAATCAGTTTAGTCTTCTTCTTTCTTTTTTTTTCCTTATTTCTTATACCTGCAGCTTATCCACCCAATTGCAGAGGTTTGGTTTTTCATTCTTCCTTCCTAAACCCTAAACAAACTCTCCAAAACAAAATAATTTTTTATTTTTTTTATTTTATGTAGACTCTCTTTATAATGGCTTAACTGATCTTTACATAATAATCAAAATTGTTCAAATTCAATTTAATTCAATTTAAGGTGACCTTTCTTTCTCAGCCCTATCTTCTTATACGCCATCTACATTTGTCATTGCTTCTTACAGCCTCTCCTAACAAACCCTCCAACTCAACAATGAGACCACCCTCCAATTCTCGAGTCCCAATCCCGAATTTTCTCAAGCCACCACCAAAACCAACCAAACTTAGAGAAAGGAAGAGGAAAAAAAAAACCTATACAATTGGGTGGAGAAACTAGAGAAGAAAGAAAGAAGAAAATAGAAAAGAAAAGAAGAATAATGATTGTAGGAGTTAATTGTTAAGTTCCATTAAGCTTCTTTTTTTATGTTTTAAATTATTACGTTTGATAAAAGGAAAATAATAATTAAAGGGTTTTTTAGAAATAATGGTGTTTGTGCCTAATAAATCACGGTCGTACACTGACCGAAGGGGCTTCCTTTCTCGGCCCTAGCACCTTCTCATGAACAAAACGCGGCCTTCCGTCGGGTATTTTTGCCTTCTTCAATACAAAGGAAAAGCGGCGAAGGCATAATCATCTCGGCCTCGACCGCGGTATTGCTGGCCGAAGGCGAAGGACGAAAAAGACACGGCCAAAGATATTAGAGTCAGATCACCACGTGGCAGCCGGGGCCCACACTTCATTTAATGAAGTAACACCTCTGACTAGCAAACCCACTGGCTGTAAAGGGGCATTTAATGCACGAGGGAAGAGGGGAAGTGACTAACGTCAGGATTTGGCGACAGAAATCAGAGAGTGGTTAAGCAAGACATTCTCACAGAAATTCTTACAGCTTGAGAGATTAGGTCACCAGCTATCAAAGCATTAAATGCGTCTCCACGGCCAGAGGCGCAGAACCCACGATCAGGGCGGTGGCCGAGATTTACCAGAATTTATGGGGTCACACCACCATGCTTCACGATCCCAAATGTCGATTGGACTACCCACTTGCTCTGATCAGGCTCCACCATGCAGATTTTCAGCCTCGATTACTCATCCAAGAGCTCTCCCTATAAATACCAAGCTCAAGCTACATTCAAAGGGTTCAAACACCAAACCAAAAGCCTCTCACGGAGCAAATTATATTTTCCTGTAATGCACTTTCAATACCTTTACTTGCTTTCCTAGGAGTAGTGTTAGATTGTAAGGAAAATCCATTCATCAATATATCATACGACCCTTGATTTTCAAGGCGCCGGAGCATCATCTCTGTTACTCTTTCATTCACTCCATATATCATACGACCGTCGCTCTCTGAGCAGAATGCCGGAGCACCGCCCAAAACCCACCACCAATACCACCATTAAACGGCCTTGTAGCTCAGGCCGTGAAACCTGACGGTCGAGATTAGTTCCTCTCTCGGCCACAATCGTTTTAATTAGGATTCGAACTCAAACAGGCGCACCACTTAACCATTTCACCCACGTCAACATCTCGACGCACTGAGACCGTGCTGGCACGCCCGCGCACAACCGCACCGCACCCAAAAGAAGAAGCCACGTGTTAACGCACATCCCCTCGGCCCGGAGCACCAGGCCATGAGATTTGCGCAGCCGACAAATGGTGGGTGGAAAGATAGGATTATGCTTTTTTAAATTTACATGGTGGGTGGAAAGATAAGGTGGGTGGGGAAATATGACAGGGGGGTGAAAATAGCAGCACTTAGAAGAAATCATCGTCAGGACATGTGTGGGCCAACATGACTTTTCATACGAAGACTTGAAAGTCTTTGGAGCCACATCTCTTGCCTTGTGCGTTATTTGAAGCATGCTGGAAGGAAATTGATGGACATAGACAGAAGCAGCAACCAGCGCATTGCTTCCCAGAGTTCTCTTGGCTTTTGTATGAAAGTATCCAAGAGAATAGTACTTCCCTTCCAATTAATTTTAAACAAAATCAATATGAAATTTTGAACTGGTGATTTATTTGTATATTTTTGAGTATTTTTTATCAAATTAAGTCCACAAAATGTGATCAACTAGGTTTCAAGTGTTCCTCTCCCTTCGGCGTCTTCAGTTCAACTGTGTCCACATAAATTATTATCTCTCCCCTCTTCCCCCACCACCCCACTCTATCCTCAAGGGTCTATAAATTAGGGCTGCGCATGAGTCGGGTTGGGTTGGTTATGGGCTCAAATCGTTCGCCGAACCGGGTCATGTCGGCACGCCCAAATCCTAAACCGCACACCTGTTTATTAGGCCATTTTTGACTTAAGTCGATACCAGAATTAAGCCAGTCGGGTTGGTTTCCAATTTGAATGTATGCTGAGGCCCAACCAAAGCAACAATTGAAGGAATTATTGTTATTATGCCATTAAAGTATATCAAAAGGAAATTGTAATTATTTAAAACATATATAATTCAGAAAATTATTAAACTAGTTAAAGATGAAAATAATAATAAAATATAAATGTAAAGGTAGCTGAAAAGTCGACATATTGTTTGTCACTTTCTTTATTATTAACGGCCACAAATCTCACACTCTCGAAATTTGTAACTGCATGGTGACTAAAGCTTTTAGTCATCAATAAAGGTGACTAATGCTTTAAGTCACCAAAAAAAAGGTGACTATTGCTTTTTTTTTTTTTTGTAGTGAACATACCTCTGCATGTGTAGCATGATTGAAGCCTAACATGTAATTAACACTTATATTGGGTGACGTAAGAGCACATTTCTTTTTTATCAATAAAAAAACCCATCCCAAACTATACAAGCTTCTTCCATTCTATGGTTTGACAGAGAGAAATGTGGGAGAGAAAGAGGCTGTGAACAATGAAGAAAAAGGGAATTATATATAGAAATGTGGGAGAGAAAGAGGCCGTGAGCTTCTGTGAAGTCTGATTGATGAGAGGCTTTCCAATTTGAAATCCAGTAGAAGGTTGCAATTTTGTTTCTATGATAGGACCCAGTTTATCCTCAACCTTGACTCGAAGATATATGAACAAGAACTTTGTGCTATTAAAATTCAAGAATACAATATTTTTCCGAAATCATCGACGGCTCTGCAAAGTCATCAATTGCCGCCAAAACTAACCTCCAAACTAACTATTAAGCAATCCCTAATCATATCAAACAGACTAACAGCCACATCATCACATTACATGTGGACCGAGTACAATCGAACACGTGTACAAATTTCTATCACTCTATCTATAAACCAACCACGCATAGAGTTTTTGTTATATACTTTTATTGAATGCACTTCAATTCACTGGAACACAGTAATTAAAAAAGAAACTTTAATTATTTACAAGGATAGATTCCAAAGTTCAACAGTACACTTTTGACACAACATCAACTTAGCAAATCAAAGCGCATTGTAGCAAATCTAAGGCGTACATATTACAGAGAATATATAAGAGGATCAATAAACCCTAAAAACCAGCTGTGATTGGGAGTTATGGATCTACTCAACCAATTAATGCTGCTTTATTGACAAACAAAGATTTATTTGTGAACCTTATAACATGCCTGCAACATATACTACCACAGGCAAATTATAGGGTTATATCTAATTCTCTATTTCACTCTCAGCAGCGCCATGCCCCCATTTTCCGTGGCAGCCATGGCCACAATGCTCCCAGTGTCCGTGGCAATGGCCGTGCTCCCAATGTTCATGGCCATGCCCGTGCTCCCAAAGTCCATGCTCGTGGCCGTGAAAATGGTCACCATAGTTATCCTTCTCTACATTCTCCTCTGAAAAAAAAAAAGAAAAAAAAAAAGGAAAATAACATAAAAAGAAAAACGTTATATATGTCGAAAAGTTGCAAATTAAGCCATGCAGGTACATTATTTAGCTAAAGGAATCTTAACCATTCATTTCTTTACAAGTCACATATATAAATACAAATTAATTCGTAGCATTAAAAATTGTCATGATCTATCCTGCACCACATATATAGAATGTGCCTCGAAAAGTTTACGAATCCGTACTAGAATAAAAGAAACAAAAGATTTATTTCAGAAAGAAAGAAACTGACGGGTTTGAGCAGTAGTCGGAACCAGCTCGCGAGCTGAGACGACCTCAGAGGAGACGAGGACAACGGCAAAGACAAGACCAAGAAGAAGAAAAGTTTTCGAAGATGCCATGCTCTGGTAATCAACACAAGGTGAACACAAATGATGTATGAAAGGTAGATGATTTCTGCGGAGTGAACATAATGTGGCACTTGGCTCTCTATTTATAGACCTTTAGGTTTTTTTTCTCAACAAAAATCTTAGATTAAATTGCATGGAGCGGTAGCGAGTGAAGAGGAGAGCTTAAACTTTTGGACTCTATCAAGAATGCTTTGTTTGATTTTGATAGGTTGATAATACTACGTATTGAGTAATGCGGTCAGATTGGTGTAGATGGCTATTTCCTTATGCGCAAAATGTAAGAAGCAATAACTAAAGTCAATAGAGTTTGGTTTTAGTGTGGTTGTTTATACGATTGATTATGAAAATGACGAATAGCTAAGTCAAAAGTTGGTTAGATAGCGTGATTAATAGCTAGCATGTTAAGATGGAATTGCAAAGGAAAGTGGAAAATGGGCTGAAAATGGTTTGCTCAAAATTTGGGATTTAAGCCCAAAAAAACCTCCCAACGGGTGTAGATGGACGCGGGTTGTAACTTTTTATTTTAAGTGAAAATCTCACAAAATTTAGATTAAAATGTTTGAAAATATAAATCGTGAAGGTATGAACAATAATAAACTCAAGAAAAATTAAACACAATAAAAAATTAGAGGTAAAATACTTTAAAAGAATTTAATAAAGTTTGAGACTCAAATTTTAAGTCTAAGGGGTTGAGGAAAAAACTAATTTTTTTTTTTTTTTTGTCTAAACCACGAGGTGATCCTGGATGGGCCCCAACTATGGGTGGCACCTTTAAGCCTTAACCACAACCCAGACTAATCCCCGCTCACACCGGGTCAGCCCGTAAGGGGTAAAGTGTTGGCCAAAGTGGTGACTCCATACGAGAGCAGGGATCGAACCTCTGACCTCTCTTAAGGAATGAGAGTGCCGAACCACTCACACCAACCACCTTGGTTAGGAAAATACTAATTGAGTCCAGGCAATACATGAATTGTTGTATTTTGGAGGGAAAAATTTTGGGTTTGAGTCAGAGTCCTCTAGGGTTGGAAATGGCCTTATCAATCAATATTCAAATCCCTGCAAACCTAGAAGATGACTAAGTGACAACCTATGCACTCAAAAGGACCCTTCCATTTAGGCGTCCCCTGTGCTAGCAACAACTAGAGTGAGAGGTGTGTGAAGATTCATTAACATTACATAGATAACATATATAGTATGACTAGTCATAGCAATCATATCAACACACAATAAATGTTCACCCAGAAACCCACCATTGGGAAAAACTAGAGGTCATCACTCTGACTAGGCAATCTACTAAGTCAAGAAAAATCTTACAAGTAAAAGTAATCGCCAACTCAAATAATCTTAGATCTATTAAGGAAATGAGCACTACCTCCATGTGCAAGCTTCTTCTCCAAATTTAGTTGAGCTAGTATTTTGTCATTCATGGAAATGACAGCTAGTCCATCAGCTTCTTCACCCCATGGTACCACAACTCAACTCCGGATTGTAACATATTAGTGGACTATAGATTCAACAACCAAGAGATCAATTTCTTCAAGAAATCATTCTTGAAGTAATTAATCCTAAAATTTGTTCTAGAAAATAAATGATGAATGAAAGTATATTCTGGATGCAGATTTTAAAGAACCAAAGCAGATTGCAAAAGCATGTTGAAAATCTCATTTTGAAAAAATATGTAGACCTCACACAGTAAAGGAAAAACACAGAGAAGAAGATGAAGAAGCTCTCAATATTCCTCATTGTGCAAGTGACAACTACTATAGAGCCAAGACTCCCTTTTTTTACCCCCCAAAAAGCTAGGTCATAATTAATGAGTTGTCGGCTAATGATTGGGGCAATAATGAAACAAAATTCGTTAGGACAGAAAACCTACAGATGGGCAGGTGTGAGACTCACATGAGAATTTTAAATGGTACGTATGGAAGTACACTTATACCTCAACAGATGACTAGTCATGTGAGTTGACTAGTCATATCCGAATGTATGAAATGCATAATTTACCTTTGAGCCGATTTTCCATGAGCTGCAATTTGTCTCAGTCATGGAAGTCTTCTTCAACCAAAACTAACCTAGACTACTAATTAAGTTTGAGCTTGATGATTTACAGTAACAAATATAATCTTGTCCAAGGATGCCAAAAATCAAATTTAGCTAAAACTTACCGAACACAAATTTTTTGCTTGGCTTTTGGTGAAACATCATTTAAACACTAGAACATACTAAAGTGTCTTTTACCCTATGCAAATCGAATGTGTGCTTAATGTGAGACAAAAACTGAATCTTTCAACCATCTCTTCATAAACTTTGCCTCAGGCAGCCTTTGGCAAACGTAGGATGACATGTAAGGTTCCATCTCCTTTTGCCACGGCAAAAGAGAATCTAGGCTCTAAAAACAACCTCCACCCAAAGAAAAATTGTCATGACAAGAAGTGGACCATGAAACTGGGAAAGCGCGAAGGCAAGACTTGTATGGGCTGCTGCCTGGGCAAGTTGATGTTAGTGTGACGTCAGCAACCAATTTAAATATCAAAAAAATTGAAAAAAAGGGAGGAAAATATACCCAAAAATTCAGATTTTTTTTTTCTCTATAAATACCTAGTCACTTTCTTCACTTCCCACACCAAAATTCATACAAATTTCTCTCCTCATATCCCATGTGAATAGTGCTTGCCCTTCGGTTGCCATGGCAATGGGTGGGAATGCATCAAAAAAATTGCTAAGGAAGTCACTATTCATGCCTGCCCTTACTTGCCCTTTGCTATGACACAACGGGTGGAAGTGCTCTAAGGAAGATGATTGGTGAAACATTAGCAAAAGTCTGGTACCGATCGAAGGCTCTCTGATGCTTAAGTCTGTGAAGTCTAAAATGATTTTCATAGAGTAATGGCTAGCATTGATTAATTACATTCCATTTTAGGAATAGTGCTCCTTTTATAGACAAATGGGTAGGGGATATTTGCACATTTTTTTCGATGCGGGAATTCTTGTCAATCGTGTGGTGATGACACGTGTACTAAAATCGACACGGCAGCCTTGTTTGGTATCCTTCTTCGGCAAGTAGCATGCCAAGTGGTTGAGAAGCATATTCGGAGTTTTTGATGGTCATTATTTTCGTTGGCGATGGCGGATTGTGCCTCGCCAATCGGCAGGGTCTTCCATCGACAATCCTGGTTGTGGGCTTGCGTGGTTATTGCAGTCAAGAGGACGTTCTTCGTGTAAGAGTATCAATGATGCATGATCAGATGATGATAGTGCCAAGTGTCAGCAGATTAAGGAGTGAGCTGTTAGAATATTGTTAGTGAGCTGTTAAGCTTGTTAGTGAGTTGTTAAGTATTGTTACAAGGCAGTTAGGATAGTCATAAAAGTGAGATATTAGCTAAGGCTATTGTAGCGATGATATAAGCTTGTAATTGTGCTCAGTGTGTGTAATTGTGCTCAACGTGTGGTTAACGAAATACAGAAAATCTAATTCTTCTCCTAAGATTCTCTCTCCGCTCCATCTTCTTGTTCTTCATTTCTTTGCTCTTCTCTTCATCTTAACACTTCGGTCGATTATGATGGTTAAGCCTTCGGCATGTGTGGTTTTCATTGTCGTGTCCGTTAGCGAATGAGATCTGTTGACTATGGTATAAACAACAGCCTTTTTTCTTCTTCTCAAGTATGGAACTCTGTCTTTCTAATTTGAGACCAAATGATTTGCCAGCTTGGATACAATCTCTAGGCTTGCACGTTTCGAAGTTTGGCTAATACCTTTCAACCATAATTCAAGTACTTCTTATCTTATCTGTTACAACTTTGGGATATGCAGAAATAAAAGGATTTTCAAGCAACTCCAACTCCACCCGCTCATCAGAGTCATACATACTGCGAGACATGTCGAGACTCGCCATATGCTAGACAGGAGCATCCCCTCAGTAAATGGAAACCGCCTTCCCCCACTTGCTATAAGCTCAACTTTGATGGTTTGGTGCTCAAATCCAGTCAGGGACCGTCGAGGTTTATTATTTGTATGGGAACCCTCTCTTTTCATGAGCTCGAAATACTGTAGACACTTATGTGCTTATTGCTAAGATTGTTTATCCTTTGTTGCCAGCAGACAGAAGAGAAGACTAGAAGTTGAAGGTGATTTCCAGACACTAATTGATGCCATAAACGCCAAGTCTGAATTTTTTTTATGCCTTCACACTATCATAAGAATATTCTAATCATGTTATGCGAGAAGCTAATTTTATCTTATATATTCGACTTTAGGACAAGTGTCATAAGCTAATTCACACGATGTGAGAATTCTTGCCTTCACACTATCATAAGAATTTTTTTGATGCTCTAGACAAATGGAATACTACAATTGTCAAGTTCCAATTAACATACTTATCTTATACGTGGTGTTTCATGTATAAAATAATTTTATAATTAAAAGTTTAAATAAAGATAGTTCAAATTTTTAAAAAATACATACATGCATAAAATATTTGTATGTGGGTACTAAAATTTGTATATATGAATATTTGTATGTGGGTACTAAAATATAACAAATAAGAAATGAAACATATATAAGACCTATATACTAAAAATAATGTAATTAGAAACTCGGAAATTTCCGAAAAAAAATTGGAAAAATCGGATCGGAATGGGTTTGGAGAACTTTGGAATTTTTTTGGATCGGAATTACGGAATTTTCGGCATTTATCGGAAATATCGAATTCGGCATTTTTGGATATCAGATTTATAGAAGTCGGATTTTTAAAAAATATTCAGACCGGAATCAGTCAGAATCGGATTAGAAAATGCTCTCTCCCATCAGGAAACACGCATGTTTGGATACGTTCTCTCCCATCAGATGCTTTTCATGCTTGTTTGGGATTCTTTTTTCCTTTATAAGATGTTCTAGAGGCTTCTCCCTTGTATTTTTCCCATTCTCTTTTTAAAAATGTAAAAACAAACCGTACCTACTAATAAAAATGTAAACATTACCTGAAGACATATGTATTCAAATGGGTAAACGAGAAGATGTTATCTTCTTTTTTTCTTTTCATCAAGCTAGAAATTGCCAAATTAGTATCACCATGATAACAACAATACATGCACGGCATGCTTCTATAAGTTTTACTCATTATTTTTCCATCGAGCTTGTAAAGAAACTGGTATTTCATATATTTGTACAATTATACAATTCTGAATGTACAGCAACATATATAGGAGATGAACCTACAATTCTCCTTGTATCTAGATACTACGAATCAGTGGTTAACCAGAATAGGAATGCTAAATTGTAGCTGTCAATCTTTTATACTAGGAAAGAAATATTCACGTTGACTTCTTATTTCAATACGCCCCTTCAAGTTGGAGAGTGTATGTTGTATACTCCCAACTTGCCTAATAGTGAGCCAAAAGGAACCTTGCCCAAGGGTTTAGTAAATATATCAGCAATCTGCATCTTTGTTGGCGTGTAGGCAGTAGACACCAAGCCTGATTGAATGTTTTGTCTCACCAAGTGACAATCAAGATCAATATGCTTCGTTCGCTCGTGAAATACTGGATTCTTTGCAATATAAAGAGCTGATTGATTATCACAATGCAATACTGCTGGTTCTGAATGTTGAATGCCCAAGTCTTTGAGGATGTAACGTAACCATGTGAGCTCACAGTACGCATCTGCCATAGCTCGGTATTCTGCTTCTGTAGAGGAACGTGCCACAGTATTTTGTTTTTTTTGTTTTCCAAGAAATCAAAGAATCACCAAGGAAAGTACAATAATCTGTGACAGATCTCCTGGTAGTTGGACAACTTGCCCAATCTAAGTCACAAAATGCCTTTAACTTTAGGTTGTGTTTAGTAGGAAATAAAATGCCTTGTCCTGGAGAGCCTTTCAAATAACGTAGTACACGAAGAGCTGCATCTAGATGAGGTTGGCGTGGCTCATGCATGAAACGACTAAGCACACGGACAACAAATGAGAGATCTGGCCTCGTTACTGTGAGATAAATGCGGCGACCTACTAATCGTCTGTATCTAGTAGGATCTTGTAGTGGTTTGCCATCAGTAGGGTTGAGTCTAAGCTTCTGCTCCATGGGAAAGGAATAAGGGCGAGCACCCAAAAGTCCAGCGTCATCAAGTATATCCAGTGCGTACTTGCGTTGAGAGATGAAAATTCCCTTCTTTGATCTTGCTACTTCAATTCCCAAAAAATATTTCAGATTTCCAAGGTCTTCTATGCGGAAGCGAGCATGGAGGAAATCCTTAAGAGACTGAATTGCCTTAGGATCATTCCCTGTAATGACAATATCATCTACATAAATTAATATAATGGTAAATGAATTATCGTGATACCTTGTGAAAAGTGAATAATCTGCTAGGGATTGGACAAATCCGGCATCTTGAAGGGCATTGGTGAACTTGGCAAACCAATTTCGTGATGCTTGCTTCAACCCATATAATGATTTGTGTAGCCGACAAACCAAGTGCTCCCCCTGCGGCGAAGGCCGGGTGGAGGAAGCATGTAGACTTCTTAGTCTAAATCTCCATGAAGAAAAGCATTTTGGACGTCTAATTGGTGGAGGGGCCAATTGCGTACAGCGGCAAGAGCAAGCAAGCATCGGAAAGTCACCAATTTAGCTGTGGGAGAGAATGTCTCTGTGTAGTCCAAGCCTTCCTGTTGGGTATATCCCTTGGCCACAAGACGGGCTTTGTAGCGCTCGACGGAACTGCGAGAATTATATTTGACTTTGTACACCCATTTGCAGCCAATTGGGTGTTTCCCTGAGGTAAAGGTTTTATGGACCAAGTATTATTTTGCTCAAGAGCTTGAATTTCTTTGTCCATGGCTTCTTGCCAAAGAGGGTCAGTCGAAGCTTGGGCAAAAGTAGTTGGCTCAACAACTCGAGAGATGGAAGCTACAAAAGATTTGTGAGTGGATGACAAATTATGATAATTAAGAAACACTACTACAAAAAGGGCAAAAGACGACCAGTAAACAACGACGGTAGATCAAAAAACCGTCGTTGTTTTTTAAAAGATGACGGTAATAGAAACCCGTCGTAGAAACATACTTTAAACACCTAAAAAACGGCACACGTATAGATATTTTGAAACCACGACGCACCAAATTAAAAAAGCGTCGTCTTATTACAAAGGTATTTTCAGAGTTAAAATCTGAACCTAAAAACAACGACTGCATCTATGAAATCACCGCCGTAGAAAGTAAAGACGACGATATAAAAATACAACGCCGTGTTAATTAATTAATAAACACGACCCAATTTTCTTAGTCAACGACGCATAAATTCAAAGGAATCTACGACGGTTGATTACAAAAAAAATAGACGATTTAAATTAAGTTACCACGACTGTAAATATAAATTTATCGACTTTTTAATTATACTATACTACGACGGTATCCATAACTCTACTGTCGCATAATTGTACTAACCACGACGGTTTGTTAAATTAACGACGTACAAATTTTATGCCATTATTCGTCTATCATTACCAGGAATGAACTCTGTTCCTCATCATAATCGAACAGGAATGAACAAAGGCAATGTTTTAGAAGGAGTTTGAGGGCAAGAAGCTTGTCTCAGCCGCCAAGGAAGGTCTCAAGCTTGATGAGAGTGAAGACGAGGCAAAGAAGAAGGAAGAGTTGAAGGAGAAGTTTGAGGGACTCTGCAAGGTTGTGAAGGATGTTTTGGGTGACATAGTGGAGAAGGTTGTGGTGTTGACCGACCTGACCGTGTCCTGGACTGCCAACATGGAAAGAATCATGAAGGCTCAGGCCTTGAGGGATAACAGAGCGGCTGGGTACATGTCGAGCAAGAAGACCATGGAGATCAACCCAGAGAACCCCATCATGGAGGAGCTGAGAAAGAGGGCTGATGCAGACCTTGTTCTCCTTCTGCAGAAAGACAATTTTTTATCAAAATCGATTCCCATTTTCATCAAAATCAACTGTTTCTTCAAAACTCCTGTGTTGCAAGGGTGGAACCAGACTTAGAACCTGTTGTGGGTTGTGCCCTCGTATGCCTTCAAACGGGCAAGTGCGGCTGCAAACCCATGCAGGTTCTAAGGCTGGTTCCACCCTTGCTACACAGGAGGATGTAGAAAACCCATGCTTGGCTCTGATGCAGACCTTGTTCTCCTTCTGTGCAGAAAGACAATTTTTTAGATGATGTGTGCGTGTTTGTGTCTTTCAGATACACACACATCAACATCCAAACTGAAAAATGAAAGCGAGGTGAGACAGAGAGGTGATGTGCCTCCAGAGAGGTGAGAAAAAGTTGAAACCCTAATTGAAAAATGAAGACGCAAGAAAGACAGAAAACCCATTATTTATAAACAAATCTTATATACCACGTCGGTTTTTTTACATTATCGACGTTTATATATAACATACACGTCGTTTAAATTTAAAATATAGTCGTATAAATTATTTAACAACGACGCTATATAAAAACGACGTTGTAATTTTTTGGAAAATTAATTTATTGTGTAATTAAAAAACTTACACATCGGTATGAGTAATTAAAACGACGTGGTATTATTGAATATAAGGTCGTTGGGTAAATTGGAAAATGACGATTCATCTTTTTTGAAGAAACATGCGTCGTGTAATTCGATTTAAAAACGTCGTTTCATTAAAACGTATCGTCGTGGAAAGTGATATTATAGGGCAGTTTTCACAATAGCGCCGTATAATGTATCATACTAGGGCGCATACTATTAATAGCGTCGTTGTTATGAAACGGCTTTTTATTATTTTAAACTTTTCGCCTTCCTAACCCATACTTGCACTGTTTCCAAACCCGAGAAAAACTTTCAATCTTCTCTCATTTTTCATTCTCCAAGAACTGTTTCAAACTTTCAAGCTTATCTCCTCTTCGTCTTCATCTCCTCTTCGTCTTCATCTCCTGAACTGAAACACCAAACTCCAGAAGAAAGCTTTCATCGCAAGCAAAGGGTAAGCATTTCTGGAAGGATTTTTGTTCCTGTTTTGCATGCGCATATCATTTTCGTTTTTTTAAATCTTTTTACATTTTTTCTTTCCAAGTTTGATAAAATTTGCAGACAAAGACGAAAAGTTTCCAAGTTTGAACACTACTCTGGTTCTTTTACTTCAACTAAATAAGACGACGGTGGCTTGTTATTTACGTGGTTAGATTTATAGACCACGACGGTTCGTCAGTCACCCTAGCGTCGTGTGAAAGTGTTCTTCGTTGTTTTTTAAAATGATATCCTTTTTTTGTTTTTAATTTTTAAGGATATATTCATCGCATGTTTGATTTCTCTGAACAATGGTTTTTGTTTCGAAAATCTTTTTAATTAATTTTCTGCTGAAAATATTTTACGTTGTTCCTAATTTGTTTTTGTGGTATAGACGACGGTATATTAATATTTACGTCGTTTTATTTTCAATACCACGCGAATTTTTATTATTAACGTCGTTGTAATATTTATACTCTGTTTTTGATTATATCATAAGACGTCGGTTGTTTATTATTGACGTCGTCGTAATATTTTATAACGTCTGTGATTATTTACCGTCGTGTATATTTATTATTACGTCGGTTGTTTTTTCTTACGTCGTTTGAAATATTATAATACGTCGTAGTTTATAAATAATCGTCGTGGTTTGTCTTAATTTCATTGATATATTTTCACTTGCAGGTTTAATTTTTCTGTAACCATGGTTTCTCAATCCCAAAGTAAGGAGTCTAGCCTGAAGAAAAAGGAATCCTCGAAGAAGGACCTTAGAGTTGTAAATCCTCAAACCAAGTCCTCGAAGAAGATGAAGTTTGTTTCATCTTCTGAAGAGAACCAGCCAGCACGGCTACTATTTCTGAGGAGGCAAAGTCAGGTAGGGGTATGAGCACAATGCCCCGTGTTGTGCGGAGAAAAATTCAGAAAATCAAGCTTGTTGTTGAGTACAATGAAGAAGGGAAACCATATGGCCGTGCACATAATGAGATGCAGTCCTATATTGGTGTGTTGGCACGCTCCAGAGTCCCACTTGTGGACAAGAAATGGGTTCAAATATCCAAGGATATAAAAGAGCAGATTTGGGAAGCCGTTGACATGGCTTTTGTGGTTGGTAAAGGGGGCAAGCAAATGGTGCTATCTTCTGCCGCCAAGAAATGGAAGGATTTCAAGTCTACACTAACGAGGTTTCATATCCTTCCATTCATCAAGGAGCAGGATAGATTAAGGCAGCCCCCTAAAACATACAAATTCATAGAGAAAGCTCAATGGGATGCCTTTGTAGCTTCAAGGTTATCTAAAGAATTTGAGGTTGTGCATAAAAAACAATCACAGAGGAGGGAGAAACTCGAGTACAATCATCGATTGTCTCGAAAAGGATATGTTGGTTTTAAGGAGGACTTGAAGGAAAACATGCCTGGGGTAGATATTGATCGATCTACCTTATGGAAAAAAGCAAGAGAAGACAAACATGGTAACATCCCGGATCCAAAGACTGGAGAGAAAGCAAAATTAATTGTAAGCCTACTCACTCCGTTTTAAAATTTTTATTACGTCGCGCTGTTATATTTTTGCGTCGTGTGAAAAGTTTTACTACGTCGAAATACTTTAAAAAGCGTCGTTAAAGGTCTGAATCTGAAATCCATGCTCTGTTTTTTGTAATTATATCATAAGACGTCGGTGGTTTATTATTGACGTCGTGTTAATAAATTAATAACGTCGGTATTTAGTTAGCGTCGTCTGAAATATTATATTACGTCGATTGTTATGTTATTGAGTCGTGTGAAATATTATATTACGTCGATTTTTTATAAATAACCGTCGTTTGTTTCCTTATTCTGACTTTTTATTATGTCTTTTTGTTAGGATGATTTGCAAAAGCAAGTCTCTGAAGGCACTCTTTCTCTGCCCGGAACCAATGATGTTTTGACAATGGCTTTGGGTCCCGAGCATCCAGGAAGAGTTAGAGGGGTAGGGGCTGGGGTTTCCCCTAAGCAATACTTCAATTTACCTCGACAACAGAAGGTAAGGTTTGCTGATCAATTGAAGGAAAGTGTAAGACTTGTCCTTCAAGAAGAGACTTTGAAAATGGAGGCTAGATCAAGGGAAGAGAGTTTAAAGATGGAGGCTAGGACCAAGCAATTGGTAGAAGCTGAGAAGGAAAATTTGCTGAGTCAGCTTTCAAAACTCATCCCCAATTTTGATCCAAGCGTGCTGAAACTGAATACATTGTCCCAAATCCAAGGGCAAAGTCCCAAAAATCCAATGTCGGACAAAGCAAGCTGCTCTGGGGCACTTGATGTTAGATCCCTACAATTTGAGGAGGATACTGCAAAGAATGGGGAAAAGCAGGAGGAAATGGTAACGTCATTGAACTTTGAATTCTCTGTTTCTCTGTTTATATTTACCGCCGTGTTAAAGTTATACCACGACGCTTTTTATTAAACCGTCGTGTGATGTTATTCAGACGTCTGTAATTATTTCATACCGTCTTCTGTTAATGTTTACCACGACGTTTTATTTATTTGTTTTAATTTTTCTACAAGGTCATTTATATATTTCTTTATTTCTTAAAACAGAAATCCGGGGAAGTAGAAAAGAGAGTAGAAGGAAAGATACTTGAGATAGCTGAACAGGTAAATTCTCATAAGTTTGCATTTTTCATTTTTTTTAAAATAAAGGAATTACCACGACGTTTATTATTTAACGTCGTTTAATGAATGTTACACATCTGCAATTATTTAATTGAATGTTTAAATTGTTGTACAAGCTTACATACCGTCGTAGTATATGAAATACCACGACGTTTATTATTTACCGTCGTGTGATTAAATATACACGTCAGTAATTATTAAATACCGTCGTTTGTTATTATTACCACGACGGTTTAATTTAATTTTTTTACTTTTTTTTTTTGCCCTTTTTGTATTATGTCTTATATATATTTCTTTATTTCTTATAACAGAAATCTGGGGATGGTGAAAAGATTGAAGAAAAAGAAAGATGAAAAGGTAAATTCTCTTAACTTTGCCTTTTTCATTTGTTTTTCAATTTTCAGACGTCTATATTTTCTTTCAACCGTCGTTTGTTTTAAATTTCCACGCCATTTTTTATTTAGTTGAATGTTTAAATTGTTGTACAATCTTTCTTATATATATATCTCTTTATTTATTATAACAGCAATCCGATGTTGGAGAAAAGCAAATTGAAAAGGTAAATTCATTAATTATGAATTTTGCATTTGAATTAGACGTCGGTTTTATTTAAACGACGTAATAAATATTCATTACGACGGTATTATTTTACCGTCGTTTAACTCATTTTAAGACGACGTTTTGTTATTTAAACCGTCGTTGTTATTTATTTACCACGTCACTTTCTGTTGCTTTATTTGTTCAAACAGAGTCCTGAAGTACCAGATTATTCGAAGCTGGAGTTGCCATTTTCTTTACAATCCCTTTGTAGTTATGTTGAATCGACACTAAAGCCTCAGGAGAAGGCTATAAGCTTTACTATTGAGAAGGAGGTGTTTGGCATAGATCGTAACACCTTCGTCTTGCATGAAGATATTTCCCAATTTGCTGGCATGGAAGAAATTGGGGCTACCTGTCGTTGCTGTATATATGAGGTTTGTCCTTATCAAATATTCATTTGACACTCTCTCCTTTATGTTAAAAAAAAAAACACTCATGGTTTCAATTCATATATTTAGGTGCCTGTTTGATCATCTGAAAGCTGCAAATATGGTGAATATGGTTGGCTTTATCGACCCTCCTCCGAGTTAGTGCCGACGCTGGTTCATTACTGACAGATCACGTCTCGTAGCCAATCGACTTCAAAAAACAGATGGTGAACAGATTTTCCTGATGCCTTACAATCCAGGGTTAGTCTCCAAACAAAAAACAGGATTTTGTTTGTATGTTGCTCTGCATATAAAACTATTTAACCTTTATATTTATTTTGTGCAGCCGTCATTGGGTCTTGATCATTGTGAGAGCAAAGAAGGAGACCGTCTATTTTCTGGATCCACTGCCTGGAAATCGTGTAGTGGATGAGGACGGGAAAAACATAGTGAACTCTGCTCTAAAAATGTATAATACACACATAGGCAGAGTAGGCCGTAAAACACCTCTTTGGAAAACTCCTGCCCGGCACTCCAAAGCAACCAAGCAGTGTAGAATGCGGGTATTATGTGATGCGCTTTATGAGAGACATCATCTTGGATCCTTCCCTGGAATTTGAGAAGATGGTAAGAAGAAAATTTTCAGATTTATTTTTATGTGGGTTTTTATATTATCAACGACGGTAAATTAAAAATACCGTCGTCAAATATATATACTACGTCGATAAATGAAAAATAGCATCGTCTGTGAGATTAATCTTTGTTTATGGACTGCAGTTTGCCAAAGGAAATGATCAAGCACCATACCCCCAAGCTGCCATTGAAGAAGTTAGGAAAGAATGGGCAGAGTTTGTGTGTGTTCATATGGAGTAGAGGAATTTTAGCATACTTAAACATTTTTATAAAATGTACAAATTTTGTTAGAATTAGACAAGTTTTTGTAAAAAAATTGGTTAGAATTAGCAAGTTTTTGTTGAAGTCAACGTCCCTGTAAATTTGTTGTGGTTTTCATGTTGTGAAAAACCCAAGATCATGCTGAACCAAATTTGTTGAGGTTTTCATGTTGTGAAAATCCGTAATTTCTTCAAAATGACGTTGTACATACATAACAACGTCATATTTTTTTAAAAAGCGACGTAAATTATTGTTAAAACGACGCTATTAGACGGCGATAGGTTAAGAGTTTTGGTCGTGGAAAATGGTTTGTACGTCGTTTTATGTGTAAAAATGGACATGGTTTAAAATTTAAACGACGTTTTGTTTTAAAATTAAGTCGTTTACAATAATTTAAAACGTCGTTAATTTATTAACGCCGACGTGGTTTGTGGGTTTTATTAATAATATTTTATTCCATTTAATTCAAAATATTCATAATAAATTTAAAATAAATCCAAAAAATGCAACGTCAATTCCTAAGTATTCATTGCGATATTTTCTTCCCCCTTAAGCTTTAAAAAATTAAGTTTGAGTTATACAAATTTAAAATTACCACCAAAAAGAAAAATGTTTTCATGAGTCACAACATCACTTATACTTTAATGGTTTAGGGTTTAGGGTTTAGGGGGATAAAGGTTTATTTTTGGGGTTTAGGGTTTATGGTTAATATATATTAGGCCCTAAAACCATAAATCCTTTTCTATAATTATTTAAACATATATATATAATTTAGGGTTTATATTTTATGGTTTAGGGTTTAGGGTTTAGATGTCATATTTAACGACGGTTTTATTGTTTTCCGTCGATGATTTACGAAGAGCGCATTTCTAAACCGTGGTTTCTTTAAAATGACGTTGTACACACATAACAACGTCATATTTTTTTAAAAGAGACGTAAATTATTGTTAAAACGACGCTATGGGTTATATAGACGACGTTGTTTTCTTGACATTAGACGGCGATAGGTTAAGAGTTTAGGTCGTGGAAAATGGTTTGTACGTCATTTTATTTGTAAAAATGGCCATGGTTTGAACTGTAAACGACGTTTGTTGTTAAAATTAAGTCGTTTATATTAGTTACAACGTCGTTAATTTATTAACGCCGACGTGGTTTGTGGGTTTTATTAATAATATTTTATTCTATTTAATTCGAAATATTTTATTATAAAACCCTAATCCCTTTTGAAAAATTATTTTTAAAAACAATATATTTAATTTAGGTTTTATTTATTAGGGTTTAGGGCATATTTCTTTAGACATTTTAACGACGGTATCTTGGTTTTGCGTCGTAAGTATGTTTACAACGACGTCATTTTTAAAATAAGCGTCATGTTTAGGTTTAACCTTTAACGACGATTGTGTTTTTGTTTCCGTCGATGTTTTTTAAAAGCGCACTTTCTAAAAATTTCACCTCGACCTAAAATTTTCAGATTTCGCTCTAACTCTTATACAAGTTGACCATAGTATGTGTCCTAAAACATTTCGCTCCGCTCTCTCACTTCAACTCTAATTCAAAGTTGGTCTCTCCGTCGAATCCAAGTTGGCCAAGTTTACAACTTCGTCGAATCCAAGTTGGCCATAAGCGTGAGCTCTGCCTACCTGTAAGTGCAAACCCTAATCTCATGCTTGTAACTTCATTGAATGATATTCAGTTCTGTGGTAAAGGGTTTTGTGATTTTTTAATGTTGTCGACGGTATGGGTTAATGGATTTAATGTTTAATGTTTTCATGAATCGGGTTTAGGGTTTAATGTTGTTGGATCTTTTAATACTCTCTGTTATTATGAATCGGGAATGGATTTAATGTTTTCATGCTTAGTATATGTTGGTTTCGTGCTTAGTATTAATGTATATGTTGTGTTCTTAATACCCTACATAAAAATTAATGTATATGTTGTGTTCTGAATATATTATGGGTTCTTGAAAATAAACTGGATTTCGAAATCTTTTTTATGCATACGACGACGGTTTTTTAAACAAACCGTCGTCTATAAAAATATACCACGACGCTTGTTTAAACTACCGTCGTGGTTTAAGTTCGCTGGCGTCCGTTTCTTGCTAGCATTAGACGACGTTGTTTTTAAAACCCGTCGTATATATATGTGTAATACGTCTGTTGTTGTTTAAAAACCGTCGTCTGTATACTATATTATTTGCTCTTAAAACCTTTTATAATCTGCTATAGTGATAGTCATTGCTTGTCTTTTCACCTTATTATAGATAATAGGATATAGTGTCGGAGATGGATAAGTCATGGATGCACTCCGGATAGAAGATCGAAGGCATATGAGTTAGGGGTGGAAGCATTTTTGCAATTTTCTGTAGAAAATCTTCTTACTACAACGCATATCCGTTGTCCATGTGTTAAATGTGCGAATTTGAAATTGTTTGGGGTTGGAATTATAAGGGATCACTTATACTTTAATGGAGTTGACCAAAGCTATAAGAATTGGACATTTCATGGAGAACCTTGGGAACCAATTGCAACTAGTAATGCTAGTAGAAATGTTGAAGAAGATGATGACCATAGTAGGTACAGTTTTGTGTCTGAAGAAATAGAGATGGATGATAATGATTTTGGATCCGATCCTTATGAGTTTGCTAATGTGATTGGGGATGGAGATCAACCATTGTACCCTGGTTGTAGAAAGTACACCAAGTTATCGGCATTAGTGAAGTTGTATAATTTGAAGGCAAAACATGGGATGAGTGATGTATGTTTTACAGAATTATTGATACTTCAGGGCGAGTTGCTTCCAGAAGGAAATACAATACCGGCCTCTATGTATGAGGCAAAAAAGACTTTGTGTGCATTGGGGCTGAGTTATGAGAAAATCCACGCATGCCCTAATGATTGCATCTTGTATAGGAAGGAGTATGAAGATTCAACTAATTGTCCTACTTGTGGTATCTCAAGGTGGAAGGAAACCAAAGATGGATTCTTGAAAGAGGGTGTGGCAGCGAAGGTGTTGTGGTATTTTCCTCCAATTCCAAGGTTTAAAAGGATGTTTCAATCACATGAGACAGCTAAGAATTTGATTTGGCATGCTGCTAGAAAATCAATTGACGGTCAGATGTCTCATCCGCGGATTCCCCGTCTTGGAAACTTGTTGATGATAAATGGCCCGGAGTTTGGTAATGAGCCGAGAAACTTGAGATTGGCTCTTTCATCTGATGGATTCAATCCCCACAGTTCTCTAAGTAGCAGATATAGTTGCTGGCCAGTTATCTTAGTTACATATAATCTCCCACCATGGCTGTGCATGAAACGAAAGTTCATGATGTTGACTTTATTGATTTCCGGTCCTAAACAACCCGGAAATGATATAGACGTCTACTTGGAGCCTTTGATTGATGATTTAAAATCTTTGTGGGATGGGATTAGAGGAGTGTATGATGCACACATAGGAGAATATTTTACACTTAGAGCTGCATTACTGTGGACCATTAATGATTTTTCCGCCTATGGAAACTTATCTGGTTGTGTTGTTAAAGGATATAAAGCTTGTCCAATATGCGGCGATGATACACCTAGTCACAGGTTGAAAAATGGCCACAAAATTTGTTACATTGGGCATAGAAAATGGTTACCAATTAATCATCCATATAGGAGGCAACGTGCAACTTTTAATGGGAAACCTAAATATGGCACGCCTGGAGCCATTAACGGGAGAAGAAGTGCTGCATATGGTTGAAGATATTAATTACATATGGGGATTCGAAAAAAGGGGGAGGTGGAGGTGAAAATGATGGTGAGAGAAGTTTGTTGGAAGAAGAAGTCAAAATTCTTTGATCTTGAGTATTGGAAATACCTTCCAGTGAGGCATGTCCTCGATGTTATGCACATTGAGAAGAATGCTTGTGATAGTATCATTGGTACATTGCTGGAGATCCCTGGAAAAAATAAAGATGGGATTGCTGCTCGGTTAGATTTATTGAACATGGGGGTCAAACTGATTTGCAACCCGAGTATGGAGAAAAGAAGTACTCGTTTGCCTCCAGGGCCTTGGAATTTGTCAAGAGCAGAGAAGAGAGCGGTTTGCGATTCTTTCTATGGTATGAAGGTCCCTGAAGGTTATTCTTCAAATATAAAAAATCTTGTATCTTTACAAGATTCAAGACTTCTTGGCCTTAAATCACATGATTGTCATACCTTAATGCAACAATTGCTCCCTGTGGCAATTCGTTCTGTTTTGGAGAAGCCTGCAAGGTATGCAATAACTCGTTTGTGCTTCTTCTTCAATGCTATATGTGCAAAGACGGTTGATGTTTCCAAGCTAGATAAGTTGGAAGAAGATGTAGTAGTTACTTTGTGTTTGCTTGAAAAATACTTTCCACCTTCATTCTTCGATATCATGGTTCATCTAATAGTACATCTTGTCAGAGAAGTTCGTCTATGTGGGCCAGTTTATTTTAGATGGATGTATCCGTTCGAAAGATATATGAAAGTTCTAAAGGGGTATGCTCAAACCGTACTCATCAGAAGGTTGCATTGCAAGAGCGTTATATAGCTTGAAGAAGCTGTAGAATTTTGCACTGAACATTTATCTGATATTAGTACAATTGGAGTGCCATCAAGTCAGAAGATAGGAGTTTCAAAGCCATTATCAGGTTGCACAGTGAGCTTAGTTGATCGGGACCTGTTGAACCAAGCACATCTATATGTCTTGGAGAATACGGAGGAAGTTCTACCTTATATCGAGTATGAGTTTTATTCCTTAAGTTTCCATTTTAAATTATTCCTTATGTTTATCTTATATGTTTGGGACCGTAATGCTTGAATTTTTCGTGTCATGTAGGGAACATATGATCCACATCAAGGCCGTTTATCCAAAATTTAGAAAGAGAACAAAGTGGCTGCAAGATAAGCACAATAGCACTTTCATTCAATGGCTACACTTCAAGGTATATGTTATTCAATAACATATTGGACTTTTAATTTTCTTCTTCCTATGTTAGATTGAATTAAGATATGATTAATTTGCAGGTTCAAAGTGAACTTGATGAGGGAGGCAATCATGGGGTATCAGAAAATTTAAGGTGGCTAGCAGCTGGTCCAAACATGGCAGTGCCATTATATAGGAGCTATCTTATTAAAGGTGTTAAATTTAACATCAAGGCACGAGATGATGTGCGGACAGTTCAAGTTGCTAGTGCCAAGGATAAAAACCCAATTCTCTCAAATATGGGTTTTTATGGTGTCATTCAAGAAATTTGGGACCTTGACTACCAAAAGTTTACAATCCCAAGTCTTTAGGTGTGATTGGATAGATAGTACTTCCGGCCTTGTAGTCGACGAACTCGGATTTACCCTTGTAGATTTGAGTAAAATTGGACATAGGAATGACCAATTTGTTTTGGCTTCTCAAGTCAAACAAGTATTTTTTGTTGACGACCCGATGCATCATTGTTGCGTAGATACAGCTGCACCAAAATGGATTCGAGTTGCATCCTCAACTTGTGATACTCGCAAGTGCACGAACCGTTGGTAGTTTAGCGTATGTAAGTGCGAGGTCGATTCCACAGGGATTGGTGATTGAATGATCCAATTCAATTTTCCTACACAAAACAATAATGAAAACAAAAGAAACAAAACAAGAAGAAAGAATGTACATTACAAGAAAAATAAATTACAACTAAGAAAACATTAAGTAGAGAATTTGAGGAAGGAAGGAAAGTGTTTGAGAGCTTGAGAATTTGGAGGAAGGTGTTTGGGAAGCTTGAGGATTTTGGAAGGGAAAGGAAGGTGTTTGGGAAGCTTGAGGATTTTGTGAACTTGGAGAATTTGAGAACTTAGGGAAATGAGAGAAAGGTGTTTGTGAAGTGTTTGAGACATGAAGACGTTTGGAAGAGAAGGGAAATGTGTTTGGGAAATTTGGAGAAGGGAGGAGAAAGTGTTTGAGTGATTTGGAGAATTTGGAAGAGTAAGGAAAGTGGTGTTTGGGAACTTTGTGGATTTTGGAAGAGCATGTGTTTGAGAGCTTTGAGAAGGGAGAAGAAAGTGTTTGGAAAGTGTTTGGAGAATTTGATGAAGGAATGGGAGAAGTGTTTGGGAACTTTGAGAATTTGGAAGGGAATGGGAATTGTGTTTGGGAAATGTTTTAGAGCATGGAGAACTTTGAAAGAGAATAGAGAAGTGTTTGGAGAATTTATTGAAGAAGAGAAAGGAAAAATGCTTGAGATTTATAGTACTAGAATCTTGTTACAACAATTGAGAACTACAAAGGGAAACTAAGAGAATTTGAGGGAGAGAAGGGAAGGGAGCTCTAGAGAAGTGCTTGAGAGCTCCCCCCTTGGGGTTGTGATTACAAGCTTAGAGAACTTCCCTATTTATGGGCCTAGGGGAAGTAAAAATCTGAATTATACAATAGGTTTACCTACCACACTCACTTCACCAACTTACAACACTTAATTCACCTAACACACTATTACATTTGAAAACAATTCCTCTTGTCTTTAGGCTTAGTGTTGCAACTCCCACTTCATCATATTTTGGCTCATTTGGCTGCTGCAAAATTCCACTCAAATATAGGTATTGAATATGCTTCACCAAACTTTCCCACAATCAACAACACTTCATCATGCATATGTCATGCATGACAATGCATTGCAGCCAGCTTGTGGGCTCGTTTTGGGCTTGTGGCTCCAGTCTGAAAAATCTGGAAAAATATGGATCTTGAAGCTCTTTGTCTTATCTTTCCAAGCATATGCAGCCCAACTCAAGACAAATTCTGGAAGGCCTTCAAATGTGATTTTTGGCCCAGTAACGCAGATGCTGCCGAATTTGACCTTAAGTTGCCAAAACATGTATAACTTTCTCTAGAAGACTCGGAATCATGAACCGAAAAATTATACAGAAACTAGACTTCCGTATCTTTCCAATGGTATATGGCTCATCATCTGGTTCTTCTTGAGCAAGTACAGTCCAATCCGTGAAGTTGACTGATCTGCAGACACTGTTTTGAGCTAATTTGTCTCCAAAATGCATTTATTGAGTCTCAAAGCTTAAAACACTGAAACAAACACAAAACAAATTAAAAGCACAAGTTTAACTCAAAAACATAACCAAATCATAAGCTAAAAGGGTACAAAATGATATGTAATTTATGCACCGATCAAATACCCACAAACCTAGATTTTGCTAGTCCTCGAGCAAAACAAAAGGAAAACAAAGATAAAAATAAAACAAGAAGTTAACTAGACCACTTTCGTAGGTAACTCGATTGCATTTAGCGTATGCAACAAGCCTTTAAACCTCTAGGCATCCCTAGTAGGAGGAGTTGTGTCTCCTGAGGGTTTAACAATAGAATACCCACAAACGTTTTACTGACTCTGTAAAACAAAGTAATTAGAAAACTTAAAAGATTGTTAGTTCTTAAGCAAAACCAAAAACAAAAACAAACATAAATACATTACTTAACAAAAACAAAAACGATTACAAAAATAAAAATAACTCAAAACAATCTTTCCGAACATTTTATGAAGAGTAATGACTTATGCACATGACTTAAACGTTTTTAACAATAAAAACTCAATTTTAGACATTATTTACAAAGCGGCAAAGTTCAAAACATAATATGCTCAAAGTGTAGTAGTGTGATAGCCAAATGCAACAAATTCCCCAATCTTAGTTTTCACACAATTTCAAAAATCATACAAAGCACAAATTCAACTTCAAATCTCACCAAAGTTGTCATCTCACAAATGAATCACTCAGAAAAGGGCTATAATGCAACACTCAGTTATAAACATGAGAATAGAGTTAAACCATAAGGACTTAACTCCAAAATAGAAAGATGAAGAACTTGCATTAAAATGACTCAAGAAGGATGCCAAACACTTAAAAGTAGAAAAATAAATGCAATTCAACCACATGACATTTAAGATCAATTTAGGTCTTTAGTATAGGTTGTAATGGGGCCAAGGGTGTAAGGTGAGTAAGAAATGAAAGGTATGGATAATACAAAGTCCAAGGAACTCGCAATGTAAGAGCATAAAATAATTGTTTACAAGACTTCGAATCATCACGATTAGATTTTTTTCTTTTACATGATCAAAACTCCTTATACCTTCATTTACAATGATTCACACTCCTTTCCTTTAATTGAACAAACACCAATTTATTTTGAAGGCCCAATTGTGTGAATTTTTTTCTTTTCTTTTTTTTTCGAAATGTAACACCTCTTCCCAAACTTAGCATGAAAAACACATCCAAATTAAAGCTCATGAGTTCCTTAGGAAGGTAAATATTTGTTTTTCGGGCTAAGGCGAGGAAATAAAATTGGTAAATGAAAGAAAAGGTTTACATGTAGGCTCAAAATGGTTAACAATGGAAAATCATGCTTAAGCATGCATTAGGTTAGATTGAAAGGCACAAACGATCCAAAGATGGCCTTAATATCACTTCTTAAATGTCATAAAATCAAATTGCATAAGAATGAATCACTTTTAAGTGTTCAACCAAATCAATGAATAATGAGATCAAACAACAACTTTGATGACAAGAAAATAAGAGTACATGTATAACACTCATGAATTGAAGTACAAGGCTCAAAAGCTCACTTTATATGGTTGGTTATATAAGTCTAATTTATGCTTCATACAATTCTTTAGATCATGCAAATCCTTTAATTGGAAAATTATGAAACAAATGGCAAGTGTAAAGAAGGTTTCAAGCATATCATGATAGAACAATGCCAATTTTTAATTTTTTTTTTAAAATTATTATTTTTTAATAAAGAAAAAAAAACACTAAAATAAAATGAAATCAAATTTTTATTTAAGTCATGCAAACATTTATCACTATCTCATCATAAGTGTTCGGAAAGTGACTCAAAAACAAAACAAGACTCAAATAGAAGAAAAACAAGCAATTTATTATTATTTTTTTAATTAAGAAAAAAGTAATACATGCTAAACTCCAATACCCCCAAACCTAGAAATGAACATTGTCCTCAATGTTTAAAAATTAGCCACAAACAATGTCATAACAACAAATGAAAGGTATTAAAGCAAATAAAAAATCACAAAACATACAAAAATAAAATAAAACAATTACAAAATAAAAATTACAAAACAATCAAACAAATATAAAATATAAAATATAAAATAAAAAAATGAAACAGGAAAACACTAAAAACAGGTAAGCCCTAAACAGGCAGCCCTTACGCAAACTTAAACCCAAACAATTGAAAGCCCAACCAAAAATGAAATTAACCCAACAACGGTAAAACCGACCCAACATGAAATCTGAAACCCACATGTTTTAATTTTAATTTTAATTTTTTTTTAATTTAAAAAGATAAAACGTGAATTATGAGCGCAAAGCGGGATTTCTAAAAAGAGGGAATGTGGTCCCTGATGTCGTCTCATGGATAGTCACGGCAAAAAGCAGTGAGCCACGTGTCGACGCATAGAGGCGCCGCAGACTCCACAAGCAGAAATTACGGGGCCATGGAAAGGCGCGATGACTTTGCTGAACGTGTCCGTTCAGACAAAGCAAGTCGTGACAAATAAGTTGGAAACGGTTGGAAAGTGAGATGGTTGTGGGACTCGAAGGCAACGTTGGAGATTAGAAAATGTTACGCTGCACTGGTGAGGGTTTTGTGAAAGACTATGTCTATAAGAAGGAAAAAGAAGGGGAAAAAACAAAAAACACAAACTCAGAAACACAAAAGAGAAAAGAAGCAAGAAAAAAAGTGAGAAATCGAATGGCCTCTTCCTACCCCTTTCTTTGGATCTCAACCTAGCTCCACCGACTCAAACACGAGGCCAAGCAGGTAGCACCAGGATGGATGCCCTACTTTGCCTCCGCACCGGGGCCTTGACCGTCAATGACTCAATACTCCTGGACAACGATGTTGCCATTGGAGTTGGCAGAAATTTGGTGACTCCTAAAGATATACGTGTGTTCGGGACAAGGGATGACAATCGGGTCATGAGTGATGCCCTGGCACTGAGCATGCAGAGTACAGCATGTGTCGCAAGTTTGGTTCATCGCCTACTTGCGAAGTCCCATGAAGTAGAGGTGCTGAAAGGTCAGGTCTAGCGCGGAGCACAGGTATGGTTGAAGAGTGTCAAAGTGCTATAAAAAGCTTGAAAAGGGAGCGGTCAAGGATAGTTGAGGTGAATCGACACCAGCTAGAAGTGTTGCGGGACGAGAATAAAAACCTAACAAAGATTGTAGAGTTGTACTCTCGCGACATGCGAAAACAGCTGGAAGACCTAGACCGACCGGGTAAACGCAAGAAACCGGACGCGAGAAAAGTTATACTGAAGCTAAGATTGCGATCTTTGGGAGCTCAAGTGATGAGCCCTAAGAGGCTGTGCGTGAAGCCCCGAAGAGGACAGCTAGAGGGCCAAACTAAAAGCTCCTATGGTCGAGACACCGAGCGCCAAGAAGAAATGATTTCAGCTTTTATTTATTTTTTTAATTTTAAAAATGTATGTGCGTTTTTTTTTTTAATTGGGAAATAAAAACATTATGTTATCTCAAAACACGAATAACCCTAAATTTAAAGAACGACGATCAAACAAAAACATGAAAACCCAAACATGCATTTTTATTTTTAGTTAAGTAAACACACAAGTAACTGCTTTTTCTTTAAGAGAAAAACTTAAAGGATGACCAGTTAAGGGCCTCTAGAAAACACAGCCAGGGGATTACGGGAAGGTTGGAGGGGTCACAATGGTCCCTCTTAAAACCCAAACTTCTTAGACACCGAAGGTGCCTCCTAAAGAACTCCTAGACACTGTATAGACTGCGGTTGCTCACTGGAGTTACCAAAAGTTTAGCTCCTTCAAAGAATATCCTATGAGTTTTAAATTATACTAACTAATTAAATAAAAACAAAATAAATAAAAAACTGAAATAAACACACAATTCAAACAAGAATTTAAAAGAAGAGATGTTATTCTTGCACCAGGTGTCCAAAGACGCATCTTTAATTTTATCTCTTCTTCCAACCAAATTCTTAAGAAACCTGTCAAACAAAAAAAAACAAGTTAATTTTAAATTAAAAAGAAAAACAATGAATAAAGAAAAATAAAATAAAATAAAAAGAAAAAGGAAAACACACTTCCCCAAACTTAAATCAAACAAAGACGACAAACGGAAAAGAAAGCACAACTTCCCTAACTAAAATAAACTAAAGATGATAGCCGAAAGGGAAAAGCAA
This sequence comes from Prunus fruticosa, assembly GCA_018703695.1. NCBI lineage: Eukaryota > Viridiplantae > Streptophyta > Magnoliopsida > Rosales > Rosaceae > Prunus > Prunus fruticosa. The sequence continues at coordinate 26,274,147 of CM031920.1, read as the reverse complement.
AAACACAAAGCTCTAGAAAATGAAAGTAACGGGGCAAAAATATTAAACACCAAGAAAAACACGAGAAAATAAAAAAAGAAAAGTAAAGTAAAGGTGCTCCCCCTTGAAGCAATTAGGTCGAGCATGCCCGGGAAATCCGAAATGGTGTTGGCACCCTCATCAGCATATGTCTATTTAAACCACACCTCTTCAAGCGGATGATACCCAGCATTTCTTCCTGCAAACTCAAAGAAAAACATCAAAAAATTAGAAACAAAACAATGGCATCCTCATGCGCTCACCTTGATAATCTCAACCTTGAATTGACCCTTGCGCCACCGAATGCGCGGATAAGAGGGCTCCTACGAACCATGTCTTCCCAAACTCCACATATCATCACGGTACGGCCTAAACTTTGCTGAAGCAATACCGAACTTTTCTGAGGCGGTGTCAGAGCAGTGCTGCTAGGAGGCATGGTTGGCAACAAGCTCACACCGACGGATCATCTGCATGTGGCGCAGAGGTCTGACAAGGCAGCGGTGGAGGAGTCCAACAATTTAACCGTGCTCCACGCGGTCTCGGCTACCAACTTGGGCATGCGATTATTGGCGAGGACACGGGAGTGTGCCGCGCTGAGCGAGGAAGTAACTTCCTTGAAAGCTATGGTGGCGGACTTGCAGAAGCGGCTTCCTTGCCAATCAGCACGTGGAAGCACTGCAGAGAAAAAATGAGGACCATGTGGAGCCTTGGAGATTCTCCAAGTAAGAGAGAATAGAGGAATGCCATGAAGATGAAGATGAAGATGATGAAGATGTTGTTTTTATTTTTAATTTATTTGAATGTTTTTTTTTGTTTTTTAACTTTTTAACTTTTTTTTTCTTTGTTTGCAGTGTTTGAATGAAATAAAAATGTGTTTTTAACACTCAGAAATAAACTAACTAACCACACCACGTAAATAAATACATAAACTAATTAAACAAAACAAAACAAAGAAAACAAAGAAGTTCCAAATTGATTTTTTTTTTTATTATTATTATTTACAACTAACTAACCACACAAAGAAAAAAAAACAAAGAAGTTCCAAATTGCAATTTACAAGGAAAAATAAAAACTCAAATTTCAAAAAAAAAAATTTTAATTTTTTTTTGTTTTTTTTTTTGTTTTTAAAAAAAACAAACAAATATACAAGCAACTCATGGATGACGGTAAGGGCCTAAGAAAATACAGCCAGGGGATCCGGGAAGGTTGGAGGGGTCACAAAGGTCCCACTTAAAACCCAAACTTCTTAGACACCGAAGGTGTCGCCTAAAGAACTCCTAGACACTGTATTGACGGAGAGACGCTACTGGAGTTACCACGAGTCAGCTCATATAAAAAATCTTTTTAATTTTTTTTTTAAATAAAAGAAATAGAAAATTAAAATTCCTGAAATAACAAAACAACTAAAGAGAAAGGATTGGAATACTCCCCCTTGAAGCGATTAGGTCGAGCGTGATGCATTTGGAGGCTCCCGACTTCTCCCACTACTCCACACTCCCCATTCTTATGATTGAGGTTACCATCTCTCTCCATTTTTATTAGTTGTCATAAATTGCTAAAACAAACACAGAAAACTTGAAACAGAATTAAAGGATTAGGAAATAAAAACTAAAATGGAAAGGAAAATCAACAAACGTCCAATTTCATGCTTCAAAGTAATAAGCAACAAAGTAAATCAAACTAGCTTATGAAGTTCGTTCTTTCTCAAATATGATTATCCATATGGTGTGTGGTTTTAATCAAGTATTCAGAAAAAGCATTTAGGTATGGTGTTTAGTCTAAACACAAATTCCGAACCCATTAAGAACAAGAAGAACAATAAAGAACCAAGTAGAATTTAAACATGGTGTTTGTCTTCAATATCTACCCATTCATTCACTAATCAGTCCAAGAGTCATATGGTGTTTATGTAAACTTGAACAAGATATTTAATTAAGAGCAAGTGAATGAAACCATAAACTAGAAATCATCAACATGCTACTTGAACCTTTTTGTTTTTGGGTGTTGTGTAAGCTGGGGACTCAAACCCGTCTCTTGCTTGTTAGGCAATTGTCCTTGTCCGTTGGACTACAAACACAACTTATCAATTAACCTCATTAACTTTAAAACATGAAACTGTCTAGTTATGAAAAAGATAAAAATAAATAAAAAGTAGGAAAACCAAATAGAATCAAACAATGTTACCGATCTCGGCAACGGCCACAAACTTGTTGCGTACAGATACAGCTGCACCAAAATGGATTTCAGTTGCATCCTCAACTTGTGATACTCGCAAGTGCACGAACCGTTGGTAGTTTAGCGTATGTAAGTGCGAGGTCGATTCCACAGTGGATTGGTGATTGAATGATCCAATTCAATTTTCCTACACAAAACAATAATGAAAACAAAAGAAACAAAACAAGAAGAAAGAATGTACATTACAAGAAAAATAAATTACAACTAAGAAAACATTAAGTAGAGAATTTGAGGAAGGAAGGAAAGTGTTTGAGAGCTTGAGAATTTGGAGGAAGGTGTTTGGGAAGCTTGAGGATTTTGGAAGGGAAAGGAAGGTGTTTGGGAAGCTTGAGGATTTTGTGAACTTGGAGAATTTGAGAACTTAGGGAAATGAGAGAAAGGTGTTTGTGAAGTGTTTGAGACATGAAGACGTTTGGAAGAGAAGGGAAATGTGTTTGGGAAATTTGGAGAAGGGAGGAGAAAGTGTTTGAGTGATTTGGAGAATTTGGAAGAGTAAGGAAAGTGGTGTTTGGGAACTTTGTGGATTTTGGAAGAGCATGTGTTTGAGAGCTTTGAGAAAGGGAGAAGGAAAGTGTTTGGAAAGTGTTTGGAGAATTTGATGAAGGAATGGGAGAAGTGTTTGGGAACTTTGAGAATTTGGAAGGGAATGGGAATTGTGTTTGGGAAATGTTTTAGAGCATGGAGAACTTTGAAAGAGAATAGAGAAGTGTTTGGAGAATTTATTGAAGAAGAGAAAGGAAAAATGCTTGAGATTTATAGTACTAGAATCTTGTTACAACAATTGAGAACTACAAAGGGAAACTAAGAGAATTTGAGGGAGAGAAGGGAAGGGAGCTCTAGAGAAGTGCTTGAGAGCTCCCCCCCCTTGGGGGTTGTGATTACAAGCTTAGAGACTTCCCTATTTATGGGCCTAGGGAAGTGAAAAATCTGAATTATACAATAGGTTTACCTACCACACTCACTTCACCAACTTACAACACTTAATTCACCTAACACACTATTACATTTGAAAACAATTCCTCTTGTCTTTAGGCTTAGTGTTGCAACTCCCACTTCATCATATTTTGGCTCATTTGGCTGCTGGCAAAATTCCACTCAAATATAGGTATTGAATATGCTTCACCAAACTTTCCCACAATCAACAACACTTCATCATGCATATGTCATGCATGACAATGCATTGCAGCCAGCTTGTGGGCTCTTTTTGGGCCTGTGGCTCCAGTCTGAAAAATCTGGAAAAATATGGATCTTGAAGCTCTTTGTCTTCTCTTTCCCAAGCATATGCAGCCCAACTCAAGGCAAAATCTGGAAGGCCTTCAAATGTGATTTTTGGCCCAGTAACGCAGATGCTGCCCAATTTGACCTTAAGTTGCCAAAACATGTATAACTTTCTATGAAAGACTCAGGAATCATGAACCGAAAATTATACAGAAACTAGACTTCCGTATCTTTCCAATGGTATATGGCTCATCATCTGGTTCTTCTTGAGCAAGTACAGTCCAATCCGTGAAGTTGACTGATCTGCAGACACTGTTTTGAGCTAATTTGTCTCCAAAATGCATTTATTGAGTCTCAAAGCTTAAAACACTGAAACAAACACAAAACAAATTAAAAGCACAAGTTTAACTCAAAAACATAACCAAATCATAAGCTAAAAGGGTACAAAATGATATGTAATTTATGCACCGATCAATCATGGTTGGTCGTAGTGTTATATGAGCGCCTAATAAATATAATGATGATGTTATTGGTGAGGATGTCTTAGGTGATGTGAGAATTGAGTGTGAGCCATTTACTAGAGGGATTCCAAATGTTGACACATTTGATGAACTAGTGGAGTTTGGGAGTCAAAATATTCAGAGATGGGTGTAAAGATATATGGATTGAATGATGCTCTTGTAATTTATGAAATTATTTATGCCCTAAAAAGCACTACTGTATGACATTAATTTTGTAATAAATTGTAATGTGTTTTATTCACTTTCATTATGCAGGTTTTGGACACAAAACGTAGGACATAATCCTGGTTCAATCTTATAAAACGACGGTCCTTATAAACCTGAGAAACGGACGCCGTTGTCATAAAATTGTCAATAAAAACGACGTTTTGGAAGCATAACGACGGCATTGAATTTACCGACGCTAAAAGCGAACTGGAAAGTGAAAAAATACGACGTTATTGTGAAATAGTTATTAACGATATAGCGTGGAGAGGAGGATAAAAAGAGCCGACATGTAATTGCAAATAACACGACTTCAGTACAATAATACCGACGTCTAAAAGGGCGAGATATTAAAACCTAAACGTTACAAAAGACGACGTCTTGGATGGATTAGACGACTATTAATTTACTACGCGTAAATTAGAAAACACACTGTCTTTTACATGATAACGACGTTGTATACGACATATTACGTCGTTTATAGAATAAATATGTCGTAGTCATGAGCCTAACATATTTTCCACGTCGTTTATGTAAATATATAAGACGTAGTATATATTAATAACGTCGTAATTTATTTATTTAAAGACGTAGTTATATATACACACGACTGTGTTTGTATAAAACAGGTCGTCTATTATTTTCCAAGACAATTTTTGGTTCATTTTTAGTGTAAAAACGTCGGTTTTTTTTTGTAAATGACGTTGTTTGTTACACCAACGACGGTTATTTACCCTAACGCTATTTCCACGTCAATACTAATGGAAAAACGAAGTGGCAATACTATTTGCACGACGATTATAAATATATTGGACGGTGACCGGCTTAGTAACGTGCATATTTTATTTATTTAAAAGACGTATTGTTTTCTTTCACCGACGGTTAATGTATAAATAGGTCGTTTATTGTTCAGGACAATTTTTTGGTTCATTTTCAGTGTAAAGACGTCGGTTTGTTTTTGTAAATGACGTTGTTTGTTACAACAACGACGTGATTTACCCTAACAGCTATTTCACGTCAATATTAATGGAAAAAGCAGAAGTGGCAATACTATTGCACGACGGTTATATAAATATATTGGACGTCGTATGATTTAGTAACGTCATATTTTATTTATTTAAGGACGTATTGTATCCTTTTACACGACGGGATGTTGTATAAAATAGGTCGTTCTATTCTCTCCAGGACAATTTTTGGTTCATTTTTGAGATGTGAGGAGATACGACTTTGTTTTTGTAAATGACGTTGTTTGTTTACAACGACGACGTTTTTTACCTAAGCTATTTCCACGTCAATATTAATGGGAAAAACGAAGTGGCAATACTATTGCACGACGGTTATATAAATATATTGCGACGTCAAATCATTTAGTAACGTCATATTTTTTTATTTAAGACGTATTTATTCTTTTACAGAACGTTCTTGTATCAAAATCAGTCCAGTCTTCTCTCCTACAATTTTTGGTTCATTTTGGGTGCAGAGCACGTTCGTTGTTTTTTGTTAATGCGTGGTTCCATAAGCACCCGGTGATCGCATCGTAGTTTCTTTGCAAAGAGCGTTCGCTCGATTTTCGACGGTTTGAAAACCAAATCACGATGGTGAATTCCCGTTTGTCTTTTGCCTTTTTTGTAGTAGTGAAATTGGGAAATAGGGGTATCGGGTTGCCTTACCTTTTGTATTTGAAGAGGGTCGAATGAGCAGTGGGCAGACATGGCGGTGTAACACTCAGTAGTCACATCGGAGCACTGAAGGTTGTTTTAGGCGTTTAGACGTTCGATGCGGTGGTGGTGGGTGTGTATCATGTGATGGACTTATGTGGACTAGGTTGAGGGGATATATTAGATGGCGGTGTTGGGGCTAAATTTGGGTGTGCGGATATTTGGGCTAGTTTGTGTGCGTGGACTAGGTGGTGGTGTATTTGGAAGAGGTGGTGTAGGGGTGCCAGAGTGTGTGTCTGGGCTAGGTGGATGCATATCTAGATCTGGTTGGTGGATTTGGCTTGGATGATGAAGTGGGTAGTGGGTCTGATATGTGGGACAAGCTCATAATCATAATCATTGGGGGGAAAGGCAAGACAGGGATGGTGGGTACATCAT
>CM031920.1:26224768-26267755 GCA_018703695.1 Prunus fruticosa | reverse complement strand
GGGGGTAAAGGCAAGAGCAGGGATGGTGGGTACATCATGTTGATGAGCAAAAGGAAAGACATTTTCATGAAAAATAACATCTCGGCTCCTGAAAAACTTTTTGGTCTCTGAGTCATAAACGCGATAAGCCTTTTGACCAAAAGGATAACCCACAAAAATACATTTACGTGCCCGTTTATCAAATTTATGAGAAGGGTGTAAATTAGTTGCATAACAAAGACAACCAAAAACGCGGAGATGTTTATAAATGGGTGGACGATTAAATAAAAGCTCATAGGGAGTTTTACCAGTTAAAAGTGGAGTGGGAAGATGATTAATCAGATATGCAGCAGTGAGCACGCATTCTCCCCAGAAATTAAGAGGGAGATGTGCATGGAATCGCAAGGCTCGAAGCCATCTCTAGAAGGTGTCGGTGTTTACGTTCCACAACCCCATTTTGTTGAGGTGTTGAGACGCAGGAATGTCGGTAAACGACACCAAGATCTGCAAAAAACGTTTTTAGAGAAGAAAACTCACCACCATTATCTACACGAATAGCTTTTATTGTTTTGTTAAATTGAGTAGAAACAAAGGTGAAGAAAGATTTAAGAAGACCTTGAGTATCAGATTTATATTGCATTAAATAAACCCATGTGCACCTTGTATAATCATCATTGTCAAAAAATATCTTGCCCCAGAATGAGAAGGAATTTTATGTGGACCCCATATGTCACAATGAATTAAATCAAAAGAAGCAATACTTGAAATTGAACTTAAAGTAAATGGAAGTCTAGTTTGTTTAGCCAATGGGCAAAAATCACAAGATTGCTGGGAAAAAGAAAATATCAGATTCATGTTGAGCCAAGATACAAAGGCGGGCATCTGATGGATGTCCTAGCCGCAGGTGCCAAAGATTTTGTCGGGATAACACATGGTGTGAGGAGGATGGTGGCTTCTGAGAAATATAGTTTGGATCAAAATAGTATAGGTTGCCATGCCGCCTACCCAATCCAATCATCTTCTTCGTAACCAAGTCCTGTACATAACAAAAATTGGGAAAGAACACAACACAACAATTAAGTGACTCTGTGAGTTTGGGAACTGACATCAAATTAACATTAAAGGATGGAACGCAAAGAACATCAGTTAGACACAAATTTTCATCAAAAGTGATTTTGCCAGTGGATTTTATGGGTGCCTTAGCCCCTGTGGGCAATCCTCCTGGGGACAGGGAGGATGGAGATGTGTCAGTTAGAAAGTCATGTGAATTAGTGATATGGTCGGTAGCGCCACTGTCAATTACCCAAGCATGCGATAAATTGGATTGCTTTTGAGAAAATAGACAAGAAGGAGAAGACAGACCTGCAAAATTTACTTGGGTTTGTGAAACATCTTCTTTACCTACAGCGCCCATAATTTGTTGGCATTGGTCTAGTGTAAGGTGGGGCACGATGGACTGGAGATGATGAACTTGTGAATCTGAGTTTTGGACATTATTGGCAGCATGTGACTTCCTTTGGTTTCCGTGGTGTGAACTTCTTCCTCTCTCAGGCAGAGAGACTTCTTTGTTGTGCCACTTATGTCCTGGAGGGAACCCTTTGAGATAATAGCAAGTATCAATGGTGTGAGTATCTCCATTGCAGTGAGTGCAACGTCGAGTCTCTTTTTGGCTCCCTTGAAAAAAGGAACGAGGTTGTGAGTTCTGTCCTTGTTGTGAATTATGTCCTAGTTGTGAGCGGAATTGATAAGCGGGTTTAGAAGAACCCCCTTTCTTATTGTGGATACTTAACATGGCCATGCTTTCTGTATTTGCATGGGTAGTGGTGATTTCACGTTGTTTCTCTTCCTGTGAAAGTAGGGAATATGCCCTTCTAACTGATGGCAAGGGCTCCATAAGGAGAATCTGCCCTCGGATCGCTGTATAGGATTCATTTAGTCCCATCAAAAATTGCATCAAGTGTTGTTCCTCTGCTCTCGGCCAACGACTTCTTTGCTCCACAGGAACAAACTTCTGTATCATTGTAGGTGTTGTGAATTAATACTAACTCACTTCCCCTTAGGACCTTGTTGTTGATGAACTTTGTGACCAACTCAATGATGGATGAGTCTTACACACACACAGAAATTTAACCAAGAAAGAAATGACACAAGTGTTTATAGAGGTTCAGCAAATTGCCTACTTCCTCTTTGGTGATCTCCTTGAGAACTTTCACTAATGAAGATAGGTTACAAACTTTGGTTTACAAAGAAAGGAAACCCCCTTAGAACACTACCCTCACAATCTGTTTCTCTCTCACCCTTGCTCAACACCTTGATACACTTAGAGAACTCTCTTGCTCTCCCCTTGGTATTTTCTGAACTTACAAGTTTTCAGCTTCTCTATACTTTGCACAAACTTATGCACTTAACAACTTAATGTTCTCTTGCTTCCTCTTCCCTCTTATATAGGCCTTGGGACTCCAAGATCAGATATCATTAAGTTATACACGTTCATGCTTTAGTTATCTCTCTTTAGACACCTGTTGTTGGCAGCTCATAAAGCAAGGGACAAAGGATGCTAGCTGCCATCAATCTCTTGAACCAAGAGAGAAAACACTCATGAAACAAGTTATCAATTTGCCAATGTGTTCTCCCAACTTTCCAGCTGCTATGCCACCTTCTAATATCTCAGATTTCATCAGAAATATCCTTGCAAGTCGATAGGAAGTGGTAGCACACCAAGGAAGACTTGAAAACGCGTAGGAATTTGAAACAGCATCGTCTGGGCGACCGTCGCCCAATGCCTGGCGACCGGTCGCTTTGTCACAGAATCAATTTTTCGCTCCAGGCTTCGACTGGGCGACCGGTCGCTTGTAACTTGCGACCGGTCGCTTTGGCATTTGCTGAAACCGACCGCCGTCGCCATAACCTTGAACCGGTCGCTGGTTTTTAATATTTTTGTATCTTTTTAATTGAGCCATTTTTCTCAACAATCTCCACCATGGCGAGATTAAAACCCCTTGTGGACACTATTGCTTTTCCAGGACATCTTTAATTTCTTGAGAATCGTCCGGATAACTCTCAAGAACTCCACCTCAATCTTAGCATGGAACAAGATTGAACAAGCTCAAACAATGCTTGAACTTTGCTGCCTGACTGGCTTTGTTAGACAATCTGAAGCGTTCTCCTTTGTATGAACCTTCTTTATCATGACGTCTCCTTCATTCACCCAATCCCTTACCCGGTGGTATCGGACATCAATGTGTTTAGACCTTCCATGAAATACTTGATTCTTCACTAGGTAGATTGCACTTTGACTATCACTTTGAATCACCACCAAGTTTTGGGCTATCCCGAATTCCTTAGCCAATCTCTTCAGCCATACCGCTTCCTTCGAAGCTTCCGTGAGCGCCATATACTCCGCCTCTGTTGTAGACAAGGCACTAACCGATTGTAACACCGCTCTCCAACTAATCGGTCCTCCACCACAAATGAAGACATATCCCGTGGTGGATCTCCTCTTGTCTAGATCCCCTGCATAATCAGAATCTACATACCCTGACACACATGCATTACCTTGTTGTTTTTCAAACAATATCCCAAGCCTCCTTGTGCCCTTCAAGTACCTGAGAATCCACTTTGCTGCTGTCCAATGAAGTCTGCCCGGATTCGCCATGTATCTTGACACCACACTTACGGCTTGAGCTAAGTCGGGGCGTGTGCAAACCATTGCATACATAAGACACCCTACCAAGCTTGCATATGGAACTTTGCTCATTTCTTCCTTCTCATCATCCGTAGAAGGACATTCCTGTGCACTTAATTTGAAATGCTCCGCCAAAGGAGTAGACACGGGCTTGCAATCCATCATATTGAATTTTTCAAGTACTTTGGAAATGTACTTACTTTGTGACAGCCATAGCTTGCCTGCGTTTCTGTCTCTCCTTATCTCCATTCCTAGGATCTTTTGTGCAGAGCCTAGATCCTTCATGTCAAACTCCTTTCCAAGCAATGTTTTTAATTCCTGGATTTTTGACATATCTTTACATGCAATTAGCATGTCATCAACATAAAGAAGTAAAAGGATGAAGTTACCATCCTTAAATGCATGACTGTAAACACAGCAATCTGATTCACATCTTCTATATCCAATCTTCATCATGAAAGAATCGAAGCACTTATTCCACTGCCTTGGAGATTGCTTTAGCCCGTATAAAGACTTCTTCAACCTGCCAAACCAGATTTTTCTTGCTTGCTTCAATGAACCCTTGAGGTTGGCTCATGTAGATATCTTCCTCCAAGTCTCCATGGAGGAAAGCAGTCTTCACATCCATTTGCTCCACCTCAATGTCCTCTTGGGCTACTATGGAGAGGAGTAGCCGTATAGAAGTATGTTTCACCACCGGTGAGAAAATTTCATCATAATCAACTCCCTCCTTTTGCAAATATCCCTTGGCCACCAATCGAGCTTTGAACATGGTGGCTCCCTTCTCATGCATTTCTTCTTTCTTCCTAAACACCCACTTGCAGCCAATAACCTTGCGATCTTTGGGTTTAGGAACTAACTCCCAAACTGAGTTTTGGTGTAGAGATTCCATCTCTTGCATCATAGCTTCCATCCAACTTTCCCGCTCCTCATTCTCAACAGCTTCTTGGAACGTGGTTGGTTCTTCTTCACTTGCATTTAGAGCATAGTGAACTGAGTCCGTGTCCCATCCAAACCTTTGAGGTGGTTTGATGGTTCTCTTGGGCCTGGACCGAGCTATAGATGATGGCTCCACCATTTCTTGAGCATCTTCTTCTTCTTCTTGAGTTTGTTGTTGATTTTGCCCAGCTTCTTCCTCCTCAATGTCAGACTCCTCCTCCTCCTCCTTAACGTCTTCAGTTGGCTGTTTTTGTGAAGTCTTTCTTGACACCTTCTTGAGTGGAACTTCAATGGTTGTTTCTCTTTCAACAACATCCTCCTTTGCTTCTGAATTCTTGACTTTGTTCAAAGGCATGGTCTTTTCATCAAACACAACATCTCTGCTGAGTATCTTCTTGTGGTTCACCGGATCCCATAGCTTGTAGCCCTTCACTCCGCTCTCGAAGCCGATGAAAATGCATTCAAGAGACTTAGGCTTCAACTTGGTTCTTTCATCACTAGGAATAAGTGCAAATGCACTGCATCCAAACACTTTGAGATTAGAAAAAACTATTGACTTATTTGACCATACCTCCTCTGCACATTTGAACTCAAGATTTCTTGAAGGTGATCGGTTAACCAAATAGGCAGCGTGGTTAACTGACTCTGCCCAAAATGATTCGGGCAATCCTGCATGAATCCTCATACATCTCTCACGCTCCATGAGAGTTCTATTCATCCTTTCCGCAGCTCCATTTTGTTGGGGCGTCTTCTTCACGGTAAAGTGCCTCTTAATGCCTTCGTTTCTGCAAAACTCAAGAAATTTGTTGTCCTTATATTCACCACCGTTGTCACTCCTTAGGATCTTGATTTTTCTTCCGGTTAGGTTCTCCACTTCCGCCTTCCACTCTTTGAATTTGGTGAAGACCTCAGATTTCTCCTTCATGAAGTAGACCCAAACCTTTCTGGAAAAATCATCCAAGAAAGTCACGAAATAGCGAGCTCCACCCTTTGATTTAACCGGTGATGGCCCCCATACATCTGAGTGAATATAATCTAGCACTCCTGTGCTACCTTCCTCTTTATCTCGCAGCTTGAAAGCTATCTTCGATTGCTTTCCCATGGTACAAAATTTGCAGAACTCCAGCTTGCAGCTTTGAACACCTTTCAACAATTTTCTTTTATGTAGTTCCTGCATGCCTCTCTCACTCATGTGCCCTAGCCTCAAATGCCAAAGCTGAGTTTCATCATCCGAGTCCTTGCTTGTGGACACAGCTGCTCCACCTGTTATTGTTGTACCGCACAATCTATATAGACAATTAGGTTGAACTTCTCCCTTCATAACCACAAGTGAACCTTTTGAGATTATGATTTTCCCTCCATTAGCCTTAACAGAATAACCATTCTTATCAAGAGTTCCAAGGGAAATAAGATTCTTACGCAACTTTGGAATATGCCTTACCATTCCAAGCGTCCTAACAGTCCCGTCATGCATCTTTATCTTGATTGTACCGGTGCCTATGACTCTACAAACCGAGCCATTCCCCATTATAACTTCGCCACCTTCTTCTTTCTCATATGTGTCAAACCACTCCTTGTTTGAGCACATATGGTATGAGCACCCGGAATCCAAAATCCAATCCGAAGAGAAACACCTTGAAGAATTAGCATATGTATTAGTATTAACATTGCCATTAACACATAAAAGCTCACCATCACTTTCCGTGACTTCCTCAGCTGTGTTTGCTGCATTCTTCCCTTTGTTCTTCTTCTCTTTCCATATGGGGCAATTTCTTTTCCAGTGCTCTTTTGACCCACACTCGAAACAACCATCTTTAGCCTTGGATTTTGATCTTCCTTTGTTGCCTTTCTTGCCTTCACGCCTTTTTGAACGACCCCTATCTTCGGTCTTAGCAAATAGACCTTCACCTTGAGAGTTTTCTCCAGAACGTTGAGCCATCCTATGGTGCGTCATGATGTCTTGCAGCACAGGCTCGAAATCCAGAGTGACCTTCCCGAACATAAGAGTGGTTCGAAAGTGTTTATAGGACGGAGGTAAGGATGTTAGCAACATAAGTGCCTTATCCTCCGTACTATAAATAACTTCCATTCTTTGCAAATCAGCAACACATCTATTGAAACTACTTAAATGTTCCATTAGATTACCTCCTTCTTCCATCTTCAGATTTAGGAGTTCTTCCTTTAGGAAGAGCTTGTTGGACAGCGACTTCCCTGCAAACATCTCTTCGAGCTTCTCCCATGTTTGCTTCGCGGTATCCTTCAACACGTTGATGAGCACATCATCGGAGAGGTAGTTTTCGATGGCTCCTCTAGCTAACTCGTCAAGTACGCCCCACTCCTCATCTTTCATGTCTGCTGGCTTCTTTTCCTTGCCAACTAACACAACATGGAGATGTTGTTGTGTAAGAGCTGACCTCATCCTTCGTTGCCAAAGAGTGAAGTTCTCCTTCCCTGTGAAAGGCTTTAGCTCCACCTTCATGCTTGTTGCCTGTGGTTGCTTCACATGTTGTGAACTGCTACCACTCTCAACTTCTTGTTCACTTGCCATCTTCAACACACTAGCACTCCAAAAGAAAGACTAGCACAGCTGCCAAAACACAGCTCTGATACCACTTGTTGTGAATTAATACTAACTCACTTCCCCTTAGGACCTTGTTGTTGATGAACTTTGTGACCAACTCAATGATGGATGAGTCTTACACACACACAGAAATTTAACCAAGAAAGAAATGACACAAGTGTTTATAGAGGTTCAGCAAATTGCCTACTTCCTCTTTGGTGATCTCCTTGAGAACTTTCACTAATGAAGATAGGTTACAAACTTTGGTTTACAAAGAAAGGAAACCCCCTTAGAACACTACCCTCACAATCTGTTTCTCTCTCACCCTTGCTCAACACCTTGATACACTTAGAGAACTCTCTTGCTCTCCCCTTGGTATTTTCTGAACTTACAAGTTTTCAGCTTCTCTATACTTTGCACAAACTTATGCACTTAACAACTTAATGTTCTCTTGCTTCCTCTTCCCTCTTATATAGGCCTTGGGACTCCAAGATCAGATATCATTAAGTTATACACGTTCATGCTTTAGTTATCTCTCTTTAGACACCTGTTGTTGGCAGCTCATAAAGCAAGGGACAAAGGATGCTAGCTGCCATCAATCTCTTGAACCAAGAGAGAAAACACTCATGAAACAAGTTATCAATTTGCCAATGTGTTCTCCCAACTTTCCAGCTGCTATGCCACCTTCTAATATCTCAGATTTGATCAGAAATATCCTTGCAAGTCGATAGGAAGTGGTAGCACACCAAGGAAGACTTGAAAACGCGTAGGAATTTGAAACAGCATCGTCTGGGCGACCGTCGCCCGATGCTGGCGACCGGTCGCTTTGTCACAGAATCAATTTTTCGCTCCAGACTTCGACTGGGCGACCGGTCGCTTGTAACTTGCGACCGGTCGCTTTGGCATTTGCTGAAACCGACCGGTCGCCATAACCTGCGACCGGTCGCTGGTTTTTAATATTTTTGTATCTTTTTAATTGAGCCATTTTTCTCAACAGTAGGAACCCAGTTCGTCCCAATAGCTCTTTAGTTTTGAATAATATGTTGCCAGAGGCATCTGATCTTGCATATGTGTCGCTATGCTGCGTTAAATCTGAAAAATCCTAGGAGCGTTGCTCTGTGAAAATCGTTCTTTTAAATCAGTCCAGACTTCATGAGCTGTCTCAGCATAAATAACACTATTAGCAAGGTCAGGATCCAAAGAATTGAGAATCCACGACAAGATCATGTCGTTTCACCTCTGCCATCGTTGATACTCCGTAGGTTTTTTTGGTGAGGGATGGCTTCACAATGGACCCATCAATAAAGCCTGTTTGTTTTTCGCACTCAAGGAAATTCGTACGTACTTTACGGCTCCAAGTGCTATAGTTATCACCGGTCAGTGGCATGGAAGCCAATACCATGCCGGGATGATCTGAGTGGTGTATGCAGTAGGGATCGGTAGAGTCATATGCATCTCTATCGGTTGTGGATGAGGACTTCTCTCTGTCAACTGGTTAGGCATCGTTGTCTGGTGCCATTGATGTTTATGGTGAAGAAAAAAAGGGAGGCTCTGGTACCATGTAAAGAAACTGGTATTTCATATATTTGTACAATTATACAATTCTGAATGTACAGCAACATATATAGGAGATGAACCTACAATTCTCCTTGTATCTAGATCCTACGAATCAGTGGTTAACCAGAATAGGAATGCTAAATTGTAGCTGTCAATCTTTTATACTAGGAAAGAAATATTCACGTTGACTTCTTATTTCAATAGAGCTAGATCTTCCAATCCCTTGTCAACGGTGGAAACACTACTCTCGCTCCCAATGTTCACATAAAATCAATCGTAAATCACTTTATTAGATTAGGTGCACAACTCATTAACCAAATGGCGATCACACAAAAAAAATGAGTCATATATGATACTCCATTAATATTAGGAAAAAATTTAGACTCCTTAAAACTGAGGAGAAGTTGGTAGGATATCCTCCTCCTCAATTTTAAGGAGCCAACCCATACTAGCCATTTTTGACATAATGTTTTGAGCAAGTTAAATCACATTTTATTAGCACATAACAAGAGAACACATTCCAATGCGTACAGTACAGAGAACACGAGAACAAGCTTAAGACGAGTCTATGATTGAGAGTTCATATACTCAACCAAACAACTTTATTTCGTACTACTACCCTTACAACACACCTGCGACGTAAGTCACATAAACTAACAGGTTATCTAATTCTCCGTTTCAGTCTCAGCAGCACCAGGTCCCCCTTTGCCGTGGTGGCCGTGGCCATGTCGTCCATGTCCGTGGTCATGCCCATGCCCATGGCCGTGCCTGTGGTCATGCCCATGCCCATGCCCATGCTCGTGGTCATTTGCACTCTCCTCTGATAGAACAAACAAAAATTTTATATATATAGGAGTTAATTTTCTCACTCCTCTCAATCTCTCTTTGTTGGAAATTGTATGTTAAATAAAAAAGTTGGAAATTGTATGTTAAATAAAAAAGGGAGTGGAAAAATCAACACTAAAAAAAATATAGAAAAAAATAGAGTGTTGCTATTTGGATCATACAATTACTAATTTAATATGTATGATTTAGTTAAGAAAGTGAGAAACTCACGAGTTGGAGTAGCTGAGACCTCAGAGGAGATGAGGAGAACAGCAAAGAAAAGACCAAGAAGAAGAAAAGCCTTTGAGGATGCCATGTTTTGCTTAACAACAAGCACGAGAACGTGTATATGAAGGTATGCAAGAGACGATTACTGAGTGAGTATAATGTGGCTTGGTTCTCCCTATTTATAGACCTTTATGAGATATCAGTGGGGTTGGAAAGATGAGGAGAGAGAAGAGAAGAATTTGTGAATTTTTTTTTCAAATCAGAAGATAAGTATGATTAAAAGCTAAAGTGCCAAACTCTTAATCTTTTGGTTGACTTTATCAAGAAATGCTTTTTTTCTGCTTTTGATAGGACTACGTATTAAGTAGGCTTTTCTTAAAGGTGGGAACACTGACCGAGAAATATGGTCGGTGTCGGCAACACCGCAAAAACTAAACATAAATGCTGGCAAGTTCTTTCGCGTTTCCCACTTCCTTTTTTTTTTGGAACAGACCTTCCCAAGTTCTTTCACGTTTCCCTGCCTGCCTCTCCCACTTCCCAAGGTTTTTTTTTTTTTTTTTTTTAAAGAACAGACCTTCCCAAGTTCTTTCACGTTTCCCTGCCTGCCTCAAGACCTTCCCAAGTTCTTTCACGCAACCTGCCTTCTCTCTCTTTTGGGCATTTCCCCATCTCTCCCTTTTTGCTTTTGTTTTTTCCCTCTTCTTCCTCTTGCGTCTCTCTCTCTGTTTTTTTTTTTTTTTTTTTTTTCTTCTTCTTCCTCTTTAGGGGCGGACGCACGAAGGGACAAATGGGGTCAGACGACCCCATGGAAATCGGAAAAAATGGCTGTGGAGGTCTGAGACGACCCCATGGATTGCTGGTTTGCGACCCTATGGTGCACACCACATGTTCGATGAAATGCCGCAGAAGCCTTGCGCTGCACCTCCACGCTGCAACACCTCGTGCTGCAACTCCACGCAGCAGCACCTCCACGCGTAAGTTACTCCCTTTGTTCTTGGCTGCTTCTGCTCGAAGAGCTTTTGGCAGCTGCATCAGGTGGAAAACCAACCACTAGCGAAGAAGATGATATCTTGAATACACAGAGTTTTGGCTTTGGAATACCTTTAGTGAAACTGTGCGTTTAGTTTCACTAATGGCTGTTACTTTTTTTCCTTTTTCCTATTTTATTTATTTATATAACACACTTTTATTTATTTATCAAGTTTTGGTTTCAAGTTGGGCCAACTATTTTTGGTTTCAAGTGAAAGAATGAAACACTTTTAACCCATACCCAAATATAATGTAACATAAGACTATCCATTTTAACTAAGAATAACTAAAAAACCCTATTAGGATACATTAAATAAATTGTATACCTCTTATTCTTGTTGTTAAATTAAAATCTCAATGTCATCCTGTTTTGTTACTATTTGGCAACACCATTTTCCCATAAACTATAGCTCTTCTCCCTAAAGGAATTTTAAATGAAATTACCCATCTTGTATGTAAATTTTCAGAGCTTAAATTTATATACAACCTCCAAATATGGTAAAAAAAAATTTGAAAATTTTACACTATGACCCCATGAGTCGACAATCCTGGATCCGCCACTGTTCCTCTTCCCTCTTCTCTCTCGCTTCATCATAATCCAAAACAGCAAAACAAAAAGACCCACTCCATACTTTTTTTCCTTCTTCTTCCCTTCTCTCTTGCTCTCCTCTTTCTGCGTTTTTTTTTTTTGAGTTGAGTTGAGATTGAGTTGAGAGAGAGAAAGGCTGAGTTCTGGAGGCTTAGGGATTCATTGAAGGCTGAGTTTATATAAAATAATTATAAATATTTATTTAATTAATTAATTAAATATATTGCGGTCGGTGCGGTATACCCCAAGATTTGAATTTCCAGAACCGCAACCGCAGAATGCGGTCGGTCTTAGAAACCGCAAATTACGGTCGGTTTTCATAATATGTCGGCTCCAAGTGCAATAAAACTTCGGTTGGTTTTTACGGTTTTGCGGTGTTGCAGTACAAAATGCCAACCCTAATGAGAAGGGAGGATGGAAGGAAGGAGGAACAAAAGTGAAAAGAAAAACTTGAAAGTGAAAACAATTTCAAATAGATTTTAGTTTTTAATTTTTGTTTTCACTTTTGTCACTCATTCCTCTCATCCTCCCCTTTCATCTTCTTTCTCAATCTCATCTTCATTCTCATTCTCATTTTCATTTTCCTTCTTTTTCCTCTATACTCTAATACAAAAATAAAAACTAAAAACTAAAATTGAAATGATTATCAAACGGTCCTTAAGCTGTCTTGTGCAATCAAGTCAAAATTCAGTTATTTTTTGTGATTAGTTGCATGATATTGGATGGGATATTTTCGAGATACGTGGCAAATGGGCTGAAACTTATGCTGTTGATTCAGCATTCAGGTCACAATATTATAGAGTGATCATGAGAGTCCTTTAACTGTCAGTTTTCATTCTTATAATTTAGCACCTTTAGATGATCACAATATATATATAGGGTGGCGTCTCTAGCATTTTCCATATATATATATATATATATATATATTCATTGTAAATAAGAAGAAAAGTAGGGAAGGATAGTAGAAAATGCATAATATCCGCATAGTAATAACGTCCGGACATCCACATAAAAGAAAATCTGTATATGTATATGAATCAATAGGTTTTCTTGTAACTCATAGAATCACTATATGTTCAAAATTAAAGATTTATTTTGTATAGTAAAAGGGAATTTACATTATTGTATTGAATTTACCTAAGCAACAAATTGTTAGGCAGGAAAAAATGCACAGGTAGGACCTATACTGCTTCCTTTTGTGGTCACAATTATTAAAGTTTCTAAATCTTTCTACCATATTATCTAGTATTGTTTATAAAGTTATAGTGTAATATAGGTTAATTTAATATAGATCAATCTACAATAGTTGCCAATAAGTGGACCGTGTTAGCTATCCGCTTTCATGTTGGGCTATAAGGGTCGGAGAAGGGCAATTACTCATTCTTAAGACTCAATAAGTGGACCGCATTAGCTATCCGCTTTCAGGTTGGGCAATAAGGGTCGGAGAAGGGCAATTACTCATTCTTAAGACTAAAGAATCGAGTTGAAAAGGGGGCAAAGCTCTCTGTTCCTGGTTCTCATGTAACTAGATCCTCCGAAACCACAAGAATCCTTAGAATGGGATTCCAACTCAGCCTTTGGTAGCCTTTGTGGTATGTGGCTTCGTTTACAAGATTACATGAATGTGACCAACGCAGAAAGGTAGACGATGTAGCTAGAGGACCATGAAGAAAAGCCATTCACACTTTGTTGACAATCCAACCACAATAATCTCTCTCTCATGTCCACAAACTTTGATGATTTGTGCTTTTGTAAAAGTACTTTACCAAATAATAGATATGCAAATCAGGACCAGATACAACCCTAACTACTAAAGTACAGAGAGAATAAATGTTAATTATCTTCAAAGCTCATATACGGAATATATATTTACAGTATCTGATATATTATGAATTTAACACTAGGTGTATCCAATTCATACTTATAAAAACCTTTTTAAAGTGAGTAATTTTCATAGAGTTGACAAATTCTTAAATACTTCCATAGAGTTTATAAAAGTCACTGGTAAATTAACAAGATTTTTACTCTTAACAATTAGCCTTAAAAGTATAGAAAAGTCATTCATTTAATAAGCTTTTTAAAAGTCATTAACTTTTTGGATAGCACCAAACTCTTAGAGACTTCTTAAAAGTCATAACTGGATACCACCAAATTTTTAACTACTTTTAACTACTTTTTAAAAAAACACAATTGAATACTACTAGATTTTTATAAACTCTTTAAAAATCTAAATTGAATACATCCAGACTTTTCAACTTTATAAAATTCATTAAAAGTTTGAATTGAATACATCCCCTAATTATCAATACTATCGTTAAGAGTATCAAAAAATTAACAATTAGTGCTAATTAATGTATTAGGCACCGTAAATTAATATTGTGTTGATGGTTGGCATGGTAGATTTTACTTTTTATATGCTTGGCATGGTAGCTATGGAATCTGCAGTGTGCATGTTGTTTGTGTGAATGTCGCCGACTTTTGCTACAATAAGGATGATGAACTGGCAGAGCCAAGAAGGCTGAAGGCACGAGAGAAAAAATGGTGGTTTACGTGGGGTTGGGAGGTGGTTGAGGTCTGAGCTTGAAATGGGGGGAGGCAAAAAAATTTTTATTAATTCCATTTTTAGATTGAATTTGAATATTTAATAATTAATTGCTGTTTTTTAAATTAATTTTAAATATTTTTTCTTCAATTTTAATAGAATTTTGACGAAAAAGATCAACTTTTGCTAATATATATAAACACATGGACTAAATTGGTCAAATTGATAACTGGAGAATTAAATTGACCGATGAGGTAAAATACAGGGACCATTTTGAAATTTAAACCTTCTTTTTATTTAATTAACTTGGTGCATTCCACCCATCACCTCTACCACAACTAGTTCCTATAAAAAATTTCAAAGAATATAAGTTATTTTAAGCTTTAGGTGCCTTAAATTAAAACCAAATAATTCAAAGATAAGAAAAATCTTGCGCAGGGTGAGTCGTGTTGAGCGAGTAGTTGTATGCCCTGTCTCACTCTCACTATAAAAAGACACGATTAACATTATAATATTAGCGCATGAAGTGGGTGCCGTACGTGGAGATTCATGCATTGTTTATTGCGAGCTGGCTGGTCCTGCATCGATGGTGGTTGTCGATCTGTGTATTGCAGAGAAAATCTTCCTTTCGCTGTGAGAAAGGTGATAGCAAGGGGTTATTTAGTTTCAACCCTTGACGCATTGGTGGCAAAATTCATATGTTGTGCTTGTGACCACGATTGGTGAGCTGTGGGCAGAGCAATTGAAGATGCTTTCACTTAAGTTTTTGTATTCTGTCTCTTTTGCTTTTCGTTCATTTTTTTATTTTATCTGGTAAGAAAAGGAGAATCATGGAGGACTAAAATATTGTTGGCGGATGGATATTTGATGTTGGATATTTTGGTTTCTGTTTGAGTGATTCACTCTCTCTGATATTTATATTGTTTTTCTAAATTTCCTCGGCATGAAGCCCCCAAGTCACTTGGGTCAGCAAATGGTTGTAGAATTTGGTTGTGTGTTTTTTCTCTTATTGTTCCAGGAAGAAAACTAAAATCAACAGCTCCCGGATGCTTGACTCTTTTTTTTTATTTATGGCAGCTTGCTTGATCGAAAGAACTTTTTTTTTTATAGCAATAAATACTGAATACAAAGAAAAATTCACGATTTCTTCTTTCCTGCTGCAGGAAGAACTTGAAGGCAACAGAAAACTCGCTTTGCATGCGCCCCCCCAGTGGCGTGACTTACGAATCACAAAGTTTGTGATTGTGGAGGACCCACTCTAAGAATAATGGCCGAGTCCTTAGTAGAGTCGCTATTTATGTGAGAGTCTTTTTTGTTGAAAGATGCAATGGGCTTATTGGACTGGTGTGAGGTGAACTGAGCTCTCCTTTACTCTTTATGAGTTTGTAGCATCAGGCCCCAAAGCACTCCAAAAGAGTTTAAGACTTATGGAGAGATTTGGTTATCTTCAGTGGCTCCTTACGAGTTTTGATGTACAACAAGTACTAGAATGATTGTGATTGATTTTGTGGTGTTTGAAGTGTTTTTCTTGAAGTGAAATATGTGATACAGGTAGTGGAATTAATAGTGCTAAAGAATATGCTAGAGGAGGTGGTCTCTGAAGAAGAGTACCTACATTGATACTGTACGCTTGGCATGAGAGCTTGCTTTAGTGAATCAATATGAAGCTTGGCTTGAAAGGCTTATGGTGTGAGAGCAAGTCTCCATAAGTTTAGTAAGAGAGAGTGCTTATGCTGCTTGGATTGGAATAAGATGTTAGAGGTGAGATGCATGTGGTGTTTTCGGGATGGTTTGGGATGGTTTTCCGGGTGATGTTCAGGGCTTGGAGTGTGTTATGAAATAAGAGAAGCATGATGGAGGAAGGCTTGGGCTTTGTGTGTTTCCGGCAGTGGGTGGATGAGCTTGCCTCCTGCCATTCTTCTTCTGGTTTCGGTGTGTGCAAGGAGGGATGAAGGTCTATTTATAGGCTGAAGAATGATTGTGTAAGGAAGGATCCGTGAGTGTACAGTGCTCAATAGTTGGTTTCTCCATGAGTGTGCAGTACTTACTGTGTGCATAGTAATGAAAGTGGGTTTCAGTTTTGGGAGAGGCTGGGAAGTTACTCGTGTAATTAGGCTCAAGAAAGTGGGTATGAGTTTTGGTACTCCCAAGCAACCCTAAAACTTCCACTGTCTGATCCTTCAATGGGCTTTATGAACACTTGTAACCATCCACACCACAACCCGCTCTGCAAGCCCCAAACATATATATGGCTTGGGTGCACTTAAGCTTGTCAGGTGGTTGGGTGGTTTAGCATAGAAAAATGTATTATTTGCTTGGCATGACAGGTACACTATTTCTATATTTATTTAATAAATTAATTCCTAAAATACAACTTGGATTAACGCATGGCCAACATTATATGTTAGATTGAGCTTTAAATATCATTGAGCTCATAACATTTTGGGCCCAACAATAATCTATATAGAATTCTTGTTGGACATAGACTCTTTATCTCCTTTTTAGCTTTTAATTATTATTTATTTAATAAACGTATTTGTCCTTTCACAATGAATTAATACTTGTGTTTTGAAAAAATTCTTAAATGAGTTGTTTAAAAATGTAACTATAAGGATATTTTACTTTACATATATAGATTAAAAATGTTTTTTTAATTCACCCACTAGAAATTGCCAATTAAGTATCGCCATGATAACAACAATACATACACGGCATGCACATGCTTCCATCAAGCTAGATCTTCCAATCCCTTGTCAACGGTGGAAACACTACTCTTGTTCCCAATGTTCGCATAATGATATGAGACGTGATATTTGCATTTTAATGGACCAACCAATATGTATTTGTGAGTGAGAGTAGGAACTACAACATGTGCTCCAAAGTAGGATCCATCCTATTAGGGCACTAAAATCATAGACGATCCGTATACTATTAGATTTGGTGCACAATTCATTAACCAAATGGTGATCACACAAAACAAATGAGTCATATATGAAATCCGTTAATATTAGGAAAAAGTTTGGCTCTATAAAACTGAGGAGCGGTTCCTCCTCAAAACAAATAGAGTTTTGACACTTGCAAATTCCTTTTATTTTTTTTTTCTTTTGAATTCTTTTAACCTCTTTTTTTTTTTGAATTTTAACAAGTACCAAAATCTCATTTGTTGTGAGGATGTGCTCCTCCTCAATTTTAAGGAGCCAAGCCATATATACTAGACATTTTTGACATAATATGTATTGAGAAAGTTAAATCACATTTTAGCACATAACAAGGGAACACATTTGCGTAAATTACAGAGAACACGAGAACAAGCTTAAGACGAGTCTATGATTGAGAGTTCATATAGATTACTCAACCAAACAACTTTATTTCGTACTACTACCCTTACAACACACCTGCAACGTAAGTCACAGAAACTAACAGGTTATCTAATTCTCGATTTCAGTCTCAGCAGCACCAGGCCCCCCTTTGCCGTGGTGGCCATGGCCATGCCCTCCATGTCCGTGGCCATTCCCTTCATGTCCGTGGCCATACCCTCCATGTCCGGGGCCATGGTCATCTAGAAAATCATCACCGTTGACTGTAGTCTCCTCTGAGAGAACAAACAAAAACTTCATATATAAAGCAAAAAAAATATACATAACTTATAACAATCATAGATCGGTTTGTATTTAATAAGGTGCAAATTAAGCCATGCAAGTGCAACAACCACTAACCCTACATGCAGAAAAAGAGTTCGAAGCATAATCATTTTCACGAGCATTGCACCTTAATTAAAATGTGCCTAAATTCACAAATCGTTACTGGAAAGAAAGATACAATTACTAATTTAATATATATGATTTAGTTAAGAAAGTAAGAAACTCACGAGTTGGAGCAGCTGAGACCTCAGAGGAGATGAGGAGAACAGCAAAGACAAGACCAAGAAGAAGAAAAGCCCTTGAGGATGCCATGTTTTGCTTAACAACAAGCACGATAATGTATATATGAAAGTATGCAAGAGATGATTGCTGAGTGAGGATAATGTGGCTTGGTTCTCCCTATTTATAGACCTTTTTGAGATATCAGTGGGGTTGGAAAGATAAGGAGAGAGAGAAGAGAAGAATTTGTGACTCTTGTGGTTATTAAAGGCTAAAGAGCGCCAAAGTCAACCCCTATTTTTCATCTTTTGGACTTTATCCAGCAATGCTTTTTTTTTTTTTTTTTTTTTTTTTTTTTTTTTTTTCTGGTTTTGATGGTAGGGTTGATGGGACTACGGATTAAGTAAGCTTTTATTAGAGGCGGGACAGCAAAAGCTAGCTAAGTTGTCTTGTGTGATCAAGTCAAAAGAAGTTGTTTTTGTGTGATTAATTGGGCGGGATATATTTTCAAGGTTTGTGGCAGATGGGCTGAAACTTAAGCTTCTGATTCATCATTCAGGTCACAATCTTCTAGAGTGATCATGAGAGTCCTTTAACTGTCAGTTTTCATTCCTAATTTAGCATTTTTAGATTTTCACAAAAGGTGTCGTGTGTATATATATACTCTTAGAAGGAGACTGATGTAGCTCTAGTTTTTAGATATTCTATCAAAGATTATCTCTGCAAAAATCACTTAAATTCGAAACTATTTGATCATTCAATTAGATAGTTGTTATTGTAGTCTTTTCTTGAAATACCGTATTTGTCTATTTTGTTGATTTTATCCTACTGCAATAATCATCTAAAAACAATGGTAGTTTTTATATATAAGTTATTTCAAACAAATTCTTACGAAAAGTAGATGGAATTTCAAAAGAGAAAATGAGATTAAACGTAAACACAAATATGTATCCGTAGGTTTTCTTTGTGAGTCATAGAATCACTATATCATGTATATATATGTTCAAAATTAAAGATTTATTTTGTATTGGATTTACCTAATTGTATAGTAAAAGGACATTTACACTAATTGTATTGGATTTACCTTAAGAGCACCTCCAGCGCAGACAACAAACCAGGCAAAAGGCCCCCCAAGACAGCCCAAGTCGCTCCAGCGCAACAACCTTCAGCCCGGTTTGGCGTGGGTCCCACCAGCCCGGGCAGGCCCAAGGGCAAGTTTCGCCTGGGCTTCAGCCCGAGTCTTGTGACGTCAGCGCGAGGCAAATCAAATTTTTTTTACTGACACGCGCCAACGGTAAAAAAAATTTGACTTTCGCGTGCTGACTTCAGCCCTGCAGACTCCAACGGCTATGTGACACGTGTCGCAACCGGGACACTCCGATCCGTTTTTTTCCAGAAATTCCGACGGTCCTAGTTTTTTTGGCCAAAAAAATTGCAAAAATCGAAAAAATTCTGAAATTTTTTTAAAAAAATACCAAAAAATTCTGTATTTTTTCCCTATAAATACCTAACCATTTTATTTACTTTTCACACAAAATCTTCATACAATTTCTTCTCCATCCAATATTTTTTACTCTCCACTCACATTATTCACTTTCCACACCAATTCTCCATACAAACTCTTCTCCTTCCAATATTTTTTCCTCTCCACTCACATTTTTCACTTTCCACACCAATTCTCCATACAAACTCTTCTCCTTCCAATATTTTTTACTCTCAACTCACATTTTTCTACTACTTTCCATTTGTATAAAAAAAAAACAAATGGCATCTTCCTGCGAAGCCGGAGGCTCGTGGGCAACTCAGGAAGATATTGCGTTGTGTCAGTCTTGGGTGAACGTTAGTCATGACCCTATCACGGGTAATGAGATGAAGTTCCATCATATGTGGAGCAAAATTCATGGAGAATTTTGTCAAAGATCGAGTTCCATTCGGACCGAAATGGCCTTGTCTAGTAGATGGAAAATTCTGAATAAAGAGTTAGGGAAATGGAGAAATGCCTTGACAAAAGCAAGGGAGAACATTCGAAGCGGTCAAAATCTATCCGATGAGGTAAAATATTTATATTTGTCATTTTAATCAATTTAAAGTAACTTTTTTTTTTTTGCATATTCTAGCCATATGTCTTGCATAATATTTTTTTTTCTTTTTGCATATTCTATTTCTTTTTCTTGCATAATCTTTTTTTTTCTTTTTGCATTTTCAATTTGTCTATATTTTCTTGCATAATCAATTTTATTCTTGCATTTCCAAATAGTTAATATTTTCTTGCATAATAATTTTTTTTTCTTGCACTTCCAATTATTTATTATTAATAGATCATACAAGCACAAATGTGGTTCGGTGCCATGGGGCAAGGCAAAAAAAGTTTTGTGCATTTCCAATGTTGGGAAGTTGTGAAGGATTGTTCGAGATTCAAAATTATTCTCACCGGTCCGTCGGTTGTGTTGAATGAGACGCCGCTCCACGATTCGCCATCAACCGATTCGCCATTGGACTCCCCAATGGAAACGGAGTCACCACTTCCACGTCCGCCAAGACCTATTGGGAGAAAGGCGGCAAAGGCCAAGAGAGGTGGCACTTCGAACAATGAATGTGTACAATTGTTGGAGCAAATAGCTAAGAACACCTCACTAAGAATTGAGAGAGACTTGAAAAGAGATGCATTGGACATGGCACGAGAGGAAGCATTTGCAATTCAACAGCAGCAGGCACAAGAAAAAGACATGGATGATAGAGAGATGAAAATCATGGCCATGGATACGAGCCATATGTCTCCTGAAACAAAGGCCTATTGGAAGCTAAGACGAAGGGATGTGATGAGAAGAAAACTTTTCCAAGACGACGGACCTAGCAATACGGATTGGTTAAATGATGAAAACCATTAGGTTGTATTGAAACACCTTTGCCATATGTTGTATTGTTGTATTGTTGTATTATCCTTTAATTTGTTGTATTGTTGTATTATTGTATTGTTGTATTGTTTCCTTTTTATTCAATAAACAAAGCATTAAATAATATGACTATTTATTAAAAACCTTTGAGCATCAACACAAAGATTAATTAAAAACACACCTTAATTTAGTGCAAACAACACACAAAACAAACCATACATAAGAGCATAATAATAAAAACAAGCATAATTCCAAAAAACACCACACACAAAATAAAGCATAATTAAAAACAAAGCATAATTCCAAACAACAAAACCTTTGTAATATTAATTAGATTCTAGGTTAGAATCAGTGTGGGTTGAAGGGCTTCCATGTCTCCTCGTTGCAGTTCAAAGGTAAAATCACTTGCATTGTTCACATGGATTAATCCATATTCACTTGGATTGATCCAACGTACATTCCTGCATGCTGCCCGTTTTCAGTTGTATTAATACTTTCTATGAAAGTATTAATCCATGCTGCGTCCGTTTTCAAGCTGTTGGCAGATTTCATCCTTCATTCCTATTTTAATGTTGGCTCCTTAGCCCAACGGGTGTGTGTGGATTTTGGGAAACATGATATATTATTTTATAGTATACTATTTTCCATAAGACTTGTTTTCAAAAGAATTGTTTTTTAAAGTCTTTTGCACACTCTTCTCAACTATACTTTTATGCAAAACGTGTGCATGTGTTTCTAACAAAAGCATGGGCTGATTGTTATTTCTTTCCCATGCTTATTTCTTGAAGAGTCCACCAGCTCCATCTTGTTACTCTTCCTTTATGTTGTTTTCAAAGGCATCTTCTTTAGACAATATAATTATCTTTGAAACAAGTTGTCTGCCCACTTTTCATTCTTGGTCTTCTCATTCTCTTGGGCAGTCTTTAACATGTGCGGCTGTGTTTATCTCCTTTAGAAAAGATGGGTTTTTGGGTTTCTTTATTAAAGTCTATTTTTCAGACTTGGACCATGTGCTGCTCCTTGTTTTTCATTTCCTTTGCTGTTTTGTCAACACTTCTTGTCTCTAAAGGAACCAAATATTCCTTTCTCGTTGGGTTGTGTCTAGAGCTGCTCATGGTTCAAGGGTTATGGGCTGTGGCCTTAAAAACAAATATTTTTACTCTCCTTACTTCCTCGTCGGCTGGTCCTTCTTGGAAAGAGTCATCCCTTCCTTCTCTTGAGCCGCACACTCCCAGGAACAAGTTGGTTTGTCTCTGAATTGCTTGCCTTCTACAGAGTCTATATATTCTTCTTCTTGGCTTGAGACTAAGGTAGGACTTATGTTTGAAACGGATTGCATCTCTTCTCTTATCCTTTGAGAAACCGTTTCTAAGTTCCTCAAGAACCATTCATGCTAGTCATGTAAAAACAGATTTTCTGCATCTTGATGCAGAACCGGTTCTATGTTTTTGAAAACTTTTCATATCTGCTATTGAGCATTCAAAAACTATTTTATTGTTTCAGCCATTGTTAATTACTTGAGAGTATGAGTATGATTGCATACACATTAATTTCCTCCAAGTATATTTACATTGATTTTCGGCTGAATGTTTGTTTCATTGTTGTTTTGATTGATTTAAACTATTTGCTACAAGTTCATTACTTCTAGTTTAATCATCACAACACTTAGGTTTCATTTGTCTAGCTCAATCATACTTTGTGATTGAGATAGATGAATATGTGAAACCATAACTCACTACATACATCAAACTACATGCAACTAGAGCTTGGTGCTCTTGGGAGGATTTGATGCTGCTAAGAAACAAAGAAATGGTGCTTGCTGTAAGGATGATTGAAGCTGCCTATAGGTGATAGATTGAGTTTTGTCTTCCTTCATTTCTTGTATTTCTTAATGAGTGGATTGAATCTCTCCTAGCTTGGTGCTCCCAGTTTTTTACCCACTTGGGTTTTCTGGGTTAACAAATCTGTGTGTATGTTTATACTCTTGCTGTCATTGTTGTACTTGCTGCATATTGTTCAAATCACATCAGTACACTAATATGGATTAATACGACATTGCACTGTATTGATCCGAAATCACAAGAGTTTCTGTTTGGATTAATACGTGGTGTTGTCTGTATTAATCCAGCTTCCGCATTTTATTCTTAACTGGGCTTAAAATTTAATTTGGTAGGTCTTTGACCTATAGCCTACTTCACCCCCCCTCTGTAGGCTTTTAGAGCCTAGGGCCTGGTTTTACAATTGGTATCAGAGCGGGCACTACACCTTAAGTAGTGTAGATCCGAACTCTAAGTCATCTCTATGGAAAGAGATAGAGCTCATTGCTCTCTGACTCATGCATTCTTTTTCAAATGATAAATTATGTGTTGCATGTTTATTTTTGAGTGGTTTCCTACTTATTGACCGGTTTCAATAAGGAAGAATTTTTTTTTGTGCCTTGTTTGTTATGGCGGTTGTTGTGCTTGAGGGGGAGCAACTCCATGTTGCTTTTAATCGTTCTCTTTTGCAACCTTCAAGTTTATATTTGACATGATCTTATTGGTTCTCATGTTGTTGGTTGCATGCTCATTCACAGTTTTTAATGTTTTACTCCTTGCTTTTGCTATCTTCTCTTATTGCATATTGAGTGCTGCTTTGACAGGAGGAAGATGCTTCATTTGAGGGGGAGATCTTTTGTTGAGATCTTAACTCGTTCTTTGTTGCTTCTCCCTTTGTCTTTTCTAAGACAAAAACGGGGAGAAAAATTGCAATTCTGGAGACCAAGCTCTGTTTTATTTTTGGAACCTTAATGTGGAAATAAATTAGAATGAGAAAATAAATTGAAATGAACAATAAAAATAAAATGATTTGAATTAATTAAAGGTTTTGAAAATAATAAATATTTACTTAATTTTTAAAAAGGGGGCAAAAAGGTCATTTTAAGTTCGGGAAGGAATTTGAGAATTTCGATTGTACCGGTGCGTAGAGCATGTCGAAACGAGTCCTTATACACGTAGTGGGCTCAGATCGTAGTTGTAACGAGGAAAGTACGATCTAAATACTCCGAGGGGTAAAATCGTAATTGAGGAAAATCAGATTTTAAAAATCTGATTCTCCTTCTCTCTCCTCTCTCACGATCTCTCTCTCCCCCTTGCGCAGCCAAACCCCCCTCCCCTTCGCTGTTCACCTTGTTCACCGGCAGCTTCTTCGAGCCGCCGCGCAGCTACGGTCCACCACCGAGCTGAGACCGGTCCCAACTGACCGGCTGGTCTTCCTCTTCCAATCCCAGCCAAGCCCAGCCGCCACCTCCACCGGAAGCCACCGAAAAATGCAGAAAATCGCGGCTGGTTTTGACAGAATTTCCCATCACTTGTTCTCCCTCAATTCTCCACCAAATCGGACGAATGAGGTATGGAATTTCGACTACTTTTCATGATCTAGCTGCTTGTTGGATAGGAATTGAGAAATTTCTAGCGTAGGCAAGTTGATTTTCGAATTGAAAAATCTGCCGGTTTCTACCTCAGATTTCAGCCACTTCCGGCCACTTTTTGGACATAGCCCAAGAACAAAAGTGACTCCAAATTAGGTGTTTTACCTAGGGTAGGAGTTTGGAGCCAAGATTCTAAGATTTTCCGGCGAAGCGATATCGCTTTAGACACCCACGCGCTGCCAGCGCGTGTGGCGGCACGTGGGCACTGTAGCTGAGGGACATTATGTCCCAATGCGATCCCCTGGTCGTCACGAGCGCGTAGGATTTTATGGATCTCATTTTGGATACCGTATGAGTCTCGAACGGATATCGCCTATTACACGTTATCCGGGTTCGACAGGTTTGGACCGTTGGATGGTCTTGAATTTATTATATGTTAACCTAGGCATTTCTAGGATCGTGTAGGATTTTACGGAACGTGAATCGGAGCCCCGGATGTTCTGATTCAATAAGTTAAAGTTTGTGTTTTGTGATAACCGTCTGATCGTGAGCGATCCGACCGTCCATTTGAACCAGACTTGCAGGACGTACATCCTAGACCTTGTGGAACCCATAGGAACTTTCGGATCATAAAACAGAGGTTGTGGGGCCCGCGAGCCCGGTTGACCAAATTGGAAGGTTTGACCCTCGGTTGACCGTAAGTCTTCCGAGGTAGTTTACTCTTCGAAGAGTATTAGAACGACCCTTTAGGATGAGTTTTGACCGTCTTTTGTTTTATGTTGATTTTGAGGGTCTTTGAGGTTATTCTTATGGTTTTGTGATGGAAATCTTTTGTTGTTGAATTTAATGGTTTATTTAAATGCTTGTTACATTAAATAGTTGAATTCTTTATTTTGTAAAGTAGTTGCAATATATGCGGTTTGACATATTTGAGTGTTTTTAGCACTACCTTAGATACCTCCCCGGTTATGGGTTTTATGTTGAGATTTATTTTTCCCAGGCCCGTCGGAGTTTGTCCAGGCCCGTCGGAGTTTGCCCAGGCCCTTCGGAGAATTATTGTTTGAGATTTATTTTGCCCAGGCCCGTCGGAGTTTGTCCAGGCCCTTCGGAGATTTATTATGAGGTTTATTTTGCCCAGGCCCGTCGGAGTTTGCCCAGGCCCTTCGGAGAATTATTGTTTGAGATTTAGTTTGCCCAGGCCCGTCGGAGTTTGTCCAGGCCTTCGGAGATTTATTATGAGGTTTATTTTGCCCAGGCCCGTCGGAGTTTGCCCAGGCCCTTCGGAGAATTATTGTTTGAGATTTATTTTGCCCAGGCCCGTCGGAGTTTGTCCAGGCCCTTCGGAGATGATTTATTTTGCCTAGGCCCGTCGGAGTTTGCCCAGGCCCTTCGGAGATTGATTGATTTTGCCCAGGCCTGCCGAGTTTGTCCAGGCCCTTCGGAGATGATTTATTTTGCCCAGGCCCGTCGGAGTTTGTCCAGGCCCTTCGGATGTCTTCTTAATACGATGCCTTGGTAAAAATTGAATTAAGGAATGGAATATTATTTTTATAACATTTATATAAGGATTTCGAACTCCATCATCATACGTACCTCCCCCCTTGGATAATGATACTTGGAAACAGTGGTTATGGACACTGGGATATATGAAAATGGATATGGTTTGGATATACTATTCACACACGTGCCGGGTTTAGGGCGTGTGGGCTTTATTGGTCACGGATCCTGGAATTGTTGGATGCCGGAAAAATTGTGATATGGTATGGATATGACGGAACCCGGGGCATACTAATGAGCACAAAATTAATACAAGTTTTATCCTTAAATTTATATTTGTTAGTATTTTCTTTTGTTTTATATAATTCTATTAGAGTATTTTTATTGTTTCATTCCAATCTTTGTTTTTATATTTAATGAGTGGTTGTTTGCAGATATTAAGTGTCTTCCACCAATAGCATGTTGAGAAAAAGAGAGATGAGCAAGTGGAGCAATTGATAAGAAGACTCAAAGATCTTTGTGAAGCCAAAGTCAAGGAAATTTGCTCGAGACAACTTGTGCAGCAGCAAATGCAATTGAAGATAAAACAAATGAAAAGAAGAAGCAATCAATTGCATGAATATACTCTAGGACATGCATGCAAGCTTCCATCATTGAAGAAATAAAGAGAGAATGAATAAACAATGAAGGAGAAGTTCAAATTGACTACTTGCAACCAATGAATGCAAAGAAGAATGATGATGCTTGAGTTGTTATCTAGCTACAATTTGAGGAAAGTTGCTGCAGTTTTTATGAGAAGACACGAAGGAAAGTATGGAAATGCATGATAAAGTGTTCAAGTGGAAGAAAGTTTTGAAGAATTTAGATAAGGAGTCATCATCACAATGAATTAATTAAAGGAAGCAACTTGGCAATTGGTTTGATGTCAAGTGGAAGGCATATTAAATTCATGAATATTGCTCCCATTCTCCTATAAATAAGAGAAGCTACGGCATTGTAAAACTACACCAAGCTCCACAATCTTGAGCTTTTTCTCTCTTCCCTCCATCTTTCTAAGTTTTAAATTCTGTTTTTAGTTTTATTTTATTATGGGGAACTAACTCCCTAGCTAGGGCTAGGGAGAAAACTTTTAATATAAGTGTGTAATTTTTATTAGTTTGATCCAAACTTAAGCTTTAATGTGAATTTGTAGTACTTGTTCAAATGGAATTTGTAGTTTTCTTTTTAATTAATTGATGAATGTTTGATAATCTATTTCATGGGTTCAATCATGTTTTTCCCATTGTGTAGTAAAAACTTTCATACTTTTAAAAGAGAATAGAATTACTAAAGATTAATAGAATTTTGATGAAGATTATTTTTTGATAGTTTGTTGCCAATGGTACAAGTTATGCTTAGAGTACTTCTAAAGGAAATTAAAAAGAGCTTTAATTATTTTGAACAACTACAATGAAAAATATTTTGTGGATCAAATTATTAAGAGTTGCATGCTTATGTTAAAAGTGGAAACCCAATGCCTTAGTGTTTTAATCAATTAAATTTTCTCTAAATCAAATCTTGCATAAATCTACCTCTCAATCACACTTGTTCTTTTTCATCTCTGTTATTTTCTTTACACCGCTCTCTGTGGATACGACATTCGGACTTCCGAGCTACACTACTATACGACATCTCCTTTGAGTTTTGTGAAAGTGGTCCGAACAAATTGGCGCCGTTGCCGGGGAGCGGCTTGTCAAATAGTGCAGAGATCCCCTTGGTCAAAGGTTTGCTGGTTATGTGAATTTCTTCACATCTGGTACACTCTTTCCAAACTTATCTCATTGTTAATATATATTTGTATTTGTATTTTTTGTTTTTATTTTTGTTTTTGTTTATTTATTTATTTTCTTTATGCGACCTAGAGATCATCTAGGAAGGTTTGTCAAAAAGTTTGAAACTGTTAATTTAGAACATTCTGCTTCAACTTCTTCAATCTGAAATTTCCAACAAATCTGAAAGCATGGCAGCAATTGTGAATGATGAACAAGAAATTGCGAATAATGAACAAGAAGTTAATATTGAAAATAATGAGATTGAGAATAATGAAATAAGAGGAGAAGTAGTTGCACCTAGAACTTTAGAGACATTTTTGCATCCTATTCGTGCACCAAATCCTTCATGCATCATGTTTCCACCTAACATGCCAAATTATGATTTCAAACCTGGAATGATTCAACTGCTTCCCACTTTTCATGGCATGGAAAGTGAAAATCCTTATGTGCATGTTAGGGAATTTGAAGAGGCTATTGGCACTTTTTACAATGTTCAACTTGATAGGCTTAATTTCATAAGGTTGAAATTTTTTCCTTTTTCCCTAAAAGAACAGGCTAAAAGTTGGTTGTATTCATTAAGGGCTAGATCCATAGGTTCTTGGGGGGAAATGACTCAAGCATTTTTTAACAAATATTTTCCTAATCACAAGACGATTGCTCTTAAGAAAAGAATCTCAAATATCTCTCAAAAGGAAAACGAAACTTTGTATCAAACTTGGGAAAAATTTTAAGAGCTTTTGAATTTGTGCCCACACCATGGCTTTGAAAACTGGCGTCTTGCTAGTTATATCTATGAGGGACTTCTCCCTCGTGATCGCCAATTTGTTGAGTCAATGTGTAATGGAAATTTTATGCAAAAAGACCCTGATGATGCCCTAGAATTTTTGGATGAAATTGCTGAAAAAGCTCATCAATGGACTGTCCCCAGTCCAGTTGAGCGTAGACCACTGATCGGTCAAGAATTGCGACATCTTCTACTAATAAAGGAATTTATCAATTAAAAGAAGAAGATGATTGGAAGTTAAAATTTGAGGTTTTAACTAAAGAAATAGCTGCTTTGAAAGGAGCTTGGTCATACTGTTAAAAATTGCCCAATTTTTCAGGAAATGAAAGGAGCTTATGAGGAGCGTTGTGCTACTGTTGGAAACTTCAAACAACAATATTCTCCTTTTTCCAACACTTACAATCCAGCGACAAGGAATCATCCAAATTTTCGTTGGAGCAATGATTCACAACCTCAGGTAAGTGAGAGAAATTCTTTCAATCATCAATTTCCTACAACTAATACATTTAATGCTAGACCATCTTTGAGCGATACTCTTCAAGCATTTATGCAGGAACAACAGAAGCAAAATCAAAGGTATGATACCTTGTTTGGTCAAATGGTTGAAGAAAATAAAGAAATTAAAAGCCAAATTTCTAAATTGACAAATTCTTTTGCAATAAATGAAAAAGGAAAATTTCCTTCTCAAACTCAACCAAATCCAAAGAATGTTAATTCGTGTGAAACCTCAATTGAACATGCTAAGTCTGTCATTGCTCTTAGAAGTGGTAAAATAATTGATACAACACCTTCACCAAAGGAAGTTGAAAAATCTAAGAATAATGATGAACTAAACAAGTCCAAATTGAGTGAATTAAATGAAAATCATTTTCCTGCTCCTTTTCCCCAAGCTTTAAATCCTCCAAAGAAATTGAATCAAAATCATGAAATTTTGGATGTTTTTAAAGAAGTCAAAGTTAATATTCCTCTGTTAGATGCTATTAAACAGATTCCTTCTTATGCTAAATTTTTAAAAGATCTGTGCACATTTAAAAGAAAGCATCAGGTGAAGAAAACTACATTTTTGACTGAACATGTGAGTGCATTGTTGCAACATAAGGTCCCTCCTAAATACAAAGATCCAGGAAGTCCCACTCTTTCATGTGTAATTGGAAAAAATTACATCAATTGTGCTTTGCTTGATTTGGGGGCTAGTGTAAATTTGTTGCCATATTCAGTGTATTTGCAGTTAGGTCTTAGTGAATTGAAGCCCACAACAATGAAGTTGCAACTTGCTGATCGTTCTGGACGAGGGCCGAGAGGGGTAATTGAGGATGTATTGGTCCAAGTGGACAAATTTTACTACCCTGTTGACTTTGTTGTTTTGGATACACAACCTGTTTTGCATTCTGAAAATGAAATTCCTGTCATTTTAGGACGTCCCTTCCTTGCTACATGTGATGCACACATCAGTTGTAGGAGTGGGATAATGAAACTCAGTTTTGGTAACATGACATTGGAAATTAACATTTTTAATGTTTTCAGGAAACCTTATGAAGATGATGAATGTGGAGTGGTGAACTTGATTGAAGTTCTTGTAGAGGATCAATTTGAGAAGACTAGTATTTCTGAACCTTTTGAGACTCTTTTATTAAATTCTAAAGAATCCGAATTACTTGAGGAGCCAGAAATTGCTTATCTTAATTCGTTGTTTAATTCCTTACAGGCTGATAAATGGACTCCAAGGTTTGAGAAGCTTCCACCTCGAAAGGAAAAGACATTGCCATCAAATGTGGAAGTTCCTAATCTAGAATTGAAGCCTTTACCTATGGGACTTAAACATGCCTTCTTGGGGTCCAACAACACTTTTCCAATGGTAATATCTTCTGAACTTGACTCTTTGCAAGAAGGTAAGTTACTTAATGTGTTGAATTCTCACAGATCTGCTATTGGTTGGACTCTTGCTAACATTAAGGGAATTAGTCCTCTTGTTTGTACTCATAAAATATTTTTAGAGGATGAAGCCAAGTCTTCTAGGGAGGCACAACGTAGGTTAAACCCAATCATGAAAGATGTTGTTAAAACTGAGGTGTTGAAATTAATAGACGCAGGTATTATTTATTCCATCTCTTGATAGTAAATGGGTAAGTCCTACTCAAGTTGTACCTAAGAAATCTGGCATAACTTGGGTTGAAAATGATAAAAATGAATTGATACCTACTAGAGTGGTTTCAAGTTGGCGTATGTGCATTGATTATAGAAAGCTGAATTATGCAACTAGAAAAGACCATTTCCCTTTACCTTTTATTGATCAAAACTTAGAAAGGGTAGCCGGTCATGAATTTTATTGCTTCTTAGATGGATACTCAGGTTATTATCAAATTGAAATTGCCATTGAAGATCAAGAAAAAACTACTTTTACATGTCCTTTTGGTACTTTTGCTTTTCGTAGAATGCCTTTCGGATTATGTAATGCTCCTGCTACTTTTCAAAGATGCATGATCAGTATTTTCAGTGATATGGTTGAGCAATTTCTTGAAGTTTTCATGGATGATATATCTGTTTTTGGTAATTCTTTTGATAATTGCTTGAGTAATTTGGAAAAAGTATTGGTTCGATGCCAGGAGAAAAACTTTGTTTTAAATTGGGAGAAGTGTCATTTTATGGTTTCTTCTGGAATTGTTCTTGGTCATATTGTTTCATCTAAAGGAATTGCAGTGGATAAAGCTAAAATTGAATTGATTTCAAAATTGCCAGTTCCAAAAACTGTTAAAGATGTCAGATCATTTTTAGGTCATGCTGGTTTTTATAGGAGATTTATTCAGAATTTTAGTGCAATATCTAGACCCTTGTGTAATCTCCTGTTAAAAGATTGTAAATTTGAGTGGTCTGATTCATGTCAAAAGGCTTTTGAGAAATTAATTAAAATGCTCACATCTGCTCCAATTATGCAAACACCTGACTGGACTTTACCTTTTGAAATTATGTGTGATGCTAGTGATTACGCGGTTGGAGCCGTTTTGGGGCAAAGAAAGGATAAGAAACCACATGTCATCCATTATGCAAGTAGAACCTTGAACAGTGCTCAGATGAATTATTCTACAACTGAAAAAGAACTCCTTGCTGTGGTATTTGCTTTGGATAAGTTTCGTTCTTATATAATTGGATCACCTATTGTTATTTTCACTTACCATGCAGCTTTAAAATACCTTTTTGAAAAAAAATATGCTAAAGCTCGAACTGATTAGGTGGATCCTACTACTTCAAGAATTTGACATCACAATCAAAGATAAAAAGGGAGTAGAAAATGTAGTGGCTGATCATTTGTCTAGATTGAGTTTTGAGGATACCATTGAAACATTGCCAATTAATGATTCTTTTCCAGATGAGCAATTATTTGCTATTTCAGAATTACCTTGGTTTGCTAACATTGTTAATTTTCTTGCTACAGGTAAAATTCCATTTGATTGGACTGCTCAAGACAAGAGGAAATTTCTTACAGAGGTTCGAAATTTCTTTTGGGATGATCCTTATCTGTTTTAAATATTGCCCTGATCAGATCATTAGAAGGTGTGTACTTGATAATGAAATCCATGCAGTAATTTCTTTTTATCATAATGAAGCATGTGGCGGTCATTTTTCTGTAAAGAAAACCGCTGCAAAAATTTTGCAGTGTGGATTTTATTGGCCTACGCTTTTTAAAGACACTAATTCTTTTTGTCGAACTTGTGACCGTTGTCAAAAGTTGGGGGCAATTACCCGTAGAAACATGATGCCTTTGAACCCAATTTTGGTCATTGAAATATTTGATTGTTGGGGCATTGATTTTATGGGTCCTTTCCCTATTTCTTTTGGATATCTTTATATCTTGGTCGGTATTGATTATGTTTCTAAATGGGTAGAGGCTGTTCCTTGTCGACATAATGATCATAAAACTGTTTTGCGGTTTTTAAAAGAAAACATTTTCGCAAGATTTGGAACACCTCGAGCTATTATAAGTGATGGGGGAAAACACTTTTGTAATAAACCTTTTGAGGCTTTAATGAAAAAATATGGTGTCACTCATAAAGTCGCTACCCCATATCACCCACAAACAAGCGGTCAAGTTGAACTTGCTAATCGGGAGATAAAACAAATTTTGGAAAAAACTGTGAGTCCTAACCGTAAAGATTTGTCTTTGACATTAACTGATGCTTTATGGGCATACCGTACAGCATACAAACCCCCCTTAGGGATGTCACCTTACAGACTTGTCTACGGTAAGGCTTGTCATTTACCAGTTGAACTTGAACATAAGGCATATTGGGCAATTAAAATGTTTAATTTTGGTTTAAATGATGCAAGTTCAAATAGGAAGCTTCAGTTGAATGAGTTGGCAGAATTAAGGAATGATGCTTACGAAAACTCTTCGAATTTACAAAGAGAAAATGAAGGTTTTTCATGATAGAAATATTTTGAGGAAAAACTTTGAACCATCACAGAAAGTTCTCTTATATAATTCGAGATTGCATATTTTTCCTGGTAAACTTTGTTCCAGATGGACAGGTCCATTTGTGGTCACAAGAGTTTTTCCTTTTGGAGCAGTGGAGATTGAGGATCCAAAAAATGGTAATGTTTTTAAAGTTAATGGTCAACGTCTTAAACCATTTTTGGATAATTTTGTTATGCAGGATGACACGATTCACTTGGAGAATCCTGTTATTTAGGATTGAATTCTCAGACTATCTTCAGTTTTCGTATTCATTATTTATTTGTGCTATTTATGTTTTTTTTTGGATACTCATAAGCTCTAGAAATTACCAAAAATAAATAAATAAATAAATAAATTTCATATGAGCTGACTTTTGGTAACTCCAGCTGAGTGTCTTCGTCAATAGATGTCTAGGAGTTCTATAGGCGACACCTTTGGTGTTTAAGAAGTTTGGGTTTTAAGCGGGACCATTGTGACCCCTCCAACCTTCCCGGATCCCCTGGCTGTGTTTTTCTGAGGCCCTTAACTGGTCATCCATGAGTTGCTTGTACATTTGTGTATATTTGTATAGATCTTGGTTTTCTTTTTTGTGTGTTTTATTTCATTTTGGTCTTTATTTCTTTTTGCTTGGATTTTATTTATTATTTTTGTCTTTTATTCTGTAATGGATAAATACCAAGGGATTGGCACACATATTTTCCAGGTATTATCTTTCTATATCATTTACCCTCTTATTTCATACATTTGCTATGCTTTTATTTTGAAACATTGAGGACAATGTTTGATTTAGGTTTTGGGGGTAAGGTTTAGAAGTTTTGTTTTTTTTATTATTTTATTTCACCCAAAAATTAAAAAAAAATGGTGTTATCTCTAGATTTTTATGCTTACTATCATCAAATCAGATTTAACACTCATGAATGATTTTTACGATTGGAAACATATTATTAAATTTTAAACCCATAATTTTAGTTTTTTTTTTTTCACTTATTTCTATTTAGTGGATAATTCATGAGTTATACTTTGAACTCTCACATGCACATCAACACTTTAGTGAGAATGAAAGAAAAGATCAATTATAGTTAACTTTGTTGTTTTAAGTAGAGTTAGAAGACATTGCTCTTGATTGACCTTGGCGTAAAAAAAAAAATAAGTAAATAAATAATAATAATAATAATAATGTTAATTTATCCAGAGTTTTACTTAGTAACCGGGCCTCTTGCCTAAACAGCAGCGAGTGTTCGCGTCAAACGGTAAAGTTTTTGAGGTAAATACATTTTGTGACTAGTTTAGTTTAGTAGCCTTTTTAACTTTCGAGTTAATAAGCCCTTAGGGGTGTTTCTACACCTAATGCCTTAAAACCTTTGGTTTGAGAGTCGTTGGCCTAAATCTCGCTACATGGATTAATTAGAAAGCTTAATGGAACTAAACATTGCACAGTCACAATCCAAAAAACAAAAACAAAAAAAAACAAAAAAAATGTATATATATGCCTTGGTTAGTTATTTGCACTGAATTTTGATAATGATTGAAATAATGAGGTTACTATGATTGAAATTAACTTTTGTCTCTAAAATGTGTTGGTTCACTTAAACACCAAAGGAAACAAATGAAAAATTTACTAAATGATTATAAGTGATCAAAACTTTATGTGGGGATTAATTTGAAGCGTGTTTGCTCTTTTAAAAATTGTTCATGAATTTTCAATCCAAATAGCTTTTGATGATGGTTAAGCATTTGTTTAAATTTTCAAATTTTGTTGTAGCTTAAATTTTTTTAACTCTCATTTCGATGTTTGTGGGTATCATCATGAAAGCCCTCACGAGACTATACTCGTCCACTAGGGTAACCTAGGGGTTTAAAGGCTTGTTGCATATGCTAAATGCAATCGAGATCCCTGCGAAAGTGGCTTAGTTTTCTTTTCTACTTAGTTTTTATTTTCTTTTACTCGAGGACTAGCAAAATATAGGTTTGGGGGTATTTGATGAGCACAAAATTAATACAAGTTTTATCCTTAAATTTATATTTGTTAGTATTTTCTTTTGTTTTATATAATTCTATTAGAGTATTTTTATTGTTTCATTCCAATCTTTGTTTTTATATTTAATGAGTGGTTGTTTGTAGATATTAAGTGTCTTCCACCAATAGCATGTTGAGAAAAAGAGAGATGAGCAAGTGGAGCAATTGATAAGAAGACTCAAAGATCTTTGTGAAGCCAAAGTCAAGGAAATTTGCTCGAGACAACTTGTGCAGCAGCAAATGCAATTGAAGATAAAACAAATGAAAAGAAGAAGCAATCAATTGCATGAATATACTCTAGGACATGCATGCAAGCTTCCATCATTGAAGAAATAAAGAGAGAATGAATAAACAATGAAGGAGAAGTTCAAATTGACTACTTGCAACCAATGAATGCAAAGAAGAATGATGATGCTTGAGTTGTTATCTAGCTACAATTTGAGGAAAGTTGCTGCAGTTTTTATGAGAAGACACGAAGGAAAGTATGGAAATGCATGATAAAGTGTTCAAGTGGAAGAAAGTTTTGAAGAATTTAGATAAGGAGTCATCATCACAATGAATTAATTAAAGGAAGCAACTTGGAAATTGGTTTGATGTCAAGTGGAAGGCATATTAAATTCATGAATATTGCTCTCATTCTCCTATAAATAGGAGAAGCTACGGCATTGTAAAACTACACCAAGCTCCACAATCTTGAGCTTTTTCTCTCTCCCTCCATCTTTCTAAGTTTTAAATTCTGTTTTTAGTTTTATTTTATTATGGGGAACTAACTCCCTAGCTAGGGCTAGGGAGAAAACTTTTAATATAAGTGTGTAATTTTTATTAGTTTGATCCAAACTTAAGCTTTAATGTGAATTTGTAGTACTTGTTCAAATGGAATTTGTAGTTTTCTTTTTAATTAATTGATGAATGTTTGATAATCTATTTCATGGGTTCAATCATGTTTTTCCCATTGTGTAGTAAAAACTTTCATACTTTTAAAAGAGAAGAGAATTACTAAAGATTAATAGAATTTTGATGAAGATTATTTTTTGATAGTTTGTTGCCAATGGTACAAGTTATGCTTAGAGTACTTCTAAAGGAAATTAAAAAGAGCTTTAATTATTTTGAACAACTACAATGAAAAATATTTTGTGGATCAAATTATTAAGAGTTGCATGCTTATGTTAAAAGTGGAAACCCAATGCCTTAGTGTTTTAATCAATTAAATTTTCTCTAAATCAAATCTTGCATAAATCTACCTCTCAATCACACTTGTTCTTTTTCATCTCTGTTATTTTCTTTACACCACTCTCTGTGGATACGACATTCGGACTTCCGAGCTACACTACTATACGACATCTCCTTTGAGTTTTGTGAAAGTGGTCCGAACACATACCTTAACGGGTGTCGCTGTAGACCCTTAATTGGGTATTCTGCGCGCGTAGGACGGTTCTAGGCGTACGGGTCTTGATTCTTCGTCCGTACGTGCTGGGTTCGAGTGTTAGCCCCCCAGTTGGACGACTCATCCCTAGCCACATGGACGTTTGAGGGCCGGATAAGTGTGAGCTAGTCAACAATCCCCTGTTGGATTGTTTCCCCCAGGACATGATGTGCATCAGCATATGTACCTCCCCTTGGATATTGATATATGGAAATTGTGGATATGGTCTGGTTATGACGGAAACCCGGGGCATACCTTAACGGGTGTCGCTAGTAGACCCTTAATTGGGTAGTCTGCGCGCGTAGGACTGTTTCAGACATACGGGTCTTGATTCTTCCGTCCGTACGGGCCGGTTGAGTTTAGTCTCCTAGTTGGACGGCTCGTCCCTAGCCACATGGATGTTTGAGGCCGGATAAGTGTGAGCTAGTCAACAATCCCCAGTTGGATTGTTTCCCCTGGTACATGATGATGGTGAGAGGTGGGTGTTAATATATTACATATATGTATATGTGGTTTTGATTCTGTTTGAGATTTGTGAGTTTGTACATGTATGAATGCTTGAGCCCTGGTTTGGGAAGTGTTGTACGGCAACATACGCCTTGGATAGGGTATGGTTGCAGGATTGAACCGAATATAAAGGGAAGAATTTGATAATGTGTTCATTTTGTGTTTTGTTGGAATCGGAGTTGTGACCGTTGAGATGAGAACTACGTGTGGCTTGATCCCTTGTCCAAGGGTACGTAGGCAGCCTGGGGTCTCACCAGGTGCAGCCGCGAAATATTATTGTGTTTAAAAGGTTTGATCGATTCTGTGTATGTGATTGGATTCTAGAGGAAATTGTTGGATTTGAATTCGGTTGAACGATTTCTGTGGTATTGGTAAAACGTTTGAGGTCATTAATTACATGGTTTATGTATTAATTGACTTGAGAACATTGTTGGTTCGTTTCGAACTATCTGAAGGCCGGAGGCCTATTATGTGATTTGCATGAGATTATATTGTGCATGCTGCCGGTTGGTATTGTTAAATGTGTTTTATGCAGGTTGGAATTTTTGGGGAATGTTCAATTTATAGGGGAGACTCTGCCGAAATTTCGGTAGAAAGTCTCGTGCTCTTTTCCCTTAATTTGGAAAAGATGCTAAATTTTTAGTTAGTGGGCCCGACATCGGTGTGATGTCGTAATTTTCACAGGATTCGTCTCGGGTTCGAGGAATTCCGGGGGGGTCCTGCGCAACACATCCGAGCAGCACCCCTGATAATTGCCCAACGAGCTTGCAAGATACCGAAACACCTCTCCACGTCTTTCCTATAACCTTCTTGAAAGGAAGCAAAGCTTCTTTCCTTCTCGGATTGGGGATTCGAAATTGTTTTCACGAATGTCGTCCACCTAGGATAAATTTCGTCGGCAAGGTAATACGCACCAGAGTATACGGTATTGTTGATTTGGTACGTGACCTGGGGGGAATGACCTCGCAATCCTCGTCGAACACCGGGGATTGACCAAGGACATTGAGGTCATTCTAGATTCGGCAACCCCGAAAAAGGCATGCCAAACCCAAGTGTCGAATGAAGCTACGGCCTCCAAAATTATACTTTTTTGCCCCTTCCGATTCCCGTACTCTCCTTGCCAAGCAGTAGGACAATTCTTCCACTGCCAATGCATGCAATCGATGCTTCCAATCATTCCTGGAAACCTCGATCCTCGCCTTTTTTTTAGAAGCCTTTGCAGGTCCCTTGGCGTGGGTTTGCGAAGGTACTCCCTCGTGTACAAATTTTCCACTGCATCACAAAATCTCACCAAGCACTCTAGGATAGTAGATTTTCCCATCCTTGCAATCTCATCCACCTGCTCTCCAGATGCCCCATAAGCAAGCATCCGCAAAGCAACTGTAAGTTTTTGCTCTGGGATAAGACCCAAAACTCCAACAGCATCATGCTTTTGAATGAAGTATGTGTCGTAATTACAAATATCATGCATGATTTTTTGGAACAAATGTGGCTGCATTCTATATCTCTCTCGAAACTTATATTCAGGATATAACGAATTTGGGATAAAGTAATCCTCCAAGAGATTCTTACCCCGAGACTCCCTACGTCTGTCCACATTCGGGGCACGACGACGGTGTTGCCTTGATTGATTAAGCATACACACCGCTGTTGCAAACATTTGTTCCTCTTCTTCATCGGCGTCTCGATCTTCTTCA
The DNA here is from genome assembly GCA_018703695.1 of Prunus fruticosa. Classification (NCBI taxonomy): domain Eukaryota; kingdom Viridiplantae; phylum Streptophyta; class Magnoliopsida; order Rosales; family Rosaceae; genus Prunus; species Prunus fruticosa. The sequence continues at coordinate 26,229,474 of CM031920.1, read as the reverse complement.
GCACGTCTACGCCGGATTTCTTCCCTTTCTTTATGTTGCCTCTCCAACACCCTCCTCAAGTTTGACATTGAGAGTAGAAAGTGTTTTGTAAAATCTGAGAAATGAAGGAATAGATAAGAGATGGTGTGAGAGGTATGAGTTGATGGTGTAGTTTTATAGAGGGATTCATAAGATAGAGATGACAGTGGCACAAATTTAGAGGGTGAAAATCTTATCTAAAATCTAGATTATAATTTTTTAAACATATCTGAAAATCTTATCTACATGGGACACGTGGCACAATTTTAGAGGGTGAAAATCTTATCTGAAATATGAGATTATAATTTGTTTAAAAATATATGAAAATCTTATCTGACATGGGACACGTGACACAATTTTAGAGGATGAAAATCTTATCTGAAATCTGAGATTATAATTTTTTTTAATGAATATCCAAAAAATTTATCTGAATAAGACACGTGGCAAGAGAGATTCTCATCCAAAATCTTTTCTCAAAAATAATGGACATGTGACAACCAAAAATCTTATCCGAAAATTTAATTACAAAAGATTATCAAAATTAATGGTTTAAAGTATAAAAAAAATAGAAAGGTTCACCCAAAAACCCATCATTGGAAAAAACTGGGGGTCATTCCTCCAACCAGGCAATCCACTAAGTCAAAAGGATTCTTACAAGTAAAAGTAATCACCAGCTCAAATAATCCCCATGAAAATCTAATGTGTGCTTTATGTGAAACATCATTTAAACACTAGAACATACTAAAGTGTCTTCTTACCCCATGCAAATCTATTGTGTGTTTTATGTGAGACAAAAACTGAATCTTTCAACCCTCTTCATAAATTGTTGTTGATGTCCAAGATTGGATGCAACTCTAAAGGGAGCTGATCTTCAAAAACTTTGCCTCATGCAGCCTTCGGCAAGCGTAGGATGACCTATGAGGAAGATGATTGGTGAAATATTGGCACCGGTCTGGTACCCACAGAAGGCTCTCCAATGCTTAAGTCAGCTAAATGCGAAGTCTAAAATGATTTTGACACAATAATGGCTAGCATTGATTAATTACCTTCCATTTTGGGAATAGTGCTCCTTTTATAGTACAATAAATAGTATTTGCCTTAGACTTGCCCTAGACTTAGCCCTCATGGGTGGAATCACAAATGCAAAGGCTGACACTATTCATGTGAATAGTGGCAGCCCTTGCTTGCCCTTGCCCTAGACTTAGCCCTTATGGGTGGAGTTGCTCTAAGCATCAAACTATTAGTCAAGCAAAACTGCACGGGTAGTAGGACCTATATACTGCTTCCTTCTGGACCCCAGTTATTAAAGTTTTGGTAGCCTTTGGGGTACGTGGCTTCATTTGTCATGTGACCAACGAAGAAGGGTAGAAGATGTAGCTAAAGCACACCATGAAGAAAAGTCGTTCACACTGTCATTGTTGACAATCCAGCGACAGTATCTATCTCTCATGTCCACAAACTTTGATGATTTGTGCTTTTTCAAAGTATTTTAACTAATAATATATATGCAAATCAGGACCAGATACAAGCATAGCTACTAAATTACAAACATAATTAATGTTCATCTTCATATCTCATATAATATTAACTCGATAGCTACTACGTACCAACCAACTCCCGACTGAATACTTAATATCAATGTATCGTACCTGATATAAACTCAATTCGACACTAATTGTCAATATTATCGTTAGAGTATCAAAAAATCATCAATTAACGCTAATGTATCAAGTACTGTAAATTGATATCGTTACCTAATAATCTTTTTCCATGCACGCACTGCCTTTCTAAGGTTGTATTGCTTCTACTTTTTAAGGTTGTATACAGCATACATATAGATATCTTAAGTCATTGAGTCATATAAAGATGGACAACTAGTGCCCCCATTCACTGCTTAATCTGACTCAAAACAAATGCATGGTCATCTGTGGACTACCGACTGTATCTACGGCAATGTCACACAACCTGTGGTTTTGTTACGCGTCATTTTCATAATAATTAATTCTTCTACTTTCGTTTTTTAGAAAAATTATTCTGAAAATATATGACCCCCTCCCTCTCTCACGTCATTTTCATAATAATTAATTCTTCAACTGCATTTTAAAAATAGATATTTATAAATAAACTCAATTCTAGACATGTATTTATAAAAAAAACCCAAATATTATTTAAACATAGAAACACACCTAAAATCAACCCCACAATCAACAATTGTATATTTTTTGGGTGTGTTTATAAATGGGTTTTGAGTGTGTGTAATGATGGGTTTTGGGTGTGTTTATAAAGTGTTTTGGGTGTTGGGTTTTTTTATAATTTCAGCCCCCATTTTGGGTGTTTTAGTGAAACTCCCTTTTAAAAACTAACTAAGTCTAAGAGCGGCCCCTTGAAAAAAAAACTTAGTTGCAACGAGAATAATACTGTTTTGCTATTTTCAGTCAATAATATTATGTCACATGGAAATATTATCACGAGTGTCGTGGCGTTATTAATCGGGGATAGAAAAATAGTGTTATCCCCGTTACATAAAAGTCTTTCTTCCCTCCCTCGCCTCTGCCATGGCTTCAACCTCGAAGCTGTGCTACAGTGCTAGTGGCCCTGTTGGTAATTATGAGTCATTAAGGTAAAGTAGAGAAAGAATATATAATATCCAAAATTTAGGCTTCTTAATTCTTTCAGGACAGAAATATATAGCAAGAGTTTAAGGAAATTTGTTTCCTATTTCCTCTACAAATTAATATATTATTTGATTAATGGAGTAACATAAGCAAACAGAATGTTTGTGTTGATCCAGTACTTTGTCTGAAACCCGGCCATTTTTTTCCACTAATTATTATATCTTGGTTTTCCAAGGTATCCTCAAGCATGGCCCAGGCCTAATCCTCCGAGATACTGTCGGGCGCATATGCGTGGACCTCTTCCAAAAAAGTTTTCTGCATCCACAACGGCTCCTAATCCGAGACCACTTGCTTAAGCGACCAGAGCCACTTCCACTTTGACCAACCCTCATTGGTCACTAATTATTATATTATTCTTATATAAGTATTCAGTAATAGGAATCAAAATCAATTTGATTACTAATATGGTTTGTACATAATAAAATATGTTTTGTATACTTTACTAGTAAAAAAAATACTATTAAAATGGCAAATGCATCATACTATATAATAAAATTTTATTTTCTATATTTTTAAAATTTTACTGATGTTTAATGATAAATAATCCAATATATTTACATTATTATATTATTCTAAGCATTCATGTGATTATTTAAAATAATAAAAGTAAGTAATTTTGAGATAAAAAATAATAAGATGAGTATTTTTTTTGTTCATCAAACAACAAGATGAGTTTATATGATGGCCTGATGACTTTTTTTTTATTTTTGTTGCCAAAGTTAGAAATAAGGATGAGGTTTTCTCACGCACACTACCAAAGTGTCATGAGGATTCGAACATAAGACTATTAATTTACAAGTTAAGAATTTACTCAACTGGTTTGAAAGGGAGAATAAATTAAATAGAACCGCAAACTATATCGTTAATTTTGTTGTTGTTCATTTTTACCATTTCAAGTAGTTCCCGTTCTCATTTTAAAAATGTAAAAACAAACCGTACCTACCAATAAAATGTAAACATTACCTGAAGACATATGTATTCAAATGGGTAAACGAGTAGATGTTAAGTTATCTTCTTTTTTTTCATCAAGCTAGAAATTGCCAAATTAGTATCACCATGCATGATAACAACAATACATGCACGGCATGCTTCTATAAGTTTTACTCCTTATTTTTCCATCAAGCTAGATCTTCCAATCCCTTGTCAACGGTGGAAACACTACTCTAGTTCCCAATGTTCACATAAAATCAATCGTAAATCACTTCATTAGATTAGGTGCACAACTCATTAACCAACAAATGGTGATCACACAAAACAAATGAATCATATATGAAACTCCATTAATATTAGGGAAAAAACTTAGATTCCTTAAAATTGAGGAGGAGTTCGTCCTCAAAACAAATAGACTTTTGAAACTTGGCAAATTCCTTTAATTTTTTTTTCTTTTGAATTCCCTTAACCTTTTTTCTTTTGAAGTTTAACAAATTTCAAAATCTCATTTGTTGTAAGGATGTCCTCATCAATTTTAAGTAGCCGAGCCATACTACACATTTTTGACATAATATGCATTCAGCAAGTTAAATCACATTTTAGTACATAACAAGATGATCCAACGCGTACATGACAGAGAGCACAAGAACAAGCTTAAGGGCAAACCTATGATTGAGAGTTTACAGATATTACTCAACCAATACAACTTTATTGCATACTACTACCCTTACGATACACCTGCAACATAAGTCACAGAAACTAACAGGTTATCTAATTCTCGGTTTCAATCTCAGCAGGAACAGGTCCCCCTTTGCCGTGGTGGCTGTGGACATGCCCGTGGTCATGAACATGCCCATGCCCATGCTCGTGGTCATCAAGAAAATATTGTCACCGTAGTTGATTGCACTCTCCTCTGATAGAACAAACAAAAACTTTATATATATATATATATATATAGGAGTTGATTTTCTCACTCCTCTTTTATCCACTTATTGGAAATTGTATATTCTTACTCATCTTTTATCAACTTATACTCCCTTGTATGTTAAAGTAAAAAGTATTAAAAAAACCAAAAAGAAAGTG